>JAUNZO010002113.1:0-68527 GCA_031894775.1 Chloris gayana
ATACGAAGTCGGATTTGGACGTTCTACATATGGATGGAAAGATAATTTCATAAGCTTTCCAGTGGAACCGGTCCCACGTCAAATTTCATCCGGAGTCGTCAGGAATCATCAAAACATTGGAACGTCTAGAATCTGTTTTTGGTGCTGCGTCACCGTTTTTGGCCTTTGGGCCGTGTATCTCGTGTGAGCCCATTAGGGGAGCGTCCAGGGGGTTCTTGCACGTCCCCAAGTCTTTATTAGCAGCAGCCGCCACCCATGTTAGGGTTGGGTTTTGCTTAGATTATTCTGCTTAGACAGTTTCGCCGTTCATCGGTTTGTGAGACCCCAACTTGTGAGATTAATCATACATCTGCAAATTTGGTTGCGTTCTTTCTTGTTCTTGCTTATGTTCTTGATTCGCAGGCAGGGATTAGCCTTCAGGCGAGGTCAACCGTGCAACGCCGGTTGATAACCATAGAGGACGTGGTGCTGCGATTGCGGGGTTCGAACGTGTTGTTCGGGAGCCGGATCGATGTGTGTCACATCTTCGCCAAATCAAGAGTTATCTGAACCTTTCGGAAGATCGGGACCCTAGTCCACATCAAGTGGTAATCAGAGCTTCAGGTGCACCGTCGGGTTCGCCCTACCTTTAGTTTAGTTTGTTTCTTTATTATCCTATCATCCACGAAAAAGCCAAAAAATTTTGTTTTAGGGTTCATCCTGTCCAAGCCGTGTTTAGCCTTTGCATATTTCAATTTCAGAGTCCGTAGTGTTGAGTTTGTGTTCTAGTGATTGTTTTGT
Organism: Chloris gayana; assembly: GCA_031894775.1. Taxonomy (NCBI): domain Eukaryota; kingdom Viridiplantae; phylum Streptophyta; class Magnoliopsida; order Poales; family Poaceae; genus Chloris; species Chloris gayana. The sequence goes on from JAUNZO010002113.1 coordinate 781, forward strand.
TGCTGGTTTAGTTCGTGTTCTTGTCGTCGGTTTGTGCCACCTTGAAACCCTAGCCGAATTACCTCAAGTTTTGCTTTGTCTCGGGGGTTTTTGTCACCTCCGCTGCATCCACCATAGTCCCACCCTACACTCCCACCCTTTTCATCTAGAACTCAACACCCCACGAACAAGACCAACTCCTGTTTCCGTTGCATACATTAATCGTCGAAAAAAACAAAAAAAATCCTACCCGATTGCAATTCCGTCCACCGAAACCCTAATTCGGAGTCCCTTCCTTCAAACAACCATAACTTTCGCATACGGACTCGAAATTAGGCAAATTTTTTGAAATTGGGTAGAAAAAATTTCGCATCTGCTTTGCCGGGCAGGAAAAATCTCAAAAAAATCAAAAAAAATAGTTAAGCCCACTGATCCGAGGGAAAAAGTTTGGAACCCGTCGTCGTTGCATCTTACAGAAAATCTGTAGGCCACATTCCTTCTCTATTTGACCTGAAACTTTGCGTGGTTCCTATTTTGTTGCCTCTCAGTGGAAGAAAAATATCAAAAAAATAGTATCAAAAAAGAAAAATTTGTGATTTCTACTAGTGCTAAAAGACAAAACAGGGTTTTGACCTGTTTTTTGTGTCTAGTTGTTGTTTCTTCCTTGCTAGTTACCTTTTCTTTTGTTTCCTTTGTGCCTGTCATCCTTGCTTTGCCTGCACTACTGTTCTAGGACACGTGTAGGCCAGCAACTAAGGACAAGTAGCTTTGGACATTTATTCAGCATTACTATCTGTTTTTGAATTGTGTTCCACTCACATATTTGGCCTTCCTAGCTCCACATACTACTTTTAGTACAACACAGGTTTTGACCCTTGCAATCGTGGTACACGCCTTCTAGGTATCCTTTGCCTTGCTTGGTAAGACCCTTGTAAGAACTTGGTGAGACGTTCCATTTGCTTTTGTGAGAGTCACCACTGTCCACCATAGTAGTAGTGTTATTAGGGATAACCTTCACTGTTTGTTCCTGTTTTGGTATTTGCTATGGCAGGAGATGCTGCAGACGCTGGTACCCCTAAAGATTTCGATGAGTGTGTTAGTCAAGGGCAGCTTCAGTCTGTTCTTGACAGGGCACGTGTGGAGATGACAGAAGCTGTTAACAAGGCCGTTACCGACGGCATCAACAAACTCAATCTCGACAACCAGATTGAGAGGATCGATAAGCATTTGTCCAAGATGACAGACACGGTTAATACTCTAGCAGAAGTGGCGACAACGTTGGTCGGCAAGCTGACAGAGGTGGAGAACCGTGTGAAGATCCATGAAGATGAGGCCGGTAGCAACGCCGGAGGAAACAGAAAAGATGACACGGTGAATGATGCCACTTTCGACGCCGATGACGCAGCTATACGAGCACAAAGGCTTCACCGGCGTCTACAACAGAACACCCAAGGTATGGGTGGCCAACATCGACAACAAGGTAACAATAATCGATTCCCTGATGATCCTTATGCTAAGATTAAGTTTACCATTCCACCTTTTTCGGGGCAATATGATGCGGAGGGTTACCTAGATTGGGAGATGACAGTAGAGCAAAAATTTAGTGGGCACCTAGTTCCTGAGCAGCATAGAGTTAGACAAGCCACTAGTGAGTTTAAAGATTTTGCTATCATTTGGTGGAATTCTCTAACTGCTGATGATATTCCTGTAACTTGGACTCAACTTAAGGAAGCTATGCGTGATCGTTTTGTCCCTCCTTCTTATCATAGAGATTTACGAAAAAAACTTCAGCGCTTAGAACAGGGGATAAATCTGTGCAGGACTATTATGGTGAGCTTCAAAAGGGTTTACAACGCTGCATGATAGTAGAGGATAATGAGAGCTCTATTGTTCGTTTTTACTCTGGTTTGAGACGTGATATACAGGACATTGTTGATTATAAGGAGTTTAACACCATCAACCAGTTGTTCCAGTTTGCTATGCTTGCAGAGAAAGAATTGCAGGGACGGGAGAAGCAACATAGGAGCAGCAGTACAAACCGGCCATCTTACACTCCACGGTCGACGCCGTCTTCGGGGTTTCCTTCCCGGCCATCTCCACCAGCAAGCAAACGGCCTTCCGCGTCCGCGAATGGTGTTACGGCAACCCCACATGCACCTCCTACACGCCCTGCAAATTCAGGTAAAAATTCTGTACAGGGTCCTGCTCAAAGTGCTTCATCGGTCGCCTCGACGGGACGCACTTCCAACATTCAGTGTCACCGCTGCCATGGACTCGGCCATGTGCCGAAGGATTGCCCAAGTCAGCGGGCTTACGTGGCCACTGAAGATGGTGGATACATCAGCACCTCTGACGTAGAAGATGATGATGAAGACGACGTCGTCGACGACACCAACGAGGGCCATGTACTTGGTGGAGAAGACACTTCGGGTTTCATGAACATCATTGTACAACGTGTACTTAGCACGCAAATTCAGACTTCTGAAAAGATACAGCGCCACAACTTGTTCCAGATTTTCTTCGTCATCAAGAATCGACGAGCACGTGTGATCATTGATGGAGGAAGCTGCAATAACTTGGTGAGTTCAGATCTGGTTGAGAAGCTTGGTTTGGCCAAACGACCACATCCTCATCCATACTACATTCAATGGTTAAATGACTCGGGAAAAGCTAAGGTAACACAAACTTGCCGAGTTCCTTTTTCCATTGGTGTTTATTCGGATTATGCTGATTGTGATGTGGTTCCTATGCAAGCTTGTTCACTTTTATTGGGTCGTCCTTGGGAACATGATAATGATGCTACACACCATGGTAGAAGTAATAAATACACTTTTATGCATAAAGGACAGAAAATTACTTTAGTACCTTTGACCCCTGCTGAAATTGTAGAAGCTGATCGAGAACGAGCTGCTTCTTTGAATAATTCTAAATCTGAAAATCAGCAAGTTGCTAATTCTGTTTTCCCACCTATAAAGGATAAGTCTGCACCTATTTCTAAGGGAGATGGAATTAATTTGAAAGGTCGTGTTATGCTTGCTACAAAATCAGACCTTGCTGAAACTTCTAATGATGATATTTTTATGCTTTGATATGCAAACAAGCCTTGTATTCCTTTGATGATATTGCTAGCTCTTTGCCTTCTGCTATCACTGACCTTTTGCAGGAGTTTGAGGATATTTTTCCAGCTGAGATTCCTCCCGGATTACCACCTTTGAGAGGAATAGAACATCAAATTGATTTGATTCCGAGAGCTACCTTGCCAAACCGTGCTGCTTATAGGACCAACCCCGAGGAGACAAAGGAAATTCAGCGACAAGTCCAAGACCTTTTGGACCGCGGGTATGTACGAGAAAGCCTTAGTCCTTGTGCTGTTCCTGTACTTTTGGTTCCTAAGAAAGATGGTAGTTGGCGCATGTGTGTTGATTATAGAGCCATTAACAATATTACTATTCGCTATCGTCATCCTATTCCTAGGCTCGACGACATGCTTGATGAGTTATGCGGTTCTCTAATTTTCACTAAAATTGACTTGCGTAGTGGTTACCACCAAATTAGAATGAAACTTGGAGATGAATGGAAAACAGCTTTTAAAACTAAATTCGGATTGTATGAGTGGTTAGTAATGCCTTTTGGGTTAACTAATGCACCTAGTACTTTCATGCGCTTAATGAATGAGGTTTTGAGGGCTTTTATTGAGCGTTTTGTGGTGGTTTACTTTGATGATATCTTGATTTACAGCAAGTGTTTAGATGAACATATGGATCATTTACGTGCTGTTTTTACTGCTTTAAGAAATGCACGTTTATTTGCTAACCTTGAGAAGTGCACCTTTTGCACCGATCGAGTTTCTTTTCTTGGCTACACACTTCTTTTGGCCACAGTTGAGAAGAGATGTTGAGCGCTTTGTGGCTCGCTGCACTACTTGTCAAAAAGCGAAGTCTCGCTTGAATCCACATGGTTTGTATATGCCTCTTCCTGTTCCTTCAATACCTTGGGCGGATATTTCTATGGATTTTGTTTTAGGACTGCCTAGGACTAAGAGGGGGTGGGATAGTATTTTTGTTGTCGTGGATAGATTTTCTAAGATGTCTCACTTTATACCTTGTCATAAGAGTGATGATGCTATTCATATTGCTGATCTATTTTTCAAAGAGATTGTTCGTTTGCATGGTATGCCTTCTACTATTGTTTTAGATCGTGACGCCAAATTCTTGAGTCATTTTTGGTGCACTCTATGGAATAAGTTGGGAACGAAGTTGTTGTTCTCTACAACATGTCACCCACAAACTAATGGCCAAACTGAGGTAGTGAACCACACATTGGGCACCATGTTGAGAGCTATTTTAAAGACAAATCTGAAGATGTGGGAGGAATGTTTGCCTCATGTGGAGTTTGCATACAATCATGCAACACATTCGACCACCGAGGTAAGTCCTTTTGAGGTAGTGTATGGTTTTAATCCCCGTGCTCCTATTGATATTTTGCCTTTGCCTACTAGTGAGAGAGTTCACTTTGATGCTAAGAAACGTGCTGAGTTTATTTTAAAAATGCATGAAACAACTAAGCACAACATTGAAAAGATGACTGAAAAGTATAGGATTGCTGGTAGTAAAGGTAAAAGGGAAGTTAAATTAGAACCGGGTGATTTAGTATGGTTGCACTTGAGAAAGGATCGGTTTCCTGAGTTGAGAAAGTCTAAGTTAATGCCTAGAGCTGCTGGTCCTTTCAAGATAATTGAGAAGATTAATGATAATGCCTATAAACTTGAGTTGCCTCCCGAGTTCGGGGTTAGTTCCACTTTTAACATTGCAGATTTGAAGCCTTATTTGGGTGAGGAGCATGAGCTTGAGTCGAGGACGACTCCGATTCAAGAGGGGAGGATGAAGAGGACATCACTCCTTTGAATACAAATGACACTCCTCCGCTGAACATTCAAGGACCAATCACTAGAGCTCGCTCCCGACAATTAAATTTAGAGGTGAGCTCGTTCCTAAGTCTTTCCTTTCATAATTTTGAGAATAGTTTGCTACCTAATGATTTTATTATGATTAGGAATCAAGGAGAGGACCATAATATGAATGGAATAGGGCTTGGAGGCGTGGAGGTCCAGCAAGAGGCGCAAGGCATTGTGGAGGCCCAAACCAAGTCGACTTCGAGTCTGTTTCAGAGTCCAGGAACAGTCTGAATTAAAACAGACGCCCAGATCGCATACGAAGTCGGATTTGGACGTTCTACATATGGATGGAAAGATAATTTCATAAGCTTTCCAGTGGAACCGGTCCCACGTCAAATTTCATCCGGAGGCACTGGGAATCATCGAAACATTGGAACGTCCAGAATCTGTTTTTGGTGCTACGTCACCGTTTTTGGCCTTTGGGCCGTGTATCTCATGTGAGCCCATTAGGGGAGCATCCAGGGGGTTCTTGCACGTCCCCAAGTCTTTATTAGCAGCAGCCGCCAGCCATGTTAGGGTTGGGTTTTGCTTAGATTATTCTGCTTAGACAGTTTCGCCGTTCATCGGTTTGTGAGACCCTAACTTGTGAGATTAATCATACATCTGCAAATTTGGTTGCGTTCTTTCTTGTTCTTGCTTGTGTTCTTGATTCGCAGGCAGGGATTAGCCTTCTAAGCAAGGTCAACCGTGCAACGCCGATTGATAACCATAGAGGACGTGGTGCTGCGATTGCGGGGTTCGAACGTGTTGTTCAGAGCCGGATCGACGTGTGTCACATCTTCGCCAATTCAAGAGTTATCCGAACCTTTCGGAAGATCAGGACCCTAGTCCACATCAGGCAGTTCCAAATTAAATGCCCATTTTATCTATCGAAAAGGGGTGTTTTACATCTCTTATCAGTTGTTTAATCTAACAATTATCCCCATAATTGCATATATTCAAAGCTATTCTGTTTTGGTGAGTAATGCAGAAAATAGGCGGAAAACAAGATGATTATGGATAAAGGCTAACAAGCAAGACTGAAAGGGCCGAAAGATGGGTCGTGCCGATCGACACATCCCCGTGTCGATCACCACATCTAAGGAGAGCCCGGCCAGAAGGCCCAATCCAATAAGAGTCGGAGACGGTGGATGCACAGAGCCAAAATCATTGAAGATAACATAAGAGAAAAACAACCAAGAAAGAAACGAAGATCGAAGCTAAAAACTACTACCAAAGCTAGGGTTTCAAGATAGTGGCGACGAAAGGTGGCGAACACCGACCAGATCCATCATGAGGAAGACCGTGTCTATCGGTGCACGCGTGTTCCAACGATGTTCCTCATCCCTCCGTCATGTTTAGTGGAAGGATGAGTGAGTTGTTTCATATTTTCTTCTCCGGTGCAGGGATCTAGCTATGTAAACTCTTATGCTCGTTGAAACTCTCCTGATGAATTCAATCTTTGTATTGCAATTAATGTCAATAAAGATAGACATATCTATTTATACCATTAACGTAAATTGCAATTATGCTTTTGCTCATCATATAGTGCAAGAAACCAGTTGAGGAGCTAATAGCCCCTTGCATGTGACAAGTCGGGGTGAACAAAACCACCATGTCTTGTAGAATGCTAAGTTTATCATCCGAGTCAATGAGATTGAATCTGCATGCTAGTGAACCAATCCGGAGGAGAGAATCATCAATTATATTGTCACACCTTCGTTAGCAATCATTCTTTTACATCTTTTGTCATTCACACACACATTCAACCCTTGCAAGTACGTTATTAATTAATCTTTAGTAAAGGATTCGCTTGTTATTTGTGGATTCGATTAAACCTTTGAATACTATAAGGGAAAAAGAGCTAGAACTGTACATCGTCCTCTTGCGGTATATAAGTGGGTGCATAGATACAACCAACAAGCCCTTTTTCTAGAGCCATTACCGGCGAACAAACCAGCTTCTTTTACTATATTATTTACTAACTTCTAATCCTTTCTTTTCTAGTTTGTTTTTGTGTTTTGTGTGAAATTTTTCAGGATGAGCATGACAAAATCTTCTCTTTCATTGAGGGAACTCTCTCTACTATCTTCGAACTTGCTAGTACCTCAATCTTGAAATGAGAAAGCCACTCGCTTCCTCGTATGTGTTGAATCCCATAATCATTAGCATGGACAAAGGCAACAAGTTCTTTGGGACAAAGGAGGAGAATCCGTACTCTCACCTGCAAGATTTGGAGGCACTATGTCAAACCCTTTTCCACGAGGGAGTGCCCTAAAATCTTTATAGATGGTTTCTATTTCTATTCTCGTTGGGAGGAAAGGTGAAGGAGTGGCACAAGACAAGACCGCATGATGCCAAGGGGAGCTGGAGTGATTTAGTTGTAAATTTTTGTCTCTATTACTTTCCCCTGTCGAAAGTGTAAAAATTGAGAAGAGAAGTGGTGAATTTCTTGCAACAAGAAGAAGAATCTCTCGCTAAGCATGGACTCATTTCCAATCCTTGCCGAAACAAGCACCGGATCTTGGCATATGAAAACACGTGTGCCCAAACTTTCTACATGGCCATAGACAAGGCATCCGGGATGCATTTAGAAGGGTCCGTCGGAGGAAGTTTCTTGGGGCTAACAGGAAAGGCCGGGATGGAATTGTTGGCTAAGATTGCCGAAAATGAAGCTTTGCATAGGCACCGGGAAGAATTTCAAGAGCTACGTGCAGAGACGACATTAAAGGAAGATCCACTAGCAATACGGACTGTCATACCGGATGTCAATTCAGTGCAAAATCCAGGATAGCAACCAAAGGTACAAGAGCTCCTAGAAAAGCCTCGCTTTGATCAACACCTTAGATGCGTCGATCGGCACAATAGTGCCAAATGGTTCAGCAGCTCCTATATGCGCACCTACATACAATAAGGAGTATACTAAATTGGAAGCTGCAATTCTGGACAATCACCCGACGGATTTTGTGGGTAAATTTGCTAAACCTAGAGGAGACAGACGCCGGCAAACGCTAAACCCTTGGATGAGTTTGAACTAATGGATTGGATTCCTATTCATTTCTCTAATGAGCTCCTCAGTATGAGATATTCCTTTAATCTAGAACATGCCTCGTAAGCTGAAATAGAATCGCCTCGAACTCTCTAAGCAATAAGTTTAAATCAGAAATCTGGACCAAGAGGTGATTGGAAGGGTCTTGGGGAAGCTTTACAAGGATGATATAGAGCTCGATTGAATTGAAGTAAAGCAAGCCAAGAGATTGCTAGATAGCTGCTTTGAACCATCTCCATAAGAAGGATTATGTGGTGTATATGTCATGGGTCTCACGGAATAAGAAGATGAAGACCCGTATATACCACGTGAGATTTCAGATAGAAATTTCTCCGGAGCTTTATGTGATTTCGGTCCCCGTGTTAGTTTGATGACTTACGAAGTATTCATTAGCATGCCTTATGAAATCAAGCAATAATTGATAAGGTCTGAACTTGAACTAATCATGGCAGATGGAAGAAAGACTACACCATTGGGAGTTGTCAAGAATCTGAAAGTCAAGATTAACTCAAGGCCTATATCGGTGGATTTCTTCATCCTACACAAGGGAGAAACTGGAGTAGAAGATAAAATTATGGGAAGGCCATAAGACTAGTCCAAGCTGTTTTAGATGCATCAAAGGGCCAGCTTACACCGAAGTTGGGTGAAGAAGAAATTCTATTTCAATTCAATGACCCGCCCGGACAACAAAACCCGCCCTATTATCAGGAATTCTTTCTAGAGGAAGATGAAAAATAGATATGGATATTAAAGACCTACTGGAATAACTTCTGTAAGGGATAGAGAAGAAAATGCCTAGTGCCGCCGGCACAGTCCTTGAGCCGATCCGTACAGTGGTGTCGATCGGCAACGTCGAGTAACGGAGGAATTTGAGCCTCTCGGAGAATTAGACCCAAAAGATGCACTAGAAGGGGAACAGAAACAACTTCCGGAGGGATTACAATATGAATACTTGGGAAAGAACAAGAAATATCTGGTGATAGTAAACAAATCATTAGCAAATGAAGAGAGAGAGAGAGAGAGAGAGAGAGAGAGAGAGAGAGAGAGAGAAATTGCTAACTATACTTAAGAAATACAGGAAGGCTATTGGATATTCATTGGATGCCATCAAACGAATCAATCCGGCTTTTTGCACTCATAAGGTCAATCTAGAGGATATTGGTAAACCAGTGGTGGAAGGAATGAGAAGCTTGAAAGAATCAATGAAAATAGTGGTTAAGAAGGAAATATTAAGATCATTAAATGCATGCATGATATATCTCATTGCTGATAGTGAATGGGTAAGCCCAATACATTGCGTACCTAACAAAAGAGGATTAAAAGTGATGCCGGATGAGAATAATGAATTGATACCTCAAAGAACTATGACCAGATGGAGAATATGCAGATGACTCAAGAAGTATCATTATCCTCTATATTCATCGATGAAATGCTCAAAAGGCTAGCCAAGAATTTATATTTTTGTTATTTGGATGGATATAGTGGTTTCTTTCAAATCCCAGTGAGACCAGAAGATCAGCAAAAGACCACTTTTACTTGTTCTTTTGGAACATATGCATATAGAAGGATGCCATTTGGTCTTTGCAACACACCGGCTCCATTTCAGAGATGCATGGATGCAATATTTGCTGAATATATAGAAGAAATCATGGAGGTACTTATGGATGACTTTTCTATTCATGGCACTGATTTTAATAATTGTCTAGCAAATTTAGAGAAGGTTTTGAAGAGACGAGTTGAGTGTGATTTAGTGCTTAATTGGGAGAAATGTCACATTATGGTCACACGAGGAATAGTTCTAGGACATGTTATATCTAAGAGAGGAATTAAGGTTGACAAAGCAAAGGTGGTTACAATAGAGAAACTACCACCATCTATCGATCTCAAGACACTCGAAGCTTTCTAGGACATGCCAACTTCTATCGTCGATTTGTGAAGAATTATTCAAAGATTTCTAAGCCTCCACCGGAATTGTTGAAGCAAGATACATAATTTCTAATGGATGATGAGTGACTTTTCACCTTCAAGAAATTAAAACAATCTCTATGTTTGACACCAATTATGCGACCGCCTGATTGAAATTTGCCATTTGAAATAATGTGATGCAAGTGATTACATAGTGGGAGCAGTTCTTGAACAATGAAAAGAAGGTAAAGTCCAAACCCTTTATTATGCCAGTAAAACATTAAATAAAACCCGGATCAATTATACTACCACAGAAAAGGAGATGTTAGCTGTCATATTTGCTTTTTGAGAAATTTAGATCATATATTTTGAATTCTAAAGCGATAGTATACAGTGATCATGCTGCCATAAGATATTTGGTTTCGAAGAAAGAATCTAAGCCTAGATTGCTATGATGGGTATTGATGCTACAAGAGTTTGACTTAGAGATTAAAGATAAGAAAGGAATTAAAAATTCAGTAGTAAATCACTTATCTCGTTTAGAGTCAGCATCAATGGAACCAATTATTGATGAGATGAGTTAGGAACAACTATATGCAGCAAATTAATCACTTATCTCCTCTCAAATCTTTCTAGATCAGCTTCTAAAATTTTGGCAGCATTCATAGGTTTAAGAATTATTTTAGTACCATTATGTTTCAAAGAGTATCTATTAGTAACAATATTGTGCAGAACATTGTTTCTATCAATCCAAAGTTTACCTAGCAACAAATGACATGCTTGCATAGGCACTATATCAAAATCAGCATAATCCTTATAATTACCAAGAAAAAAATTGATACGTGCAATTTTTGTTACCTTTATCTTCTCGGAGTTCACCCATTGTATGTAGTATAGACATGGGTGTGGTTGTATGGTCAAGCCAAGCTTCTCGACCAACTCGGAACTTACAATGTTGCGGCTAGTCTCACCATCAATGATCACACGACAACGTCGATTCATCACAATAAAGAAAGTCTAAAACAAATTGTTGTCTTGATTTTGCTCCACCTTTGCTATTTGAGAACTAAGCACTCGTTGTGCTAAAGTACTCACATCATCATCTATCATTGGGAGTAACAAACACAAAAATAGAAACACACGATAGAACGTTATCCCTATTAAACTAGCAGAACACCGGTGACTCTCATAAAAGCAAATGGAAGTCTTACCAAGCTCTTACAAGGTTCTTTTTATAGCAAAGCAAAGGATATACCTGGAAGAGCGTGCGAGTGACAATTGCGAGGACCAAAACCTGTGCTATTCGAAAGGATATATGTGTAGCTTGGTTGGCCAAATATGAGAGTAGTAAGGATTAGCAAAATTCGAAATCAGAAATTGCAAAGTTGAATAATAGTCCAAAGTACAAGCCTATGTTGCTGGCCTAAAATCCGAGGTTGGACCTAGACCAAACTAGCAAATAGAAATATACCACTGTACCTCGGACTCAAAACGGATGCAAGCACTCTAGTTTCTTCTTTTTCTATTCTTTTTCTTGCTTTTCTTAAATTCTTTTGTGCGGCTTTTATGTATGCACTTGCCTTTTTCTCTTTTTTTTTCTTATTTTTTTCAGAGTGCCGCACAGGAAAGATACAATTCCAACACAAAGGAACTCTACACATGTACCCAAAAAATGTAAAGTTTGCACGTCTCGTGAGTGATGCACAACAATACGGATGTAGGAAAAAGAATTGGGCCTCTCTACTCAAAAGATAAAATTGGATCACTAGAAGCTCAACTAAGTCCTATTTGTTTATTTCTTCATAGACAACAACGCTACTTCCTTCCTTTCTTTCTGTGCTAGCGCCACAAACAAGAGAGTAGGATCCGTCTGCTTTTTTTAACTTGCGTACAAAATAGAAGGTTCAGACTTGCTCTTGGGCATTAGAAGATAGAACACAACCAAACTGAAACCCAACCTAGTGCAATAACAGGGTAGAAAAATAGGAACGACTCCAAGACTTAGATCAACACTAGAAATAAATAACACGGACTCGACCAGCAACACGACTCTAATTACGGACATAAACTCAACAAAGCAAACTGAAACGAAATTGCAGCGACACAAAGGGTGATAGGACAGCGGAAGATGAACAAGAAAAATATTTTTATAGGGCAATTTTCTAGACTCTAGGATGGAGGCAAAATCGATAAACTAAAATGCTAGGATAAGGGCGAACCTGATGGTAAACCGGAAGCTCGATACCAACCGACATGGACTAGGGTCCCGATCTTCCGAAAAGTTCCGATAAACATCGATTTGGCGGAGGCTTGACACAAATCGATCCGGCTTCCGAACAACACGGTCCGAACCCCGCAATCGCAGGACCACGTCTCCCTTAGTTATCCGTGCAAGCACGATTGACCTCGTCAAGAAGGCTAATCCTTGCCTACGAATCGAAGAACACAAGCAAGAACAAGATTGAAGCAACCGAATTGCAAATATATGATTAAACTCACGAGTTGGGGTCTCACAAACCGACAAAATGGCGAAACTGTTCTTGACAGAATAATCTAAGCAAAACCCAAACCCTAAGGAATGGGCGCGGCTGCTTATGAGGTCCCTAGGGTTGTCCATCTCCCTATGGAAGCAGCCCTAAGTGGGCTCAACAAAATACACGGCCCAAAGGCCAAAAGACGGTGGTGCAACACCGGGATAGTTTCTGGATGTCTTCTTATTTTGGCAATTCCCGACGACTCAGGACGAATCTAGATGTGAGACCAGCACCAGTGGAAGGGCTATCAAATTATCTTTCCATCCATATAAAGAACGTCCCAAACGGACTTCACATGTGACCGGGCGTCCGTTTTGGTGCAGACTGTTTCTGGACTCCGAAACAGACTCGAAGTCGACTTTGTTTGGGCCTCCAACTTGACATGGACTCCCTTGCTGGCCCTCCACGCCTCCAAACTCCTCTCCACATGTCTCATCATCATCTTCATGGTTCCTAACAATAATTAACTTATTAGGTAGCAATATATTCTGAAATATACATAAAGGAACTATTAAAAACGAGCTCACTCGTAAGTTCGACGGTGCTCTAGTTATCATTGAACCATGCATGTGCAGCGGAGGAGTCTTGGTTGTATCCCAGAGTGTGATGTCCTCATCATCCTCTCCTTCTTGAATTTGAGTTGTCCTCGACTCAATCTTACCTCTTTCTTTATTAATGTTTTTATTACATTGAAGTAGGAACGTGCTTACCTTATACCCGACTTCAATGGTCATATCTACAGCTTTCATGCTCTCATCACCTCCCATGGCGCCGCCACGCTAGTCACGACCGGCCGTCGGCTACGCTACCTGCCTCACCCGCATCGCGTCGCATCCGCTAGATCCCGCTCCAAGAGCCATGATTAGATCTACCCAAAGGGGTATAAGCCGGGTCCACGGTGAACCCGTAGACTCGCGCCCCAACCTCGATCCACAAAGCCACAGACCGAGTCCTCGGATATTTTTTATTTATTTTAATTCGAATAATTCCTGTGAATAACTAGTTTAGCAGGTAGGCCCCTGTAGTTTTGGTAAATAACTCTTAGGTCCTATTTCTTTTCAAAAGGTGCCCTGGCCTTTGTTTTAATTCTATTTTCAACCTAATCTTTTACAATAAGCCTTTTATTTATTTTGTAAATTACTTTTATGCCCATGAACCCTAGTGTTTTATAAAATTATAATTTAATCATTATCCTTTTACACTTTAGTCCCTAAACTTTTCCATATTTGCAAATAGGTCCCTACCCAACTGTTTTTATATTTTAGCCCCTAAACCTTCAAACCTTTATAACTTTTTGCTAGTAGCTTCGATTAAGACGAATCTTGCGCCCACGGATTCGTAGCGACGAGTACTATATTATAGTTGTGTTTTCATAGCCTTCCGGTATGGTGTATTGGTCCTTTTCTTAGTTATTTGTATTTTTGTTGCATGCTTGCTCGATGTGACGTAATTAATGGACGATCAAATCAAAGATCTTAAAGAACAAGAGTTGGAGTCGTAAACAACGAGCAAACAAGAAAGAGGCAAGTGTACTTGACGCATTTTGCACCTACTTCTTTCTTTACGCACATGTTTGCATTCATTGCATGAAATACGAATCCTATGCGTCATACCCTTTTCCATACTTGGACTTATCGCCTGGGTGGAATTAGATGTAGACTTGGGTACATCATGCTTACCTTTCTTAAGTTTGGGTAGAAGGCTTATAATATGAATCTTGATGATGATCCACGAGAGTATGATCGCTTGTGTTGGTAATCCTTTTAGTTAGGAATCGGGGAGGCTAGTTTGGTTTTGTATGGTGCCATCCGGCACGAGACTTGGGTTGGTGCATCTACATGTTCCAGATTCTAAGGACCGGTTCTTGGAGTGACCATCCATGTTTAATCGTGCCAACACAAGGCTGATACAACGGTCCGGATTCACTCTAGCTATATTTCACCCTAACCCTAGCATATAAAAGCAACACCTTCCCTCTCACTCTTCCACTCCCCTCACTCTGAACCGCCTCTCTCTCTCTCTCTCTCTGTCTTTGTCTCATTGCTATGTTATTTGTAACTCTATTCCGGCAAAACTTCTTTTTAGAGGGCTTGATTGAGTAAATTGTTGACATAGTTGTAATCTCTCTATATATAAACAGAGGGGGATTCATCAATAAAGATTAAGTAGGTTTAAAGGGGTAAAACCCTAAAAACTATCTCTCTCTCTCTTAGGCATTGTAGTTGCTTCCCTAGCGCCGCCGCCTCCTCCGCCAATAGCCGCCACCCCTCATCCTCTCTCTCTCTCTCTCTCTCTCTCTCTCTCTCTCTCTCTCTCTCTCTCTCTCTCTATACCATTGCTAACACCAGCAAGGACGTCGCGGCATCGTTAAATGAGTTAAGCCCGTGCCCTAACCAACGGTGGCACTCGGTGTGGCGCCTCCATTCCGAGGAGGCCGTGTAGCAAACCCTCCCAACACTCTCCCAACTTTCCATTTTTTGAAAACTTTTCCTCTCACGCAACTTTTCATTTAAGAAGAGTTTTTTTAAAAAAAGTTTACAGTAAATTTTGGAATAAAGTTTTGTAGTGACACTCGGAGTGAATTCTTAGGCCATTCTCGGTGGGTATTTCATTTGACATTTATTAGATGATACATCAATAAAAGAGATGACATGAGATGATATTAATTATGAAAGAGGTGGGATGCTTTTCATTAGGCCATTCTCAGTGACACTTTCATTTGGTATTAATTAGTTGTCACATCAGCAAAAAAAGATGGCACGACGTCCTATTTAATCTGAAACAGGAGGGAAGTGTTTCATTTGGATAAAAGGATAGTTACACTCTTTCCAAGTTAACGAAAAAAAAATGAAAGATGCATTGAGACTATTTTCCTTTCATGTGAAAAAACATGAATCCTCATTAGTATACATATGCAACAATTTAATGTCCTACTCAGCATATGAAACTTTGAAATGAAATAGTACACTAAGAGATGCACTTTTATTTCACAGAACAAGACTAGAATGCTGATATATCATACTTGAAAAATGTGAAATGCTCATGAAAGGGGCCACTGATAGTAGCCTTAGGACTATTTCCAAATTGATGAAAGAAGAATGAAATGTGCATTGAGAGTCTTTTTCCTTTCATATGCACAAAAAAAGCGGATCCCCATTGGTACACCTATACAACCATTTAATGTCTTGTTGGCCTATGAAACTGTGAAATGAAATACTCCCTCCATACTATAACTAAAATTTGTTTTAGGTCTCTACCCCAATAGTCACAATAGTATTCGTTTTAGAATATTTCTCCGCTTTATGACCATTTTACCCCTGAAGGCAATAACTCCCACGTAGCTTGTTTCTCGAGGCCGCCGCTTCTCTTCTGCAATCGCAGCTCACGCTCGCCTATCTCCTCGCAAATCGCCCACCTGCGTGCCTCCTGGCAGCTCGCCGCCTGCCTCGTCATCTTCCTCAAAGCTCGCCACGGCCATCAAGGACGTTGCCATATGGAGAAAGCAGCGGCACCTACTTAGCCTTGAGAAAGCATCGAATAATCTTTGGGAGTTTCACGAATGAAAACACAGCAAAAAAAAATGAAAACACGTTCTCGTTTCATACTCCAGCGACCCCTCTTGATCAGATCTAACTGAACCACGGATTTTCAGTTGACATGCATGTGGCAGGTGGTGTTTTTGGTCTTGGTTTCTTGTTTATACAAGGAAAGAGGGAACTAACAACGGCGAACGAAAAAAAATCAACTGAAACAGCCGTTCGAAGAGGTAGGCAGAACTTTTCCGAGTACACGGCGCCATGCCAAAAAAAAAAACACGAAAAAAGTCGCAGCTGTTTGGGGTCGAACTCTTGTGCTTGAATTTATGGAGAAGCAGCACTAACCAGTCACAGCATTTTGAATTGATGACCACGAAGAAGGAGCCACCCTATTTAATATGGGCAAACATGGAAAATTTTCACTAATTAACTGTTACTTGATATGCTAAATCTTGTCCAAAACGAATTTTATTTCTAGTAAGTATGGAGGGAGTAGTGCACTAAGGGCATGTACAACGCGTCTATGGAAACCGTCTCCTGGATGGTAATTTTTTAGAAACCCCCCCCGCTTTGAGGCATCGGTCGTGTCCACGTCGCTCGCGAGGCGACGGCCTCGTCCCGTTCTCCCAGGCCGAGGAGACGGGGTCGGCACCGTTGTAGAGGGCGTCTTCCTCCGGCGACGTCGCCGCTGGATCTCGCGCGCGGAGGGCGTGAGCGCTGGAGTTTTCCCGCAACGGCTTCCCCAGCCCGCCAAATCGCTCTGCCCCTTCGAATGAAGCAGGTCTTCGTCTCCGGCGACGAGGAGCAGGGGGCTTCTTGGACGGAGCCGGGAGCAGGGCGGGGGCAGAGCGACATGTAATTGGAGTTCTTGCTGCTGCTTGGAAGGTGCAAACCTATTCCCCTCTCGCCGCCTCGCCGGATTCTTGACCGCGGCCGGAGAGGAGGGCGGGGCAGGAGTCTTCTTGATCCGACACCTTCTTGGATGGGGAGGGGAGGGGACCTTTTCCTCTCGCCGGTTTCTTGAATGCGGGGCACGACGTCCGTGCTCTTGCCGCTGGGGACTCCTTTCCTTCTCACCGCCTTCTTGGCCCGGGTGATGCGGGAGCAGGAGGAAGGCATGGCCGGCAAGAGGGGTGGCGGGGGCCTTGAGGGGCGGTGGAGGCCTTGGTGTGGCCGGCAATGGAGTGGTGGCAGCCAGCCGCGAGAGGGAGGCGCCGGTCGCCTGCACCTACCCGAGACCGAGAGAGAGAGAGAGAGGATAAGATAGGGTACGAGCGGATGGGATAAAAGAGAGAGAAAGAGGAGAGAGAAAAGAAAAAGGAAAATAAGAATGATAAAATAGAAAAAAAATTAAGAGAAAAAATTTCATAGTTGATCAGCCATGCCACACAATGAGATACACAAATTTGATCATAATTGATCTTAGTTATAAGTACATCATTAAATTGTTTACAGACACTGGAGGAGTCTCCAGGTTGTATAACCTGTCTCGTATACCTGTCGATATGATTTTGTAGAGACAACCCCTGTCTCTAGGTTGTACATGCCCTAAGAGGTGTACATTCATTTCACAGAACATGTGATGTGTACACTTGAAAAACACGAAATAAAAGAAGCCACTAAAAATGACCTCAAGTAAACTTTTGTAGTAATAGTTTGCAACGAAGCACGCATCCGCCGGAAGTTATGGGTCAGCGCCTCAGCGGGATAGGATATTAAATGTACACACGCAAAATGCATCAATAATGCCGCAAACGTTGACTCTCTCTAAGCCGCCACCCGGGTCACATGGACCAAGTCATATAATTCTGATCCATAATGTCTGACGTGCCCTTTAGAGCATTGCCACTGCTGGGCGACCCGCCATATAAAACTCCACAAGGATGTCCCAGATTCCGGCAGCCAGCCTTGCACTAGCCCGTTCAACTCAAAGGTGAACTAAGAAGTGCGGGCTCCGCGTAAATCAACCATGGGAAGCGTTCCAGCCACCACCGTTCAGGAGATGTGGCGTGCCCAGCGCGCCGACGGCCCCGCGTCCGTGCTCGCCATCGGGACGGCGAACCCGGCGAGCTGCGTGACGCAGGACGAGTTCCCTGACTTCTACTTCCGCGCCACCAAGAGCGAGCACCTCACCGGGCTCAAGGAGAGGTTCAAGAGAGTCTGTAAGCACCCAGCAGAGATAACTACACTTTTCGTTCATGCGCCCTTCGTTCGAGCATCTTTGTTACGTGCAATTGCAACATGTCTGAAAAAAAACCAGCGTGATCATTTGTTTGCTGCAACCCGACCAGGCCAGAAGCTTGGCGTGCAGAAGCGCTACCTGCACCACACGGAGGAGATGATCGCCGCGCACCCGGAGTTCCTCGACCACTTCACGCCGTCCCTCGACGCGCGGCTCGACATCGTCAAGACCGCGGTGCCGGAGCTCGCCGCGGCGGCGTCGAGGAAGGCCATCGCCGAGTGGGGCCGCCCGGCCGCTGACATCACGCACCTCGTCGTCACCACCAACTCCGGCGCGCACATCCCGGGCGTGGACTTCCGCCTGGTCCCGCTCCTGGGCCTCCGCCCGGACGTGCGCCGCACCATGCTCTACCTCAACGGCTGCTTCGCCGGCGCCGCCGCGCTGCGCCTCGCCAAGGACCTGGCCGAGAACAACCGCGGCGCGCGCGTGCTCGTGGTCTGCGCCGAGCTCACCGTCCTGCTCTTCACCAGGCCCGAGGAAAGCTGCTTCCAGACGCTCGTCAACCAGGGCTTGTTCGGCGATGGCGCGGGCGCCGTCATCGTCGGAGCCGACCCCGTGATGGCGCCCGTCGAGCGCCCGCTCTTCGAGATCGTGGCCGCCACGCAGACGATCATACCGGACTCCGAGCACGCCATCGTCATGCACCTCACCAAGGGCGGCTACGGCGGCAACATCTCCACCAGGGAGGTCCCCGTGCTCATCGGCAGCAACATCGAGCGGTGCCTGGCGGACACGCTCGGCCCGCTCGGCATCACTACTGGCTCCGAATGGAACGACCTGTTCTGGGCGGTGCACCCGGGGTCGTCCGCGATTCTGGACAAGATTGACGCGGTGCTCAAGCTCAACCCCGACAAGCTGGCGGCGAGCCGGCGCGTCCTCAGCCGACTACGGGAATATGTTCGGCGTCACGGTGATCTTCATTCTTGACGAGCTGCGACGGCGAATGGAGAAGGGAGAGGAGGGCGGGGTGTCACCTGAGTGGGGGTGATGATGGCGTTCGGACCCGGTCTCACCGTTGAGACGATGGCGTTGCACCGTTGCACGGCACATGGCGTCGCGAACGTGGACGTGGCTTGAGGAGATGGCACCTATTACCAAATTTGTTGGATTTCATGTTGCCTAGTCGTACCCGGCATCTCAGTCATGTATTTACAACACTGTTCTAGTAAGACTTTACGTGCTTGACTGCATATGTAATAATAACGTCATAGACCTGAATAAATTTTTAAATATGTTTTCATTTCATTGACTTGAGTACTGAATTCATGTAGACTATAAGCAACATCTAAGTTACCCAAAAACAGAAGTGGCATTCAAAAAAAAATTACATATTCAAACATGGCGTCGAGAAGATGAATATGGCTTTAGGTGATGTCACATACAAAATTGTAGGATTACATATATTAGTTTATCACCAAGTTGTACTCGACATTTCTGTCATTTATGTCAAACATTGTTCTAATAATACTTTACTTGCTTGATTGCACATATGTGTAATAAAGTCGGGTGGTTGAATAATTTTTTGGAGATGGTATCATTGACCTTGATACTTAATTAATTCGTGTAGACTAAGCAACAGCAAAATTGTCTGGAAAACAGAAGTTCCATGACTGAAAACTATTCGACGCACCTTGATGACCTTGAATCAATAACAAGTATTAATAATCGTGAAGCCCGATTATTTTCCATGTTTGGAGGGCTTCACATGCATGGCTTGACACACAGATAAACGAGGGTGGTCGGAGCCAGATACAGACAAGGACAAAGGAAGAATATGAACTTGGATCGAGCAAGATAAGATATTATTTCAAAGAGAATAACATCAACAACATTTGAGTACAAGGTCAAGACATAAAACAATACAAGAATACTAGCGGAAGCGAAAGGGTTGATCAACACAAGGGAAGAGTCAAGATGACTGACAAGATGGAGTAAAGATTTGATTAGACAACTCAAGGCAAAAGGATCGATCAAGCAAGAGAAGTTCTTCATTCACATGGTTCCATCGATCGAGAAATGCGTCTTCAAGCACCAAGAGATATTTAAAGATAAAGTATGATGAAGTGAATCATAGCTCATCATATTACTAGAATGACTCCTTATATTAATGTCCATTTCTACGGGTCTTGTACCTACAGATCAAACATGACTACGATACCAATCGTGATAGACCCGATTTTCACCAAAGGTGAATATCGTACCTTTGTACATCATAGTCACTCCTAGGAGAATGACTTGTACGCCGAACACAATTGAATATGAATTTGGATAAGAAGCAAGGTGAGATATTATTCCAAAGAGAATAACATCAACAATATCTGAATACAAGGTCATGGCACGCATGCCAAGAAAACAATACAAGAATACTAGCGGAAGCAAAACTCTAAGCATGGTAGCGGAAGCGAATCTTCAACTTGAACGGTACCGGAAGTCTTCATAGTGTATCTAATTCCACATGCAACTTGAGTGTAGGCGAAACCCTCCTTCTTCATCTTCAATCTTATTCTAGCCAAGTCAAAAATATGAAAGTTGAGCTTGCAAAATCTCCTATTCACCCCTAGTTCAATTTGAAAGCTCCAAAATATGAATAGATAGCTCATGTCATCTACTATCATCATGCAAAAGTTGAGGTGCAAAAGAAACTAATGTAATGCAACAAAAAGAGAAAACATTGTGGGTTGCAACAGTTCATTTTGAACCCGCAACCCGCTACTATTTAGATGTTGAATTCTCTTTTTTGTTTCTCTTTAAATAAATATTAATTGCAGCTCAAGTTTTGCATGATGGTAGGATTTTGTATAGTCTATTCATCCATATTTTTTCTTTGAATTTTAGGTGCATCATTGAAGACTATTGTAATTAGTAACACGGTAACACCGTAACCTGCTGTAACACATGAGATGTTCTCGCAGAGGAACCTCCGGCGCTAGATGATTTCATCGAGTTATCTCCGAATGTCCTAGTTGAGAAATCAGTCCAGTAAACCTCTAGTACTAGTTGAACTAAGTGATTCTAGTTTGATCCAATCCACCAACCGCCATATTTCCGTTTGTATCACCAAGGAATGATCACTACCCAAACGAGCAACCAGACCGATTCACCTCGAAAGATCTGTATGCTCTATTATTCATTGCTATGAATATCCTACAAGCTGATTCGTCATGCACATCGTATAGAATTGCACGTCATATAGAATAATATTGCTATCTTCTGAGGATTCGTCATAGAATACACCGTATATGACGCTTGGACCTGTCATGAAGCAACATAGGCTCAAGCAGGGCGATATTTGTGGCCCGTATTTGAGTTTGGCCTATTTCAAATCTAATCTGGCCCAAAAAACTTTGGCTGGCTACCGTTATCTAACCCTTTCTTTTGACAACGAAAAATCTTATTTTTCAAAAAATAAATCTTAGCTTAATTTACTTTCTCGAACAATTCAAGTTGGTGCAATATAATCCTTAATACAATTGTCTCTTTGTTTTTCTTCGTATGATTTCACTTTGATGATCAAATTTTGCACGATGATAGTTTCCATAAACACCTATTATAAAAAATAAAAGATATAGAGCTTTATTTCAAGTCATATAGAGGGGGGGGGGAGGATAAATTGCGCAAAGGGGGAGATTCGCAAGGAATTAATTGTTTTTAGAGGAGTAAATTGAACAATAATTTTGTTCACAAAGTAAATAGAATAAAGTGAATTGTTTGGAGTAGTAAAATAGACTTTTCCCTTTTAACAATTATTTCCTAATACGTGTGAAACCATTCTGAGATCACAAGACATCGAAAATAGCCTAACCACTAAAACACTTCGGTCACCAAAGGGATTGTAGTATCCTAGTGGTTACAAGAGCCTAAGTAGCACCTCACGTCCAAGTTTGAATCCCCATGGAGTGAATTTTTAAGGATTTAATGGTGGTTGTACTTTCAGTTGTAGGTGACGTTCCCATTAACAACGAGGCCCTAGTGGTGACTTCATCAATCTTGAATATTTTCCAGCTCAGTCTTTGAAGGTATTGAAAAGTGTAAGGTTTACGTACATGTGTTCATAGGTGTAGTGCGTGCCTTATGAATGCCTAAGTTGTATTGTATATTTGCAAAAATAAAACAGTTTGGTCTCTCCTCAATAGTTCAACCTATTAGTATATCGAGCGTGACAGTAAGATTGACCAAACAATGACGACAATTGGATGTACTAGGCAGCCAACAAGAGAATTCCTCACTTGCCGTTGTAAACTATAATTGTTCCTTCCTCGCCACTAAAAACATGTTCCCTATTTGGCACTGATTTAGTTTTTCATCACACTACTACAACTTGAGCCTGTAATTTCATGGCTCATTTTCTAGTAATAGCGGGCTTCAAAAAATGATAGTAATTTCATGGCTCATTTTGGATCTAGGTTTTATTCATAAATCTAGTTTTTTTAATAAAAATTTATGTCATCACATAAAACTATAGTATGTGATACAGAATTTAGCTTTTAACTAATATTATTCTATCTAGAATTTATTATTAACTTTTAAATTAGATTTTAGTTTTGCTTTGAATTTTTTAGCATATAATTATTTTTTTGTCAAGATTTTAATTATTATCATTTCTTTATTTATGATACATATATAGAAGATGAAAGATCCATATTGGATGTACACTGGTGTGGGGGGGGAGGAGTTGCTATTGTATATTTCAAAAAGGTTACGGAATTTGTTGAAGCAGTGAAGCAACACGCTAGAAGTAGTGGTACACAATATATCTATTGTCCTTGTATCCGGTGCAAGAACTAATTTATGTTTGAGACACCTCGGACTATCCTTGAGCACTTGTTGGAGAAAGGATTTGTTGAGGACTACTATATCTGGACAAAACATGGTGAAATATGAATGGATGCACAAGGTATCCGCGCCGAAGAGGTCATAAGAGCAATAGTTGACTCCCGACGAGCGGGTGAGGGCAGAAAGTAACAGTGAATATGCAATGAGAGGAGGTCACATTGATGATCCGAACCTGTCAATGAATCGATGTGGAGGATTTGTTGGCCCACATTCACTATGAGAACTTAGTCCAAAAGAAAAAGTGATGTTTAGATAACTTGGATGTAACAACCCTAAATAATAAAAATACATTTCATGTCATTCATGAGCATGTCATCATATTGCATTTGTGAAATATATAATTTGTGTTAAGAAATGCACAGGAAATATCAAATTAACCTAAGCTAAATTAAATTTCTAAAAAGAATGTAAATAAAAGTAAATAATGGGTTTAACATTTTCTACTGATAAAACATAACAATAGAAGAGTTATGAAATTGCTCTGAATTTATTTTGCTGTGTAAAAATAATTACAAGAAATAAGTAAAGCCTCTCTTTTTAATTTAAAGATGAATTTTTAATCCGAAAATTATTTGGAATTTGAACTTGGACTTAAAAGGAAAAGTGTTTGAAACAATTTCAGTAGCCACCCCGAGTTTTTATAAAATTTCCGAGCTCGGGAAGTATGTTTTTTAATTAAGCAAAAACCCGAGGGCTTTTCTACAAAAATGCTCGGATCGGCCCACGGGCCGCCTCTCTTCTTCTCTGCCGCTCTCACCTCTCTCGGCGCCGCCGCGGCCGTGCCACCTCCGGCCGCGCGTCCACGCGCCTCGCCACGCAGCTGCTTGCGCGCCTACGCAGCTGCTCGGCTGCATCACCGCCTCCCGTAGGGATAAGAACCCCAGTGCCGCAGCTCTAGCCCTCTCTCCCTCATTTCCTTTTTCCACCGCCATTGCCGCCCCTCTGCTCTCGCTGTCGCCAAGGCGCGCCGGCCACTCCTCGTCCACCCTTCCACCGCCGTGAGCTCCGCACAAACCTCACCAATACTCTTCAATCCGGTCGTCTTCCTCGTCGGGACTCCGGCCGCGTTCCTCCGCCGCGGCTTGAAATTCGAGCACCGTGGTGAGCCACTTTCTCCTCTCTTTCCTTTCCGTGATGCGCAACTTGGTGCTCATCGTCCTTGGCCACTCACCCGCAAGCTTGCTGCACAGGCCACCCGGGATTTCGTCTTCTCCCGGAGCTCCGTTCACCGCCGCCGCAACCCTCACGGTGAGCAACCCCTTCCGGCCGTTCGCAAGCGCAACCAACCCTCCCACGTTGTTGCTCATGCTCCGTAGGAGCTTGTAGTCTATTTTTCCCTAATTTTTGGGCTCTCGGGCGAGCTCCGCACCGTGACGGAGCGCCGCCGTGCTCGTGGACCTCGCCGCCGACGCATCTCCGGTCAAGCTCATGTGAGCGCATCACCACCACAAGGTCCACCACATCGAGTAGATTGCGTAGCTGGTCTCGCGGCGAGCTTTGGGCCAACTCCGGCCATCGCCGGTGGCCGCGCCGCCGTCCCCGGTCGCCGCGGTGGCGCCACACATGCGAGCCACACGCGCTGGATCGCGTGTGGCTACGCGGGATCTCGTGCGGCCAACCCCGTGGCCTCCCGTGTGGCACGAAGCTTTTTAAATTTTTAGAAATTCGTAGAAAATTAAATAAAAATCGGAAAAATGTGAAACTAATTTTGTTAGACTCGGAAAAATATTCTCTATCTAATTATGAAATAAAATACCTATTTTGAGTATTTTAATTTCATAAGTATTAATTAATTACCTTCTTTACTTAATAGAAGCTATTATTTTATGCTAATTAAATAATCAATTTAAGAAAAGAATTTATTTAAATGAAGGAGATACTTGCAGACTGAAATTAATTATGAAAATTGTTTCTCAAAATTAAACTTAAACACCCTCATTTCATGTGATCTTAATTTATTACTTTAGGTGTTATTGCATATCATTAGTTAATTATTAATTATTAATTAATGAACATAATTAATTATTAAGTGTTAATTGATGAACATGATTAATAAAATGTTTGCACGTCATGTGATATACATTCATGCACGCATGATCATATATTCGCGACGCATTGTTGGTCGACCTAGGTCTCGACGTGATCGAGATTCCGTCCGAGGCCGAGACAGGAGACGGGAATCTCGAAGTCGACCCGCACACCGAGGAAGCTAACCCGACGCGAATCAAGGCAAGCCCCGGTGCATCCTACCTATGTTTTTAAATATTTTATTTTATCACGAGTAGTTAAGTTATGTTTGTGCATTAGGTTTTAGAAAATGGTTGACACCCTAGATGCATGAGATAGGTTTCCGTTTGTTTATGCTATACCGGTACAGGTAGCTCAATAGAAGCTAGGCTTAATTCATAGTCGCAATGGTAGATGTTTTAGGGATCTTAACGCATGGAGGCTTTAAGTATTTTGATATGCTGTTGTTAAATTAAAAAAAGAGTGTTAATGAAGTTGAGACCGGACGGGCCCCGTAGGAGAAAGGGCAAGACGGAGATGAGGTCTTGCAAGGTGGTAGCCCCGTCCGTGTCGGTCAAGGAACGTACCGTTGTCGGCTTAGTTGAACAAGTTTGAACGTACCATACTACATGCTGGTATCATGGGTCCAAGCATGCTGATGTACCCTACCGCCCAAGAGATGTAGCGTAGCCAACTCTCTTTTATCGGCTGTTAGTGAGAGGTGAGTCTCACGGGAGGGAAATGGGTCGGCCACGAGGGAAGTCGTGGAGTCATCATATTCCCGGGGAGTTTGGAAACGGCTAGTCTTCTGCCGGTGCTAGCGGGAAAAGTTGTCGTATACGACCGGTGTGGTGCGTATACGTCGTGTAGTCGGGGTTTGTCAGCTGGTATAAAAATCGATTTGAATCGCTGTCCCTCGCAGATAATGAGTACCGCTTGTTTAGCTCGTCACATCGTAGTTAATCAACATGGAAGATGATGATGAGAGATGAAAGCAATGTTGGACTAATCTTATCTCTTCTTGAAACTTGGTTGCAATAGTTGTAGACTGCAAACCTTGGTCTCTAATGAATTTAATGTTGAGCTAAAACATTGAAAGTAAGGATCCACTATTAGTGCTTCTTTTGCAAATGAGTCAACTCCACAGCCAGAAAGCCTTTGCATACTAGGCGTCGGCCTTAGCGTGCATGATGACGGGTCGGTCTTGATGAGTATTAGAATACTCGGGGTTTGTTCATTATCTTTCAGGACATGAGTCGTACTTTCACGACTTGTACGGTAGCTTCCTGGAAGAGGAGCAATGTCCCGAGGTTGGTTCCCTCCAATGGAACGTATCCCCACGCCGTGAAGAGGGAGAACCGTGGTGTACGACGGGCTCGAGTACATAACGATGAAACGATGAGTAGTATTTTGTTGTATAAAGTACAAGTTTCCGCTGCAATACTCGTAGGTTGTCAAACTACAATAATGTTTATGCTTCCACCGTACAATGTTTGTATTTTGAAAACCTGGTTGTATTATACCATGATGTATATATCATGGCTTGTATGAAATGATGAACTCGTTGTAACTCGCTTCGTCGAGTGTTCCCCTGTGCCGATTCCCGGGTATCCCGGAGGGGATGTCACATTGGATGCTTTGGAGAAGGCTTGAAAGGAGTTTCGTATGAGGAATCCAAAGGGTGTCATAAGGATTGCACGGTCTTTCGACGGTGCTTGACCTTGTCACGCTTAGGGCTAAGAATGGATGGCCAAACACAAGCTTCAACCAATTTTTAGAGCTCTTAGCGAAAATTTTGCCAAAACTGAACTCTTTTTCCACCCACACATACCATGAAAAGAAAGTATTGTCATCGTTAACCCTAAGTGCATAGAAAATACACGCTTGTCCAAACCACTCGCATATTGTACCGTAAAGAGCATGCCAATAACACCAAATGTCCAACATGCAATGCCCGTCGATATAAAACTAATGATAGAACTGATGATAGAGAAGTCATGGATAAGAAGAAAAGTACAAAGATAGGGAAGAAGAAGAAGAAAAACAATACCGATCGTGTTCCTCATGATGTGTCAAAAGAAGTGGTTGATGAAGGAAAAGTGTCACCCTTGCGATGTGGTACCTTCGATAATCGATCTCTTGAAGTGCCTTTTTGCCAATTGTTGAGACGCCAAATTCATTACATGGCACAATGATGCTCATGGGCACAAGAAGGATGAGATGATTCGTCACGCTGCCGGTGCTCGATACTCGGAAGAACTTTGACATTATTGAAGATGCAACTAGGCCCCCTAGTGAGTTTTGTTGATAAATGACAAACAACTAAAAATTCTTCTGTGTTATTGATTGTATGTGCAGGATATCAATGAAACAATACCCGCAATGTGAGAAAGTACACCCCTCATTCAAAAGTGATCAAAAGTACTCAAAAGCGAGAGCCTCAAGTTTAGATTTGTAACTTTTTGAGTATAGGTGTGCCAAACTATTAAGAGGGGTGAAACGATCTTACGTGCAGGGAAGAATGTGCTCTAGCCACCTTCAAACATCTTGGAACCCAAATACCAAAATCCAAAGATCAAAAAGTCAACCAATTCCACTTTTCATCGCCTAGGACGGAAGTTCCGTCCCGGGACTTTTCCTAGTTCAAATCTCAACCGACGGAAGTTCCGTCAATTCCATAGATTTTGGGATGGAAGTCCGAACTCGTCGAAGTTCCGTCCCGGCACTTTTCGCCTTTGACTTTCTCGGGGCGACGGAAGTTACGTCACATACGGAAGTTCCGTCAGGTCAATTATTGACCTAGCAACGGCTCTTTGAGAGCCCTCACTATATATAGCTTGGACCAACCCGTGAGCAAAGGTGCTTGTGCTTTTTGAACTCACAAATCTTGCTCAAGCTCTCTCTCTCTCACTCCCATCCATTTCCTTTGAGATCCAAGGCCATTTGAGAGAGCTCCCACCTTGATTCCAAGCTTGATAGCATCATTTCAACCTAGAGCACATCTTCCCCTAGCAACTAATCTCGTTTTCACTTGTTACTCTTAGAGATTCATTCTCCTAGATTGGCTAGGTGTTACCCTAGAGCTCCCAAGCTTGTGATGAGCCTTGGGAAGTTTGTGAAGGTTGTGATTCGCCTCCGCAAGGAAAAGAATCAAAGGAAGAAGAAGAAAACCAAGTTTGACCTTTGTGGCCACTCGGGAGGATTAGGGTTGAAAGAGACCCGGCTCTTTGTGAGCTCCTGAACAGAGACGTAGGAAACTCTTTGTGTGGGGTCCGAACTTCGGTGAAAAATAACTCGTGTCCCTCGTGCTTGTTTGTTGTGTGCTTGTTTGTTTTCACTTGGGTGTTTATCACCCGATCTACTCGTGTGTCGTGTGTATATTGAATTCCTGCAGGTACAGCACTCTCAAGATATTAAGGGAGGTTTCCATTCAAGTGGAATTGTAAGATTCCATCTCCTCGACCGATCCCTAGGTTTTTCCCTCAACCCCGACGGAAGTTCCGTCGAGGGCGAATTTAACCTTTTGGTTTTAAGTGTTGTGAAATTAGCCATCATGATTTTGCTTCGAAAAGAGGAATCTAAGAATGCCCTGAAGTACGGATAGAATGAATCCATTTGGTGAGATGACAAACCCGCATAGTACTTGGCTAACTCGTTTGTTGCTTGTACATTAGGGTTGTGCCACAATAGGAAGTACCTTCTACTAATTATGTTGATTTCTAGTCCGAAACAAACTAGAATTGATATTGATATCTTTCTTAAACCATTGATGGAAGACATGAAAACATTATGGGAATAAGTGGTAGATCCAGAAGAGCACAACCAGTTTGACAAGGTCTCCTCTTTGCAGATATGAAAAAGTTAAAGCTGCTTCAAACGCAGCTTAGTTATACATCACTCGTCAACGTACATGTGTGCTTGACGATGATGGATGTAATGGGAAGTTAGTTATGGCTAATATATAGTTTCACATAATGTTGTGTAATGGCAAATTAGTACTTATATATTTGTGAGAGATTTTGGAATTTCAATTCAATGTAATTTGTATTTTATTATCCACTTTTATTCAAATTAAACTAATTTCGGGCCTAGCTAATTTAAGAATATATTTCGTTCTAATTTAAAATTTTTCTTAATTTGAATTTATTATCCACTTTAATTGATATTCCCATAATCAAAATTAAGATGTTTTTTGTTCTAATTCAAAATTTATAATTAATTTGTATTTTATTATCAACTTTTATTGAAATTCAACTAATTTGTAGGCCCACCTAATTTAAGAATGTTTTTCTTCTAATTTAATTTTTTATTAACTTGAATTTATTTCCACTTTCATTGATATTCACACAATCTATGGGCCCAAACTAAATGAAGATTTTTTTTTGTTCTAATTCTATTTTTTAATTAATTTGTATTTTATTATCCACTTTTATTGAAATTTTACTAATTTGTGACCCAACTAATTTAAGAATATTTTTTGTTCTAATTTAATTCATCTTAATAATTTGAATTTATTATCGACTTTAATTGATATTCGCATAATTTGTGGGCCCAAACTAAATTAAGATTTCTGTTTGTTCTAATTAAGTGTTTTAATTAATTTGTATTTTCTTATCCACTTTTATTGAAATTCAACTAATTTGTGGGCCGAGCTAAGTCAAGAATGTTTTTTGTTCTAATTAAATTTTTTATTAATTTAATTTATTATCCACTTTAATTGTTATTCATCTAATTTGTGAGCCCAACTAATTTAATATTCTTTTTCTTCTATTTTAAATGTTTTAGTAATTTGAATTTTATTATCCACTTCTACTGAAATTCAATTTTTATTTAATTTTATATAATTTTTAAGTAAAATTAAAAACAATTTGGACCCACTACTAGTGGGCCCGTCACCCATCTACTCGGCTCAAACCATTTCATAGGTAGCACATGTTCATGGGTCTACGGACCACACGCCCACCGAAATAACGAGGCCACGCAATGCGGCCTATAGATGATGAAGGAAGTTCGCACTCTCAAGCGCGCGCCCTGGTTTATAAATTGGGCAAAGCCACCTTGGGTGCGGGATGTGGTACTAAACACATCCCACCCTTGACTGGTCGACCGGTGCGCGGGTTCAATGATAGGTGGGCCCATATAAAAAATCCAGAAAAATAAAAAATTCAGGAAATTACAAAGAACGGTAATTTTTGGTAGAATTATTTGAAATATTTTATTATTAGTTTTGAACTAATATTTGGTATACATAACTATTCAGAAAATTACAAACTAGTAAAATTATTTGAAATATTCTATCACCGTGAAGCTCATCAAAATTCATCTCCTAGTTCAAATATGTTAGTAAAAAATAAGATAAAAATTAAACAAAAACTATATTTCGGTTTGAAAACATTTAAAACAATGTCATGTAGAAATTCAAATAAAAAATCAATATAGTTTTCAAAACCAAGCCTTGTATCTCGCCCACTTTAGGGCTGCCAACCTTTCTTTTGGCAAGGGGGCACACAATGAAAATTTAAAATCCACTTTAGGCCGCCTAGACTGATCTCGTAAGTGGTGCTATTGGAGATGCGTATGCAGTTTTGAATCTTGCTACCGAAAAATATTCATGCAGATAAGGGTGCATGATTACCTTTGGCTTGGAAGCCAAGAAGAGTATGGCATGCTCACATGGTTTTTCAGGTGTGCTAATACTCAAGGTATGTGCATTCATGTAGTTCGGTGTTAAGCACATGCCTCCTTCTAGTCTTGGCATCTCGCACCTCCCCGGATCGAAGATCTCTCAACAACTAAATGTGCAAGATTTCTGCTCCTCTTAACCACTTGCTGAACCACTCGCTAGAAGCTTATCTCCTTGCAGAACGTCACCTATTCTTCTTCTCAATTCGACATCAGCATGATCCTAATCCTGATTTGGTCAATCATGTCATGCACGGGCAAGTCTTTCAACTCCATCACCTTGTTGTTAAAACTTTTAGCTAGATTGTTATTGATATGGTCACATTTGATGGCCGTTTTGAATCCCGACCTATACCACAACAAATAATTATATGATTTCAGCCAGTTCCCAAAATCAGAATTTGCTAAAATAACCATGACAAGGTGATAATCATGTGTCTCGTTTGTCTGTAAGATCTTGCTGTTGGCCACGTCGCTCAAAAACTTCTCCTCTCGTGGCCCTTGATCACATTCATCAACATATGGCTGAAGCACTCCCTTTTCTCATCATGTGAGAAATCCACGTTTTGGTTGGACGTTTTTATTGGTTTCTGCTGCCGGTGTTCAACCAGGTACTTGGCAACTCTCAGCTTGCCGCCACTCACACGATTGCCAATTTTCTTGAGAAATCTACGTTTCGGTTGGATGTTTTCATAGGTTTCAGCTGCCGTTCTTCCACCTAGTACCTGGCAACTCTCAACTTGCCGCCACTCGCATGATTGCCACTTTTTTGAGATATCCACGTTTCGGTTGGACGTTTTCATTGGTTTCAGCTGCCGGTTTTCAACCAGGTACCTGGCAACTCTCAACTTGCCGCCACTCGCACGATTGCCACTTTTCTTAAGAAATCCACATTCTAGTTGGACGTTTTCATAGGTTCCAGCTACCGGTTTTCAACCCCGTACATAGCAACTATCAACTTGCCGCCACTCGCACGATTGTCACTTTTCTTGAGAAATCCACGTTCCGGTTGGACGTTTTCATAGGTTTCAGCTGCCGTTTTTTAGCCTGGTACCTGGCAACTCTCAACTTGCCGCCACTCGCACGATTGCTACTTTTCTTTTCTTGACTGCATTTTTGCTAGCCCTTTACAAGCACCTGTGTGTATAGCCAATGGCACATATCATCAGCAATCTGCATAGCCAATGGCACATATCCAACATGTGAATCTGATTTCAGATACACCAGCTCCGCAACAAATGTAACACGTTTTCTTGTCCAACTGTCTTGCCGATCGATTTCATCAACAAGTGCTTCGCCATCCTCCATTCTGACATACTTGCCCTTCCATTCATCATACTCGTATCAATGCCACTTCTTGCTCCGGACCCCAAGGAATACTCTTCCCTATTTTCTCCACAAGATCCCTCACCGCTTGCGCTCCTCGTTGTGCAAGGTCCTGCGGGTCGATCTCTGCACAATCAACATCCCAACTAACCAATATGTCTTGTTGTATGGTCCTCAAGCTAGCATCAACTAGCTTTCACGACAGATATAAAGAATCCAACGAACCATTCAAAGCTACACCGCTGCCCCCGATAAGACAATGGTGCGGGAATGTCACAAATTGAAAGCAAACGAGCTCTAATCGGAAGCAAAATCAGCACAAGGTGCAGAGGATTACCTCAAATTTGACTCTCCTCCTCCATGCCCTATGTACAGGGGCGCGCCGCCGGAGAGGGATGTACGGCGCTCGGAGGGTGCACCACCGGACAAATCTAGTCTTCACACCACCGTCGAGCGGACGAGACACGACCGCCACAACGGTCTCGGTGGTTTCCACAAGGGCTAAACCCAAATCCACGTAGTGTCAAGGGCTCAAGGCTGTTTCTTCCCCATCTGTAGGTTGTGGCTATTTTGCTCTACAAAGGCGTCGCATGCGAGCTATTACCGTCAACTACGTTGTGGCTCGGCCAATTCCCACCAAAAATGTCGCATGTGAGCTATTTGCACGCGCTGGACACAGCTCGAAGCTTGAAGTATCTCCATGAGGAATCTGGATTCAAGGTCTGTTCACCTCATAAATTGTTTTGCTCAGAACTTGTTTCAGCATCGGATGCCATTCCCGTGATTCATTGCAGTTCTCCGTTCCTCTTGGCTTTGGCGTTCTGCCAATGAGAACTGAGAAGAAACATTGCTTTTTTTTAATTGTTGGACTGCTCGACATAACTTAGGTCCCTGCAATGTTGTTGGACCATGAAGGTGGAAGAAGACCAAAAGGGGCAGTTTCATCATTTCTCATGGCTAAATAGAAAAAGGAAAAGGAAAACATATTAAAATATCCAATAATGTTGTTATAGCGAAGCCCCCAAGTTAAGAATCCCATTTTAGCGAAACCTACGATGTTCATGCCATTTTGGCGAAGCCACTTCTTCATGCTGCTAAAATAGCAATTTTCTTAGTTTGTTGTGTGAACAAAAAAATAGAGATTGTTGGTTCTGAAAATACTTTATATATTGCAACTTTTGAATTGCCGGAGAGGATTCTAACCTCCCAAGACACTTACAGGGTTGTGGCTCATCCAGTCCAGAAAAATGGTTCACAAAGATTTGCATGAAAAAAAAAGACTCAGGGATTATCGTTTATTTTGATCGCATGGAGAATTTAGAAAGAGAAATTCATGGCGACATATAGGTTTCAACAATAAGAGAAAAATGGCGCTTGTCCTCCCAAAGCAGATCAAACAGGAGAACGTCACATGGGCAATATCATGTAAACATTTTTTTTTATTTAAACTACGGTAGGCCAAGGCCGATCTGAACTTTATTGATGCAAAGGGAAGTTACATCGGGAATTACAGGCTGCGGGACCGGGGCGTGGGGTGTGTTCGCATGTAAGCGAGCTGTCCATGCCCGGAGTTCCGTCTTACGAGAGGGGTTCCTGGCCCTGTGGGCCAAGAGGTTTACATCATTTGCCGCGGTGAGAATTACAAGAGGGGGGGGAGAGTAGCATTGTTGAAAACTAGGTTGTTCCTATCCTTCCGGATGTTCCAAAGGAGAGCGGTAAGGGCGACGAGCCGGCTTGCAGAGCGACGGGAGTTCCGGAGGGTAGGTGCTGACCGGAGGTCCGAAACCGTGGAGACTGCCGGCACGTCCTCGGCCCCGCAAGGTTCCATATGGCTCGGCGTGAGCGCGGTGGAGCAGCAGGTGGTCCTGCGTTTCGGCATGGGGCGGAAGGGGCAGGTCCCGGAGTCCGTCGGGTGGCGGCGGTGTAGCAGGTCCTTTGACGGCAGCCGGCAGTGGTGAACGAGCCAAAGGAAGTGTTTGCCCTTTGGCGGCAGCGGGCTACGCCGGATGTCGGCGGCCCCGTCGTCGTCGGGGTGTATTCCCATGTGCGGATCGTAGGCCCGGAAGCGGTAAAGGGGGATCGTGTCCCTCGAAGGAATCTTCCGTCGAGCACAGAAGGTTGCAGGTGGACATCGAGCAGGGGCAACACCGAGGGCGGATCGTTGTAGCGCTGCCGTTGAGGAGAGGCGCGGGCCGAGGCTGGATTCCCAAGTGGCAGCGGTGAGGGCGTCTCGGACCGTGGATTGTGGCCTAGTAGTGTGTGAATAGAGCACGGGGAACAGTTCAGCTAAGGAGGCGGGACCAAACCATTTGTCGTGCCGTAAACCCGTGCCGGCGCCGTCTCCTAGGATCACTTCCGTTGTGGCACGGAAATCAGGCAAGGTTGTTAGGAGTGCGCTCTAGACGGGAGTGTCGAGGCGGTGGGGCGTGCCGAGGTCCCGGCCGGCCTGGCTCCCGTAGAAGTGGTGAAACCAGCGCTGCCGGGAGGTGCTTGGCTGCTCGAGGAGTTTTGTCCAGAATTTTCCCGGGAGGCTCTTATTTTGCAAACGCACGTTCTTGATGCCAAGGCCACCTTTACACTTTGGTCGAGTTATCGTATCCCGAGCAACTTTGCACCGGCCGCCGTTGCATTCTTTTGTGCCTGTCCAAAGGAAGGCCCTGTCTTTCTTGGTGAGCTCGTCGATCGTGCCCTTCGGGAGGATGATGGCGCACATGGCATAGACGGGAAGGGCACCCGATGTTGATTTGATGAGGCTCGTTCTGCCTGCCGGGTTGAGGAGACGGCCCGCCCGACCGCTTAGGTATTTGTCGTGCCGACGGATGAGGGGCTGCATGTCCGCCGATCGTAGCTTGGTCGCCGAGAGGGGAAGCCCGAGGTAGGTTTGAGGGAAACTTGCTACTAGGCAGCCAAGGAGCGCTGCCATTGCCATAGCCTCTTGCTCCCCCACATGCATAGGGACCGGTGTGCTTTTGTCGAAGTTGATTTGTAGGCCCGTGATCAGCGAGAAGCTTTCCAGGACGTCCCTTAGGCGTGCCAGCTGGATTGAACATGCTTGTAGGATGATGAGGGTGTCATCGGCGTATTGGAGGACCGGGCAAGTGAGGTCCGGTCGAGAGGGTGTTTGATGAGCCCGTCGTTTGAGGCCTGTTGTATCATTAGTTGCAGGAAATCAGCGGGCAGGATGAATAGATAGGGGGAGGGGGTCACCTTGGCGTAGCCCCTTTTGCATTGGAACCAGCTGCCCGGCACCCCATTTAGCATAATCGAGGTTTGGCTGGAAAGGTTTAGTTGTTGGACCCACCCACGCCGGCGAGGCGAGAAACCCTTAGCATCTAGGATCTCGTCTAGGGCGCCCCGGTGGATGGAGTCAAAAGCTTTTCGGAAATCCAGCTCGAGCACGAGAGTGGGGGCTTTCCGTTTGTGGCAGCATTGAACAATTTCAGTAGCGTAGACAAAATTTTCGGCAATACATCTGCCTTTGAGGAACCCCGTCCGGTCCGAATGTATGAGCCCGGGGAGGAGCGGTTGAAGTCTGTTGGTGAGGCATTTGGTGATGAGCTTGGAGATGGTGTTCCGGAGGGAGATGGGGCGGTAGGATTTGGGGTGGGCGGCCATTTCAGTTTTTGGGATGAGGACCATGTGTGCCCTGTTGATGCCACGGAGGTCGGCGTCGCCTTGGTGGAAATCATGGAAGAAGGAGGTGATGTCCGAGCGGAGCATAGGCCAACAAGCTTGGAAGAATTTGGGTCCGAAGCCATCCGGCCCCGGGCGCTGTCAATGCGCATGCTTGAAAAGAGCCGAGCGGATTTCCTCGGTCTTGAAGGGGGCCTCCACGCCGAGGGCCTGGTGGGAGTCGAGTGAGTGGGATGCGGTGAGCGTCCGGTAGTTGCCTAGCCCCAGCGATGGGAGATCCCTTCCCAGCAGATCTTTGAAAAACCCCGGAGGATGAGCTCTTTGCCACGGTGATCAAAGACCGGGTTGTCATTGTCGTCGAGGAGGCGGCGAATATGGTTTTTTCCGTAAGCGAACCGTGGCGCACATGTGGTGGAACTTGGTGTTGTCATCGCCAAGAAGACATCTTTTCACCTTTCCTCGTTAGCGCCGATAGTCCGAGACCATGACGGAGTGGCGGCGGGCCGAGGCTTGGACAAGGCCGCGGAGGAGGTACTCGGGGTGGGTGAGGGGGCGTACTTCTTCGAAGGCGTTGAGTATTTTCATGGCGAGGTTGCAGTTTTGGAGCACTTGGTCCGGCGGCCGCTGCTGTCCGGACCATGATCGCAAGTCTGCCCTAGCCCTCTTGAGGAAGTTGGTGAGGCGTTGGAGCGGCCGACGGTGGTGGTGGGAGGTGCAAACGCTGTCCCAAGTGTGCGCGATGCTGTCCAAGAAGGCTGGATAGCATGCCCGGTGATTGTTGAATCCGAAGGTTGAAGTCTTTGGAATGGAGGTGGTGGCGGAGAGGAGGATGGGGGTGTGGTCGGAGATCGGCGAGTCCCGGCTAGAGGCAGCTGTGTCCGGGAGGGTCGCGCCCCAGGAGTTGTTGATTAGGAAGCGGTCGAGGTGGGCGAGGATCGGTTGTCGCTGCCGGTTGGACCAGGTGAAGCAGCGGTCGGCTGCGGGGAGGTCCTGGAGACCAAGCCGACCGATGGTGTCGTTGAAAAGGGAGGCGGAGGTCATGTCGAAGTTTGCATTTGATCGTTCGTCGGGCGAGCGGATGAGGTTGAAATCTCCCAACAAGACCCGGGGGTGGTTGACGTCAATGGAGGGCGCTGTCTGCTCTCGAATTTCCGCGAGGAAGTTGTGTTTTTCAGCTGGTGTGCACGGGCCGTAGACATTAGTGATCCGGAGCTGCAAGGCGGAGCTGGTGGAGGTGAGCCGGGCCGTGAGTGAGTGCGGCGTTTGCAGGGTGCGTTCGCAGGAGAAGAGGTTTGCATCCCAAGCCGTGATCAAACCACCCGAGGCGCCGTTAGATGGGAGGTAGCAAACGCCGGCAGCATGGCTAGGAGGGAGGAAGGAGAAGGGTTTCCCGCCGTCGAGCGACCGGAGCTTGGACTCCTGCAAGCGGATAATGGAGGGAACAGGGCTGGCCAAGCCAGCTTAACAGCATCACATTTACCAGCATCGTTCGGACCTCGGACATTCCACGAGGTGATTACAACCGTTTTATTTATTCTAGTCCGGGCGACAGAGGGACTCGGTGGAGTAGCGTCGCGGTGAGCATCGGAGCGGCGACGAGGAGGGCACACGGTTGCCGGATTAGCTGGCAGTTGCAGCGAAGGAGGTAGCGAGGAGTGGTGCCGGTTGAGAACGGCATCATCTCCTGCCCGGGCTCGCCGGGATGGGCCGGCGGTGCTGGGATTTCTCCTGTTCTGCTGCATCGATCGACGGGGTCCACCACGGGGGTGGCCACCGGTGGTGCGTCCATTGCCTTCATGTCCTCGTTGGAGAGGCCGCAGCTCTCGCCAAGCAGCTTGAGGTCGTGCAGGCTCCGGGCGGGAGCGAGAGGCCCTCGCGCCGCCTCCGCCGTGATGGCCGGCAGGGGCTGCGTGCGGGTTGGCGCCGAGTCCGGGTTCGCGCGGCGGCGTGCGGCCTTTTGGGCCACCGTTTCTCTTGTAGCTTGCTCGTGCGCGCGAGCCCGAGGCAGCGCCTCGCCTCGCATCATCAATGAAGGTGCCGCCAGGGAGGATATCTGCGAGAGCGGCGTAGCTTGCCTCAACGTTGGCGGCCCCGGTAGCGGAGCACTTGACCGGCCTCGGGTCCGGTTCCGGCGAGTGGAGCTCGGTGTAGGGGACGAACGCCGGTGGTGGCGAGTCGAACCGGTGCGAGGGAAACAGAGCCATGTCGAAGAGGGCTTGGAGGAACGGGCGGTTGTCATCATCCGAGTCCGGGAGAGCTGCAGGCCGGGGCGCGACGGGGCCCTTGAGGCTTACGGGGGCGGCAGGTCCGCCGCGTCTTTGGCGTCACGAGTGCCACCGCCGGGCCCAAGGAGATCTCTGCGCCGGCAGGAGGCGCGCCGGGCACGATGGTGTCCACCGTGAGGGCGACTTGGCCGCCAGCCCCGACCCGAGCGAGCCCATGAATGAGCCCGATTGAGCCGGTGCAGAGGTTGACGACGAAGAACCCGCGGTCGGGAGCGAGGTTGCTCTTGTAGGGCTGCAGGGGGACCTTGAACGTGCTCGGTGGAGCCGTTGGCGAAGCCGGCGCTGATCATGTAGTGCCCCGGCCCCGGGTTCACATCGAGGGAGAGCGGCTCATCCGTTTGGGGGCGCCGCAGCGGACGGAAGCACTCTTTTCCAGCCCTTGGCGCCAATCGGAGCGAGGCGGATGTCGTTGATGCCCTAGGCGCACCCGCGCGGGTGGAAGGGGGTCCGGCCGGCATCCATAGTTCGGCGGATAGAGGAGGAGCCGCCGGCAGCAGCCGAGGCCCCGCGCCCGTCGTGGTGACGTCGCCGGACGGGGCGGGGTCATCCGCTCCGCGGCCAACCTGGTCCTCGAGTCCCCGTCGTCATCGTCACCATCATCGTCCGAGGAGGAGCTGGAGCCGTCGCCGCCCGGAGCGCCGATGTGGGCGATGGAGATCCGACCCACCGCGCCGGAGCCGTCGTGGTTCTTGTAGTTCATCGTGTAGGGCACGTCCACCGCTCTCTCCGCTTTGAGTGTTATGATGACGGCGGAGAAGTTGGAGCTGGTGATGCAGACCGGGTCGAGGAAGTGTGGGTTGGCGACCGGCCCGACGGAGTGCACTATGTGCGGCCGTGTCCGGTGCTCCAAGGGGAAGTCGCGGATCAGCAGCATGACGAAGGCTTCGTGTTCGAAGCGAAGCGGTTGTCGGCGTCCGAGTGGCGCTCGATAGTGATAGTATGCTCCTGTTCGTGCAGGGGCCGCCGTGGCGAACTTCGTCGAGATCCGCCGCCGAGTCGAAGATGAGGAGCTGGCTGGCTCGGAGGCGGGTGCCGGGCCGACGTGGTGGCGGTGGTGGTTCCGGAGCAGGGCGTCCCCGATGAGGACGGCCGGGTTGGTTGCGGGCGGGTCGACGTAGGCGAAGGCGAGGTGGTCGTAGCGGGGGAGGTGCACCGGTGGCATGAATACATCCCGGTGGTCCGGCCGCCGAGGGGCTTCCATGCCATCCGCAGTCGGCGTAGCGTCCGAAGCGGGTGTAGGGGAAGTTGAGCGCGAGCTGTCGGAAGCGGAGTCGTCGGAGGTGTCGGAGCTCGAGGAGGAGCCGACGAGGGGTGCAGAAGGTGTCGCGGGAGCAGGCCCCGACGGTGGCTCGGAGCGAAGCGCCCTGGCCGGACCGCCCGGCATTGCGTCGGGGGTTGCCCGAGCCGGGGGACGGCGACCGGGGTGGACGGAGGCGTGGAGGAGTCGAGCGATCGCGGCGGGGCGCGAGCGGTTTTGGAGTTGGACCCGCCGCTGCTGTCGGAGTCATCTGCGTAGGGCACGCGGTGGGGCGCAAGGTCGCCGGGCGGCGGGCTTGGAGAGCGGGGCCTTTTCGGAGGCCGGACCGCAGACCCGCGATCCATGCTTACGAGGAGGAGGCCCCGCGGAGCACCAGCCACCCGCCGCCGGCGATGGCGTTCGGTGTGGCCAACATCACCACACCATCGGCAACGCATGGGATCATGACATTGCCGCGCCCAATGCCCGAGGGCGAGGCAGCGGAAGCAACAGCGGCCGGGATCGGTGGAGGCGGGGACCCGGCGGATGATCGGAGAGGCTTGGAGGCGAGGCGGCGCGGCGGCAACCCGGACGTAGGATCGAGGTGTGGGGCGGGTGGAAGTGGAAGCGTGTGTCGTGGCGGCGTGATGAATGGTCCGGGGAGCTGTCGGGGCCGGCGGAGCGGCTCGAGGTACCGTGGACCCGTCCTCTAAGGGCGCACAGCCGGACCGGATGCTGATCGGGCGGCGCGAGGGAGAGGGGGAGGTTGCCGCGCGCATCCGTGCCGTACAGCTGCCCCCGGGCGGCGCCGTAGCCATGGGCAGGGGTGCATGGGGCGCCCGGGTGTCCTCCACCGTGGATTTGTCCTCGGGAGCCACGAGCGGGGTCGGGAGCTCAAAGGATTCCGCGTTCGAACAGCGGTGGGTTGGGAGGCCGAAGGGCCGAGGTTGAGTGGGCCGCGGGGGTGAGATGGGCCAAGGGTGTATCGGGTTCTTGGCCCAAACCAGGGGAGTGGCCCGAGGGTGACCGTTGGCTGTAGCCGTTGGCGGAGGCAGCAGGCCGCGCCCGGCGGTGGGGTCCACGGAACTCCAGCGGCGGCGCGCGGCGGGAGCAGTGGAGGGCCGAGGGGAGGTCGTGGCGTCGGCGGCCTAGGACGCGGCTTGGGAGGCGGAACTCGCGGCATCTTCCGAGAGGTGGAAGGAGAAACGATTGGATCCGTGGTGGAGTTCGCCGAGAAGGAGGATGAAATTAGCGACCGACGGCGAGCTGACTGCGGTCCGAAAGACCCCGGCGCGCACGGGTGGACGGGAATTGCGTCGTGGAGCTGTCCTAGCCGAAGCCCGAACGGCTCGGACGAGGTTGGAGTTTGGCTTTGGCGCGGCGGAGAGGGCCGCCACCCGGAGAGGTGTGCGATTGGAGGTCGGGAGGCGGGGCGACGAGGTGTCGAAGGGGACGGTGTGGAAGTGCAGGAGGGAGAGGGAGGACAAGGCCAGCCCCGGGCGCACGTAGGCGGTGCACGGCGGAGGTTGGTCTGTTTCCGGCGTTAGGGAGTGCCAGCAGGGGGCAAGCTTGCCTTGGAATCCGGTTGCGCGGGAGCTGTGTCTGGAGGCCTGGCGGTGGGCGCCATGCGGAGCGGCGGGAGGCGCGCTCGGCATGGAAGTCGGCGGCGTCGCGAAGGGGTGGTCGCCGGTCGTCGAGGGAGGCGGCGGGTGGGGAGGGGCGGAGCGTGCCATCATCTCATCGTGACTGGAAAACTGGTCATATCATGTAAACATTAATTTGTCGCGCCCAGCATTGAGCTGTAGCTTTTTTCATGTAGTAGCTTTAGTGTTTTAAAACTGACAAGATGGGGAGGATCCCCCAGACATAATACTGAAACAAATCTCAACAACGAGAACAATGTGAGCTCAACTTGGTGTCTGCTAGCTAGTGCTAGTGCATCCGACACAAATAATAACTAGACCCAAGACTGTCTTTATTTTTACAAAGAAAGACGTGGAATTCAAGATATTCGCACTCGGCAGTTTGTATAGTTCCATTTTATTAACAGGCCATCCGCATGTGCATACTTGTCAAAACTGGCAGAACAACCGTGTCCTTCTGGGGAAGCTGAAAAGAAGTAGATCGGCCAAAATGTCAGTCCAAAACATGCGAGAGGTGGTATAGCACGCCTTACCACCAACGCGTTCCTTGCCAGCTATCGTCGGCGCGCGGAGACTTTCCTGCTGTCTGGCCCATTGGTCAACATTTCCCGCTCATGCAAATGCCTCACGGGGACATATGGAAGAACTCGGCGTCGGAGTTAAGGACCGGCGACGGTTCATGGCTGTTGATGAAGTTGACGATGTTGTCCATAAGTTCCACGGCGCGCACTGGTTATTTCTGGACCAGATGAGCCAAAGCTTATTCAGTTATTGCAAGCGGAGCTTATGTTTATCACAAAAAAAAAACCCGGAGCTGATCACTGACACCGTGAGGTTCAGAGACAGCTCAGATGGATCTTTATTTTCTTACAAACGCAACGCAGGTATACACCTCTCACAACAAATTGATAACAAATTGATCGATACTCCTATTAGTCCTCA
Source organism: Chloris gayana (assembly GCA_031894775.1). Classification (NCBI taxonomy): domain Eukaryota; kingdom Viridiplantae; phylum Streptophyta; class Magnoliopsida; order Poales; family Poaceae; genus Chloris; species Chloris gayana. The sequence continues at coordinate 42,547 of JAUNZO010002113.1, forward strand.
TCAGCCGCATATATAGAGGCATAGAGCTCCGCCGGGAGCCGGGGCGTCGCCTGAAGGACCAGCGGCTGCGCGAGCACGAGGCTCGTCGCCTCCTCCCGGAGCTCGACCTTGTCCACACCGGCCGGTTTGCTCCATTGGAATCCTTGGAGGAGCCTAGCGAGCAGCATGACGGTGATGAGCGTGCCGAGCGACAGGCCGGGGCACCCCCGCCTCCCGGTGCTGAAGGAGATGAACCGCAGCTCCTTCTCGGCCAGCGACACCGTGGATCCAGCAGCCCCATCCAGGTGGCGCTCGGGCCGGAACTCGAGCGGGTCCTCCCACACCCGCGGGTTCCGGCCCAGCCCGACCCGGCTGAGGATGACCTGGCTCCCCTTGGGCACCGCGTAGCCGGCGATGGTGGTGTCGGCCATGGCCACGCGCGGTGGGTTGAAGGGGTGGTACGGGTGCAGCCAGAACGCCTCGCGGATGCAAGCCCGCAGGTAGCGGAGCTCGCCGAGGTCGGACTCTCGGACCGGACGGGCCCGGCCCACGACGGCGTCCAGCTCGGCCATGGCCTTGCGCATCACCTCCGGCCGGTTCATCATCTCTGCCAGCGCCCACTCCGCCGCGTTGGACGGGTTGTCCACCGTCGCGATCATGATGTCCTGCACGTAGAGAGAACAAATTGAAGGACACACGTATGCGTGGCTAACATGCATGAAGTTTGTTGTACCGCCTGGTATACACGTCACCCATATCTACTCTTATATAAAAGACGCAACCCACTAGCAGGCTTTAATGACTATTTCTCTCAATCCACGTTGCGCCATATCATCCCAATTAATTTCAATCATTAGATAAAGAATGGATCTTAGAGATTAATACTATGTATATGATTTTCTTGGCTATTTATAGCCACACGATCATCACCTTACTTAGTAGAACCAATTATAAATTATTTTTGTCGCTATAGCTGTTGTGTTGGAGCACATAGCACAGCATGTTGCCTTATATAGTGTTTGGTCTTTATAATATTTTATTAATGCGCTTCCTCTCAAATCTCTTTAAGGTCATAGGACAATGAACCGATTTGGCTCTATGTCAAGGTCTGTCTAGACTATATGCATCATTCTATTATCCATCACATTTATTTGGGTTATGTTGCAACTTAAAATAGCTTAATAAAACCGCTATCACGGGTGTTTTTGAGGTTTTTGATTCGATTCACTTTTATACAGAGTTTTTATGTTCTAGCATTAATAGAAAATTGTTTTTCCTCTATGCTTTCCTTATATGTATACATTACAACTGTTAGATATTCTATTGCCTTTTACTTTCCAATGAACAATTGTATATAGAAGATTCAACACTTAAGTGAGACATAAACGTGAATTCTTTCTCTGAAACATATGATTATGTTTTTCTTAGTCACTTAACTACTTATTAGTTCTAGATTATAATTTTAAAATTAATATCTTTTAGTCCCGTTGCAACGCGCGGGGTAATCAAATAGTATATATAACTTTTGAGTCAATGATTAATTTTTGCTTGTTGAGAGAGAGAGAGTTGAAGAGCTTACGATGGTTTGCGCCTTGATCTCCTCGACGGAGAGCAGCGGCCGGCCCGCCGCGTCCTGCAGTGACGCCATCACGTCGAGGAAGTCGGCGACCTCGCGCCGGTGGCCGGCCTTCCGCAAGAGCCGCCACTCCTGGACCCTCTGCTCGACGACGGGGTCGTGCAGGCGGTTGAGCGTGCGCATGACGCCATTGACGATCCTCTCGTGGCCGTCGAGGTCCAGCCCCACGAGCGCCGGGAAGTAGTCGGACACGCAGAAGGCGTCGAGGTAGTTGAGCGTGGCGAAGAGCGCGTCCACGTGGGCCTCCTCCTCGCGCCCCGGCGCAAACCGCAACGCCTCCTCGTCGTCCCCGGAGAAATGGCGGCGCCCCAGGGTGAGCCTGCGGATGACATTGCCGCAGAAGTGCCTCGCCACGTGGCGCACGTCCACGTCGGCACTACCGTCGTTGCCGCCGCAGAGCGCGTGGACGTGGCGGAAGAGGTGGCCGGCCTCGTCCTCGCGCACGGCGCGGAGCCGGAGCTCGGTGGCGGGGCAGAGGACCTCGCTGGCCAGCACGCGGCGCATCTTCCTCCACTGGTCGCCCCAGGGGAGATGCTGACGCTGCGGTACCCCACGCTGAAGGACTCCGCGGCGAACGTGGTGGGCCGGTCCGCGAACACGGCGTCCTTCTTGCGCAGCACCTCGCGGGCCATCTCCGGGCTCGTCACGGCGACCACGTGGACCGGGCCCAGCCGCACGCACACGATCTCGCCGCCCGACGCCGCCAGCAGGCCGTGCAGCCACTGGAACACCGGCTTGTTCTTCGCAAGCATCTGGTGGAGGTTGCCCATCACAGGCAAGCCGCGGGGACCCGGCGGCAGTTTCAGTCCGGATCTGCTGTTGCCTCTCAGAGCCAACACGAACACAATGACCGCAGCAGCAACCAAGGTTGCGGCAACCGTTGCTGGAGCCGGGGAGCTTGACGGTGGCATGACGATCGCCGAGGAGTTCATCGTCTCTTGCTGCATGTGGCTATTGTTGTGGCCTTGTAGGACTTTTATATATATCTATAGGACGGTTGCGATGTGAATGTCGAATTGGGAGGATATGAGTGATTATGAGAGCCACGTTGTTGATGAGTGATGTTGGGTTGGGAGGCCAATCCTGGGGCACATCTATCTATTTAATAATAAAAGGAGATGAACTTTCCTCCAAGGTGTCTAGAAAAAAAGAGAAATAGGCTAGAAATTCAGAGAAAAAAGCAAAACATCCGACCGTTAATCCGGACTCCAAGTAATATCCTACCTTTGATCAATGACCTCTGCTCACGTTTGCCCTCATCTTAACCTAGGCCACCAGCTCTGTACAGCCGCAACAAATTAAATAGAGCTTCCAGTTATTTTCCACACCGCTGCCGAATAAACACGGTGGTGTGTGTTGCGGATTGAATCGATTTGCACGCCATGCTAGGATATTGATTTCGCCCGTGATGCCGCAAGACAGCACTGATACTCTACTTGTGGATTGATTGATCTGGACTGCCCAAGTTATCTCCACTTCGCCTGTCATGCCAAGGAGGCACAAACAAATATATGGATCTGTTGGGTAAGTGTCAAAACAATTTCCATGTGTGACCCCTGGAAACCTGTGGACAGGAGTCCTTGACATTCACAGCAGCCTATCTCACATCGATGTTGGGTGGCAAGGACTTGATGCTTGACGGCGTTGTTCTTGCAGCGTGAATTATTTGGGTTGCATGCCGGCCAGATGATAAACATGGAGCCCTTGCATAGTTGCATCAGCATGTCACTGCCCCTATGGCCCCGACAACCCATTGATAGGTTCGTAAGAAACAGGCTCACAAGAAGCTTGCTACACAGATCGATCTAATAATTACTTGCTAAAACTGCCACAAAATAGCATAAATACTTAACACCCATAATTAGTGATTCAATCAGTGTTTATGGGCCAACTTTAACCTCGCTCACATATGCATTAGTCAAGCTGTAGTTATTATGTATAAATATGTTTTTTAGGAACTACTTTACTTGTGGCAGTAGTTTTTCTAGATGGACCTGTCACTAACTAACAGGTATCTGGAGAAAATCTGCTGGGGATAAAGTTTGGCATGAAGCTCCTTCGGTAGTGGCATGTTTTAGTCTGAACATTGTGTAAAATCAGTTTAATTCAGTGCTTATTGTTTGTTAAAATTTTGCAAAGTGCAAATTTGATAGAAAACCTTCTTCCATTGAACTCTATAGTTCAGACAATTTCACTGGCTGACATTTAACAATCTTCACATTTTCTAAGAAAAAAAAACAACGTAACATGCTCACAAATAATGATAAATGAATAAAAGATATATATGCACCTAGAATAGTAAATTCATATAGTTTTCATATACCTGAATTTCATCATCAGGATATTTCAGCTTAATATATTTTTCTTTTGGCAACAAGGAAACTAGAGAAAAGGAGGGCTAAGACAAGTGCGTAGTGCACTGAATATTATGATATGATTAGCCCCGAAAATATGCCTTGTAGTATCTACTGAAAATGATTAGAGACAAAAGATCATATAAAACCAAATTTTAGTCAGCCCTATACAAATATGCCATGTGGTATCTACCAAAAACGAAAATAGACGAAAGTTTATATCAAAGCATATTTTATACACATATTACAAGTGTCCTTATATTTTTCATGTGCATGCCAATTATTTTCATTTCCCTATACAAGAGGGCGTAATAACAAAACATTACAAAATACTGAAAGTTGGATATTTACAGAGATTAATTCAATTTTGTTTCTACATGTATTAGCTGGCTGCCGTCTAAAACAACGACAAATGACCTTTAATTTACATTTCTATGAAGGAGTTTTTATGAGTGTATTTTCCCAATTTATTTGCCAGTCTGACCCAATTTTTTGGTGCAGGTTTATAGCATTGTTTATGCATCTAGATAAACATCTAAAACATTAATTATTTTGGGATAGATGGAGTATTTTAGAGTTCTCTCTGCTGCTGCTGACTAATACAATTTTGGAGAAGTATAATAAATAGCAACAATCAGTTCAACGGACATGGAATGAGGCAATTGTTGGTAGTGTAATTGAAATTATACTAATTAGACAGTGGATATTACAAATATTAATTAAAAAAATGCTACCTAAAATTTATGATGAAAAACCATGTTGATTTTTGGCAATTTATCGGTATAAAGGGCTTATAAATTCTCAAATAAAGTGAAAAAAGTTCAAAAGGTATGCATCAGTTATTTATATAAATGCCACTTACCATAATTGCTTGTGCAGATACATTTTATATGTCTAGCCCGTGCAATTGCATGGGCATTTTGGCTAGTTAGTAAAAAATAGCGGATAGTCGAATTTGTCGCGGATTAGTGTTTCTGTAGCGGAATGCGGATAGCGGACATTATTGCATGCGCTAACTTCCAATAGCGGAATTCAGAAATATTGATAATTTTTACATATATCTAGATATTTTCTACATAAAAAATGATGAATAGCCGCCACGAAACATTGTGGTGGCGTCTCGATCAAACTTAGGCGCCGTAGGGAGTCGCAAGGGATAATCTTAAAGCGGTTAGGAGTATACAATTTACATGTTGGCCCATAAACACTTAACATATCTTGAGACAAACTGTTATTGCGGTTGCTACATCGCAATTGTGGTCCGATATTGCGGACGATACACGCAATTACGGCCGCAAATTTCCAAACCGCTATTTCAAGACCGCTACAACATTGCGGTAGCGTCATAGGACCACTACCGCTATAGCGGCCGCAATAGCGGCCGCTACAACCGCTATTTATTTCCTTGAGGCATGCACCATGCACAGAGATATGGCACAGAGGGACCGGCGTCGTTCAATTCATACGGCAAAGCAGTAGTATCAAAAGCGCAGTTATGTACGGCAAAGAATTTTCCCTGGTTATAAAAAAATATAATATTCGAAAATTAACAAAACTTCACCATGACAATATTCACGTCAATTGTTGCCTGAATAGACTTACTTATAGTCAAATTTCTCGAAATCCTAATAGGTCATTCTAAACTCTTTGTTTCTAGTTCGGAGATTCTCCGTCATGTACATCATGTACGTGACAACTTTTATGAAACTTTCTATGGTTTTTACCACAAGTTCTACAAGTTCCACCTTGGGAATTTGTGAATCCAGCAAGTTGTTTCATATCTTTGCTCATACCAGGTCCAACATCTCCAAGAAAGGACTTTGATATATTTTTGGAGCCGCTCAACGAACAACTGCAGGAACTATGGAACTATGTGAGTACCTATGATGTAGTCAGCTGTTTAAAATTTGAACTCCATGTAGTGGTGCTTTGGTGCATTCATGACTTTCCAACATTAAGCAGCATGTTAGGCCGAACAACGAAGGGCTATTATGCTTGCACCCATTGCGACAAAAATCCATTGCCATGAGCACTAAGGAATAAGTTAGGATACATTGGTCATTGTCGTTTCCTTCCAAAAGATCATCATTTTCTAAGGAGCTTGGCTTTTGATGGACTCCATGAAGAATAGGAGGCACGAGAAAAGTTCACTATGGAGAAGGTCCTGAGGGAACTAGACAAGGTGCGACATGTCCGGCAAGGCAATAGAATGTTGAAAGTAAGAAAAGAAAGCGACAAGTGGACGATGAGCCAGTAATTTATAGCCGGAAATCAGAGAGCTGGCAGTTGTCGTATTTGAGTGACTTGTTGCTGCCACATAACCTTGTTGTTATCCTATTGGAGTAACTTGTTGCCTCCGTCCACGTCTGTTCCTCTTCTCCGAGTCCGGCGGCGCCGCCCGCCCGCGCCAGTTCAACATCTCCGCCATCACCGGCCGTCCGCACTAGCCACCGTTCACCATCTTCGGCCCCAGCGATGCCCGCTAGCACCCTCTGTTCCTGCTCCCGCTCCTCGTCGTTAGAGAGGTCTTCCGACTATGTCTCCATCGACCCTAACGAGCCATTTGCTGGCCGCATTCCAAAAGGGTCGGAACCTGTACATCAAGTTTGTCTACAAGGCAAAGGATGATCGAAACATCTATCGATGTCCCATTTGCATCGGAAGCTACAGCGGGATACAGACTATACTGGAATGAAGAACAATGTCCTTGGCATCGCGAGTTCCAACTCCGTGAAGCACGATGAGAAAAGGCGCAACCGCCACTATCATCTTGCCAGAAATGAGAGATGGATGCGACTCAAGACACCATCTCCTTGATGTCCAGCTTCGTCATCGTCCTCACTGCCCACGGGCATTCTTATGTTAAATGTTATAATTTTTATTTAATGTTGGACTCTATTGTGTTGATCTATGTTTATGGTGAACTAGGTTTTAATTATGCAGAACTATGTTTATGTTTTGCCTAGTGAGCTATGTCTAATGTATATCTTTTGTTCATTAATTTTGTCCAATTTCATGTGTTGTTGTGATGTAAAATGATTCATTTCATATTCTCAATGTAGGATTTTGTGGGCTCAAATCGGTTGCCTTTGTGGCATGTATTTCCTCATACTATGCAAAATGTTCATTCTACCCTTGTAGACACGGGCATTCATTCCTGCAAAACCTATCCACATCCACAGCCGTTACCAACTCCACTCCAAATCCACCGCTATTCTTCGACCATCTCCGACGAGTCCGGCCCTCGATGATCCACCACCGTCTGCCACCATGCATCGACGTACGCGGGACAGGAGTAGCGCTAGCGTTGACAACCTCGAGGTCCGCCACATCGACGGGGCCTACCGCGAGCAAACGAATTGCTTCCTCCCGCATCGATGGGACAATTTCTTCCTCCGACGATGGTGATTCATGGTCTTGCCCCCTCCCTTTTCTTGGTAGATCCGTGATTCATGCTCGGTTGTTGTTGTTCATGCCTTGGTTTATTTGATTCCATACTGCTGGAGGAACACATTATTGTTCTTGTCAATTACTTGTTCCTCGAAAGATTTATGGATGAACACCTTGTTGTTATGATGTAGAGACCTTGGTAGTATGATGTTTTCGTAGGAAGAAGACCGTGAGTCTACTCAAGTTGGTCGAATGCCAGAAATAAGTGAATGGATATCCTAGTTCATGCTACAAAAAGTATCCAATATATGAGGATGTGATTAGGGAATTCAACAACAAACATTTGATGAATCATGTTGATCAAGAGATGATTTTTGGTGACAACAAGCTGCTAAAGAAACATGATCCGGATTGGTAACTTCTGACCTGGAAGGATGTAGTGTTTGTGATACAATTCTTTGTGATTCTTGTTTTGTGCTATCAGTTGATGTAATTGTGAAAGCACAACTATGTATGTAAATTGGATCAAGCTATGTTTTAACTTATTACATTTGAATGGAACTGTTGATTTTTTTTTGTTGCTCCAAATTGTTACTTGTTGCATTTCGATAGATTGTTACAGAACTAAGTCTAGAACTGGTGAATTTTAGAATTTGTGGCCCGACTATATTCAGCTAGCATAACATAGATGATTAAGGCCCGGCCGACATGGGCCTGACTACTAACCGAGAAAACCCGGGGTTAGTCCCATTTTTACGGCAGTAGGTAGATTGAAGGATAACTAGCTAAAATTCAGCCGGGAAAAATAGCTTTATACCTAACAAAGGTTAGAGATGTGGTAAAGTGACATGAGAGGGGCACCGAATCCTTGAACTCAACTCGATCTCACGAACTTAGAACACAATCCAAGTATCTTTAGACTTGGCCAAGGTTGAATGCGACCAAGCGACGAGGAGAGAGGTATCGAAACCTTGTAGAGTTCGACTCAATCTCCGAACGATCGAGAACCACAACCGGGACTAATCCACGTACCGGTGAATCGGTCTCTCACAAATCAATGTAGAATTCAACAACTTCGTTGCAACACCATCGGGCGGATTTCTTAATTCATAATAGTCCGAGTTTGGCTTAGATACTGGTATTTATATTAGGAACACCTCACCAACATCTCCTTCATGTGTGCACCTTAGCAAGACATATGTAAAAAATTAGGTAGTATAAAATTCTAATTTATATTAGGAAAAATTCAATAAGGAGAGAGTTCACCTCTTGTTGTAGTTTCTTTGCACGACTTCGTAATCGGTCATTGTAGTGGCATAGTTGATTCTTCTCTTGATGCAGCAGCTCCATAGCTAGGACCATGATCCAAATGAACACTTTCATTGTTTTCATTAGTGGTTGTATGACCAGGCTCTTGGTTTATGTTACGTTGATCATCATTTACAAGTGTGGCCGGGAGGTCCTTATCAATATCGCAGTTTCCAAGAGTGTCACATCAGTTTTGAAGATTTAGTTTAATGTATGAAACAGTCTCTCTCAATGCATAGTTTCATCTCATAATTTTACAGGCAAGTTATAGCATTAAATTAACATCTATTTATTGCATTAAGATTGGTCAAAATGTGTTGGGATGAAACTCTATGTTCTCAATGGAAGTTTCATAGAGTTTCATACATACGAATAGTGCAAAATGAGTTTCATCCCTATGAAACTATTTGTCCAATTTCATATTAATTGCAATGCCACATCATGTTGGACCGAGATGACTTACATGTGGGCATGGCGGACTCAACTCATTGCCTCATTGGACTGAAAATTGTTACATGTGGATCCGGTGGAGCTAACATAGTGCCATGTTGGACTGAGATGACTTACATGTGGGCCTGGCAGAGTCAACTCGTTGCTACGTTTGGAATGTCATACCCACATACACCACACGTGTCACCTGATGGAGTTTTATGACGAATCTCAGTTGTCACAAATCGTTGTTGCGGATGGAATTGTGTTTCATGACGTTATTTTCAGTTTTGTAATACTTTTTGTTAAAAAAGTTCGTCACATGAGAACTATAACTAATCGTTATTTTTATCATCGATAGGCCTTGTACTATGACGTGATTTCAAAACGTCACTAAATTTTCGTGGTAGGTGTCGCGATTTCTACTAGTGACATTACAATCACAAATATTTATATGTATATTTGATCATAATTAATAGTCAAACTAGGGTGATCATAATATGCATTGTGCTCACTGGAAACATACTCTATAGATGATTGGAATAGCTATTTGTATATGGTTTTCATTTTATTTAAATTTTACCAAATGGTTTGAGCATATAATGTATGCTCAAAAACCAAGTGTCTAATTAATTTTGCCAAATGGTTTGTAGCGAACTTTTCCGGCAGGGACATCTTTGAAGTACGAACCATGGTCAGCATCTAACGACAACTCACCTACTACTGCAATTATTTCAAGCACCATTGCAGTTTTAGGTGACTTTTGGCAAGGACAAAATAATTTTGGGTCAATTGAACTTTACCAAGTGTCCGAGTTGTATTTTACATTCGGAGAATAGCATTACACAGCACGTGTAAACAAGTGATCAGTATTTCCTAAACCATGCACAGGTATCTGCATAGGATGTATCGCCGGTGAATGCTCGCGGAAGAATGACTGTTCCACCCCACCTGTTTAAATTTTAATGGAAACCTGATGCGCGGTCGCTGGATCGGACTTATTTGGACGTTTACATAGTTTCAGTTAACAGGGCTAATTGAAATGAGATTTTTCTAGTAGCAAGAAAACGAGAGAGAAGCTCTTCCTGCAGCAAAACTGGACCGTGACGTATCGTGTTCGTGTGTCGCCCGCTTATTTAATGTTGCGTCCGCCACGTCAACCTCCTCTTGATCCGTGCAAGCTTAGGTTGACCGGCTCAAGTCGGCCAACAGTCTTTTATCCACGGTATTAGATCAGTGCATGAGCCCAGTCGTCGACGTCGTACGTATGCATATATCGACGCCGTACGTGGTCAACGGAACGCAGCGCATGCGGAGGGAAACCAGCAATTCTGCCTTAGGTTTTGTTTCGCTCATCAAGCGCTTAGTATAAGTAGAGCACAGCTTCCATAGCAGCTTAATCATCCAGACAACGCAGATAAGCCTCGCAATCATTTGTACCCCTCCTAAAAGCTTAGCTTACTTCACTCGGCGCCCGTTAGCTGAGCGATCAACCAGAAAGAAACCTAGCTAGCGAGATCATGGGAAGCGCTCCGGCAACCGTTCGCGAGATCCGGCGCGCTCTGCGGGCAGACGGGCCGGCAGCCGTCCTCGCCATCGGCACGGCGAACCCGCCGACGAGCCTGCCACAGGACGAGTATCCCGACTACTACTTCCGCGTCACCAACAGCGAGCATCTCACCGAGCTCAAGGACAAGCTCACCAGAATCTGTGAGAGCATTTTTCCCTAAACCTGCTCTGTCGATGTCTCCATCGTTTCATTCCATTTATTTTCCTAAAACCTGCTCTGTCGATGTCTGGTTGCAAACAATATAATGTATAACCATGGCTGTCATCAGCTTGCAAAACAAAAATGCAGAGTCAAGGCTGAATTAATTGGTGAACTGACTAAGTCCGTTTGCAGGCAACAAATCAGGCATCAAGAAGCGGCACGCGCACCTCGACGAGGACCTCCTGGCCGCGCACCCGGACTTCGCCGACCGCTCGCTGCCGTCGCTGGACGCCCGCGTGGACCTCTCCTCCGCCGCCGTCCCGGAGCTGGCCGCCTCCGCCGCGGCGAAGGCCATCGCCGAGTGGGGCCGCCCGGCCACGGACATCACCCACCTCGTCTTCAGCACCTACTCCGGGTTCCGCGCCCCGAGCGCGGACCGCCGCCTCGCGGCGCTGCTGGGCCTCCGGCCCACGGTGAGCCGCACCATACTCAGCCTCAACGGCTGCTCCGGCGGCGGCAGGGCGCTGCAGCTCGCCAAGGAGCTTGCCGAGAACAACCGCGGCGCGCGCGTGCTCGTCGCGTGCTCCGAGCTCACGCTCATCGCGTTCTACGGGCCCGAGGAGGGCGGCCTCGACAACATCCTCGGCCACGGGATCTTCGGCGACGGCGCTGGCGCCGTCATCGTCGGCGCCGACCCGGTGGACCCTGCGGAGCGCCCTTTGTTCGAGATGGCGTTCGCCTCGCAGACCACCATACCGGAAACGGAGGACGCCATCACCATGCAGATCATGAAGGGTGGCCTGGACTTCCACGTCTCCACCCAGGTCCCGGGGCTGCTCACCGCCAACATTGAACGGTGCCTGATCGAGGCGTTCGACTCGCTCGGCATCCGTGCCGAGTGGAATGACCTTTTCTACGCGATCCACCCCGGCGGGCGCGCCATCTTGGACCACATCGACCGGTTGCTCGGGCTGGACGCGGGGAAGCTGGCGGCAAGCCGGCAGGTGCTCAGCGAGTTCGGCAACATGAGCGGTACCACGGTGATCTTCGTGCTTGATGAGCTGCGCCGTCAGGCCATGGACGGCGGGGTACCGGAATGGGGAGTGATGATGGCTTTCGGGCCAGGAATCACCATTGAGACGATCCTGCTGCACGCCGCAAGCAGCCTGCTGGGAAACTAGTACTCACTCACACTCCCGAGAATTACCCTATACGGGTATATAAAACGACGTGGTATGAGACATGTCATATCTTAATCTGTTACTGCAATAAGTAAGCACTCCCTAATGTAGAGTGATGTGTTATTTATGTACCTTAATCCGCGTGAAGCTTGTAATTGTACGTTTGCTCAATGTGTTTCACAATAATATATAGGTCCATGCATGTGTTGGATCTAGTGCTTTAAACACTGTTACAGGCACATCTTCAGACGCTTATTGTTAATTATAAGAAATATGTTCTTGTATTTTTGTGTTTGTTAATCACAACAAACTACATGCGGAGGGCTTCATGTCGTTCACTCATGGAACTTATGCCTAAACCTATAGTGGAATTTTTATGCTTAGGAAATGAAACACAAATGCTCGCATATATACATGCGCGCACGGTCGATCACCTCTACAAAATGGATGCATGCAAAACATAACCCTCAGAGTCTTACATTATTACAAAAAAAAACTTTCGAGACACATAGTCCACCGTAACCACGACATACAGGTGACTTTTTTATGGCGCCTCTGATAATTGTACAGAGAATTTTCAAAGAATAATCAGTTGACTTTTTCTGGTGGATCCTGACGTATATAAAAGAAAGAGCATTTTTACGATACACTACTTTTAATATAGGACGTTCATTCCTTCTGATCCAACGGCCCAAATTGATCGTTACCACCTTAACTCCCACAGTGATAACAAGTGGTAATTCAAGGTAGTAACAAGTGGTAACAGATTTAGTAATGACAGTCCGTAATCCAACGGTCCATATTTATTTTGTTACCACCTTACAACTTGAGGTGGTAAAATGTACCATAAAAGGGACCAAAAAGTATACTCCATTTTATTTTTCTTGATATTAGGACAGTCAATTTAGTGCAAATTTACACTAATTAAGCTGTCCTAACATCAACAAATAAAAAACAGAGTACAAACCAAGTAATAAATCTATCATTGCTCACAAGCAAGTAATAAATCTGTCATTGCTCACAAGCAAGTAATAAATCTGTCATTGCTCACAAGCACCTATCACAATATACTAAAAGGATGGCATGGACACAACCGGTCCCACCTATCATTGAGACAATAATGGCATGAGGGAAATTTTTAGGTGGCACACGTTCAATATGCATGATTTATATACTGCTACATCTGTATGTACATGTACAAAACATCAGGTAGTTCGATGGAGCTTTTCAGTCAACCAGGTCCCATGATCTTGAAGATTTTTGCAAACTTATGAGCATCTGGGTACCTGTGCTTCAGCTCAAGCAATATGATCTTACCAGTAGGCAACTCAGAGTGATTTGTACTTCTCGATCAGATGAGATGCATGGAGGCGAGACGTCGGTGTGATAGTGCAACCCAGGTTCCGCAGGTATGATATCTGTAGTTTAACACGCAGGTCAGTTTCGTTTGGATGATGGAAATCAGCACGGGCTTAAGCAGTAAAAGTAGAAGTGTGGTTAATAGGAACAACCAACAGGCTGGTGCATCTGCTTGCAAAGATATTAGAGCATTGAATCAAGAACAAGAGATTTCTGAGATAGCTGACCTGTTTAACTGTAGGTTCAGAGGAACCCATGGAGTTCTCTATCCTCTGCTTCTGGAAATGGTCCTGAAACAAAACTACAAAGTAAGGCTCTTCTGAAGACAGCATCCGCAGAAAGTGATTCTTCGTTTGAATTAAACAGGTAAGATGTTCGTCATAGTCCAGGGACTTGCCTGCCTTTCTCTATTCAGCTGGTTCCGCTTCTCAATGGGAATTTGTTCCCACTTGATAACCTAAGATTGACAGCACTGAATTAGCCTGTTTTATTTATAATGAAGGAAAAACTAATAAGATGAACATATCATGATACCAAGAAAATTAAAATTAACTCACATATTGTGCATAACCGACTGCTTCATCGCCGCTTAGGAATGACTTCAGCTTGCGCAAGACATCCTGGATCAGTTTTTCATGGTCAAGCTCACCAAAGAAAGAAAGAACTATTGAGTAAACGAACATCCAAGTTGATTAACTATGTTAACCATAAAACAGCAACTACGTGAAAATAATAAACCAATACGAAAAGCTGGTGCAGAGAGAGGACAAGAGGTCACCTTGCGCTTGTATCCTTTACCTCGTATGCGTTCATCAATAATAAAACTGATCTGAAAAAACAAGCAGACATGCAACATGAAAGACAACGGCAAAAGGAAAACTATATCGAGTTTTCACTGCCAGAAAATGGAAGGCAACATAGAAATCTAGCCTACTGATAGCTAACATCATTCTGTAGAGTGGTCATATCATTATTAATGTAAAGAGTTAATTTCACAAACCACCAATAATTTGGTCTTATAGTACAAAACCACCAAGTATTATGTCTGTTTCACAGATCCACCAGTACTTTGGGGTTTTGTTTCACAAAGCCACCGTTTTATGACTTTGTATTGTATCCAATACTCTTGATCCCACATGTCAAACAGCATGTCGATACAGTCTAATTCTTTTGAGGATACAGTCTAATTTTGATCTTGCATATGACATGTGGGACCATAAGTATTGAATACGGTACGAATCACTAAGTAGCGGCTTTGTCAAACGATACCCAAAAGTATTGATGCTTGATAGGTCTATGAAACAATTATGCTTGGTCATTTTGTAACTATAAGGTCAAAGTATTGGTGGGTTTATGCCTTTATGGTTTATGTAATTAACTCTTTATGTAAATAAATAACTCAATACCTTATCAAGTAGTCTCTTCGGATTTTGAAACGCCACCTTCTTGGCCCAATGATGAAATATATGGGAAACTACTGATCTATCATCAATATCAAATCTACAAAAAAGAATCTAGTAAATAAATGTAATGCAACTCATGCAAATAGCATAAAAAGAATTATTCACATGAAACAATACTAAAAACAAATGTCAGATCACACAAAAATGATTTACCTTTTCAAGAAATCATTAGCAAGGCATCCATAAGCCAGCTCAGGGTAAGGTAAAGTTTCTGTCTGTTCCACATTAGGCTTTTCAAATGATGTATCCCCTTCAGGAGCGTCAAAAGGAATGTCCCCAGAAGGCTCTTGTGGGATTTTTCCAAGGCTCTCCTCTCCCTAGCGAAATAAAAAAAATAACCTGAATTAATAAAACTCCTTAAGCTAGTGATAAAAATGAGGCAGGTCAACATTTGACCAATCGCTGACTCATATGTAAGATAAAGCCATCAATAGAGTAAAAAGCTGAATGGATTGGGTTTTGAATCAGCCTACTTGCATCCTTACCTGAAGTCATTAATAAAATAGTTTTAAAGTTCTTTAGCAAGCCTAGTATTTATCAAAACTTCATAAGAAAAAAGGAATATTTCACTAAAAGAGAGGATAGAAATAGTGAAACAATATCTTGTGGTATTTCTCACCTGCACTTCGAGAAGGTGAACTGGAATTTCCCTGAGGAAACGTGATGGTTGCAAAAGCTGTAAACCAATAGTTGAAGTCAGAAAAATAATTATGTTGATTAAGAATAAGGATGAAAAGACAAAGTAACCTGCCTGACGATTAGAGTCGACAGTAACATGCAAAATGTACAGCTTTTTACGAGCTCGTGTCATCGCAACATAGAATAGTCTCCTCTCTTCCTGTAATAAATATGCCATTCATCAAGTAATGCCATTAAGAACTTATGACAGAAAGAGATATGTTGAAAAACCTCTAGCGTGCTTCGAACTTCTTTCGTTGCGCCATTGAACTCATGCAATAAAGGAATTTCTGAATCATTTGCCTGAGCAAAGAAACAAGTGGTGGTGTCAAAAGTGCAACTTCCTCGAGAAATCAATGCAACAGCCATTAGCAAAAAAATCATGTTATTACACATGACATAAAGAAAAAGAAGAGCACTTATTATTAATCTACAAACTTATCAATTATCTAGACTTGTCATAACCTTCAGCTATTTGCCATGTATACCACATTATGAAAAACAAATCAATTAATTGTCTATAAGTCTAACATTGCCATGTACATCTGAGGTGACTACATATGCTCTGTTAAAAAAGTCTCTCCCAAGTCTGCCTGATCAATTCGGTACTAGAAACCGCTAGGCTGCCAAACACACATACGTGATAAAATATCTCTAGGTATTTGTAAACCTCTACTGAAGAGTGAATAGATACCTGCACAATGAACACGACATCCCACTCCAGACCTTTTGACTACAAAGGAAAAAAGAAGATCAGTTTTCCTGGAATCACAGATAGCAAAATGGAACAACGGACAAATGGCAGTCAAGAGATGAAAGAAACCTGATGAATGGTTGTTAATGTGATAGAATTCTTATTATCCTCTTTTCGGGATCGAAAATTTTCAGTTTCTCTCAAAGATATATAATCGATAAAAGCTGAAAGTGTGGAAGCACAGCCTTTCTCCTCAATCTTGCTTCTCTGTGTTGAACTAGAAAAATGTGTTGACAAGAAGTCAGACACATCATCCATTAAGAACTGAAGGACCTGCATGGTACAACAAATACTGATGTCACCTCTTGTAATGCTACATCCAGAACGATTCAGAATTATTTGTCTACAACACCCAAACCTAAACAAAAGGGTATAAACTTACTGATCTGATATCATTATCTTCATTTAGCAATTTGCCATTGTCAGCATCAACAACTGCACGCTTTTCAAGAAGATATTTCTGCCAAAATAAAGGAATAGAAATTTACAAATGATACAAAGCATTATAGTATGGCTGCAAATGTGTATTAAAGATTACTAGCGCAATGTATATAAGGAACTGTGCAATTTTCATGTTCAGAGGTCGAGACTCTAATACACAACCACAAAGAACACAGCCACATATATTCAACCACTAGCTACAGGGATGCCCCAGTTGATAGAAAGTATATTTATGATTAGCTTACATGTACCCAAAATATATTTTTTTAAAAAAAGCATCTACACATTGCACAGCTTTGTGATTTGTAATGCATAAATAATTTGGACTAGGTTACCAAGCAGAATTTTATCACAGAAATCAGTTATAAACAACACGTGGTAAATAACAATGCAAAATGGACAAGGTGCACATCATTGTGATATGGGTTACTGCAAAAAGATGATAAAGGTTATTGCCACTTTGCTACATAGTAGCTCCAGTGACTACGCAAATATTGAGAATCCTGCATAGGAATAGCAATATCAATAGGTTACGATCTTGGATATTTTATCTACTGGCATTCTTGTGCCCAATATGTAACTGTAGTCCAACAAACAATATGTTATGATCCACAACCCAAGCATGTCATATTATTTTATTTGGTCCCACAAGCAAAAGGTCATTTAAAGTGTTTTTTCTCAAACAAAAAGAACAATTGTTTCTTTAAAGAAAATTTTCATGTCCCAACGATTCACGGATTGTCTTACTGAATCAAGGCTGACAGCATAAAGTTGCAGAAGTTAACAAAACCTGAGGTAGCATATCTCCTGCGGAGGAAATGATGATTGAAACTGATTGTTCCTGAACCAAAGAGATAGAAAAAATCAGGTCTCTTGAAGAACTCTGCCAGAGCCACATTGCTCATAGTGTTCACTAGGTTGTGGGTTATTTGCAAAAACTAAAATCATGTTTCCTATTGATTTACAAAAAGGTATATGAAAGCTCAAAGATTTAATTTATTAGTTATTATCTGTGTATAACTTCATAAATGCTTTTTTATGAATCATATCTGTGCTCAATCGACACAGATTTAACTTAATGAGATATGACCCGTGAATGTATAACAAATTGAGATATGACCACTCAGTTGTCAAATGCGTTCAATAGAAATGGACAGTGCAACAAATGCATACCCTCTCAACAAGTTTTGATAGGCTATCCAAGGTTGATAAAACCTTACGTCCTTGAGAAATCTGGGCTCTACAACCAAACAAAATGAGATAAAGAGAATAAATTCGTACTTTATTGGATCATGGAAAATTGGAAATAACAGCAATACAGTTCATATAAAACAAGGGTGTTTGTTAAATGGAAAACCAGTGTGCTGTTCAATACACAATTTTCTTGAGCACATTGGTATATAAATAATCAATGCATGTAGCAATCAGAACATGCATGCTAATTGTCATTCATTAAAACAGATATTATATTCTTCAAGGATGAAAATGAATGCAACTGTTTCTTGCCCAAGCTACTTTATGTTCTAGTTCGATCATTGTATTGTATGTATCTCATGCTTGCTGTGAAATAGCCTGCAAGCAGGTTGTCACTACAAAACTCAAGCAATGAAATAGAGTAATAGACCAAAACTATCTATAGGTATCATCATCTAGAAAATAAATAATAGGATAGATAGGGTGCATATAATGTTTAAGAACAGTAAGGTAAACATGGGAAAAGGGACAACCTTTTGAAGGTACCAGATACCTTAGCGCTGAAGATGTCAGTAGCTGCAGATATAAAACTACACTTTCTAGCCAACGAAATCTTTTCGATGTGGTCTAAAATCTGATGATTATAAATGTTACCAGTTATCAAAATAATATGCAACGTCAAAGGATAAAAAACAGAGAAAGAACCAAATCAGGTAGACTTAAACCTTCTTCTTTTCTTCCTTATCACTAGGTAAAAGGGCCTTGAAGGCTTGACGCCACGGGCCATCATCACATCCAGGTAATGTGGTCCAAGTATTGCCATGATAGCTTTGATAACCTGGAATAGTTGTGCGGCAGAGCACTCGCATTATAACACAACTGATGGTATGCAAGGATGTTTTGCACTGTTAATATAAGTACAATCAAAATACCATTTCTTTCTTCCTTCTTAAATTTAGTATTAAAATGGCAAAAAGGGCTGAACAAACTTTGGATTCGATAAGGAAAAATGGTAAGGCAAACTAAATCCAATCATGCTGATCCACCACTTCTTTTTTAACTTCTTTGTGTGATTCTATAACCATGCTATGTGCCTATGTGCTTCCTTTTTATATTAAAATAATAGATTACCTCAGTAGGGACCCACAGAAGAAATGGAAACAATAGCTATTACAATCCAGTGTAAAGATATACAATTTATATGTATAAAGCATCACGCACATAAAATAACCTATGATCATGTAACATATTCTACTAGGTTCCATTGCAAGTTCTTTTGCCCAAAAAACAACAGCTGCTAATTTGGAGAGGAAAAGAAATTTTCAGGTTCAAAACGTTGCTGCTACCGAGGACTATAAAACTGACAGTTATAGAAGAAACCAACCATCAGAAATTGATAATCATAATGAAAGTCCGAAGTAAAGTAACTGAAACTACCTTTTTCCTGTAGAAAGCCACACCATGAACATTAAAAGGAATCTTCCTGTTGCGGAAGGACACTTGGAATGCCTTGCCAGTTATCTGTGTAAGATAAAATTAGGTTGCAAGCATAACCAAAATGGCTCAAAAATACACAGAGCACATGACCTTCAACCTGTCTTCGATATAAAACAGCAATGTTGCCAAAGTTGCAGCTTTCAGCAGAACTAGTAGTTTCAATGATTTTATCTATAACAAATGCACATTGTGAATCTTCACTATGGCATTCCTTGACAGTGATCTGCAATTAGATAAGTAAATTAAAACGAGAACAAGTGTGCTATGGTTGGGATTATGTGAATGATAAACAAGAAGCACAGCTGACGTTGTCCTCCATGGAGGCTGAGTTTGGGCTGATTGTTGTTTCTTTTTTAATTCTTCACTCTACTGCCATTATATAGCACAGCGCCTAACAAATTTGCTGCTAACCAGCATGCAAGCAATCCTAACAACTTCAGAATTTAACTCTCCTTTCTTGTGGCTCATTTATGTTTTACCAAAGTGTCCACAAAAAATGGCAGTAATCTACATTGTCGGAATAATTCATCTAGAATAATACCTTACACCCAGAAGGGTTGTCAGTCTCAACAAGTTTATGGTGATGCCGTTTAGTGTTGTTGTGAATTAGAGCTGTTGCTGCTTCAACAATTGCCCGTGTGGAGCGGTAGTTTTTGCTCAACCTGATCTGCAGATCATCAGCATAACAAGCTATAATACATGTAAAGAGACGACATAGCATCTAAGATAAAGTGTTCATATCTCACAAAAATACCTCTTTGTGATTTGAAAAATCTCTGCGAAATGAATCAAATCCAGATGCATTGGCGCCATTGAAACTGAAGATAGACTAAACAAGACAGGATTCAGCAAAAAGAAATGTTGAAAACAGCAAAAGAAATCCCAGAAACCAAGGCCCTATAATTTAGGATGTTGGATGTATTTGTGCACCTGATCTTCGTCACCAACAATGGTTATACGACTGTGTGAAGCTAGGGTCTTAAGGAGACGATATTGCATAGCACTTGTGTCCTGAAACTCATCAACAACAATTGCCTTCCACATATCCTGGCACTCTTTGTATACTGCAAAGGCACGACCCCACTATTCTTAATCAATGTATTGTCAAAGTAAATAATATTCAAAGATTAGAATTGAAACTACCTTCAGGAAAATCCATGAGGAGGGTTATGGACAAATTGATGAAATCATGGTAATCAAGAGCATTGCATGACCTTAATATCTCATTGTAGTGACGAAGAACTGAAGCCTACTCAAAAATAAAAATAGCAGGAAGAGTCAGTTTGGTCATTGGAATGAATCATGAAAAAATAGATTGTGCCCAGGAGGGAAGCTTACTCCTGTCAAATCACCCTTATTTTCATACTCCTCTGGAGTTCTACCAGAAGCTTTTGCCTGTAAAGAAACATGAAAAAGGTTTGATAGAAATACATTGGATATAGCAGAAAAATAAAGCATCTAATGCTGTGCAATGCACATACAACTATACTTATTCCCCTGGAAAAACTCCTGAGAAATTTCACACAGCCCAAGGTAGTAGTTTTGATCAAATATTAATATGAAAAGCATTCAGTAGTAAGCAAAGGAAACAGCTATGGACTATGAGTGAATGACAAAAACAGCGCACTAGTGAAGTTCTAAGCCGTGACTACCATTTAGCACCTAAAATGGTCACGTTTTGTTCAGAAAAATGCAAATGTGTCCTATGGTAAGGGATTTAATCTCAGCTACAACTTTTGTTAGGTAGGGTCAATATGACAATATATAATCTGCTACTCATGTAATTGTGCTAACTCCCTCCATTCCCTTTTGGGCTGCACATTACTAATTATTTTCCCCCTTTTGATCTGCACATTTTCCCTCAGGACCTTTGCTCCTCACCATCATCTGTGTTAGTGGCCCTTTGGCTGGGTGCGCATTGAATGGATGTGTAGCAGCTGCTGGCCTTGCCATATGAGTAGGGTATGTACATGTTGTTGAAGTTTATAAGTGAAAAGCCCACCTTTCCCCATCAGCTTAGGCTTTGGGTGAACTGGTTGGTACCTAGTAGCTTAGTAACATGGTATCAGAGCCGAGGTCTCGGTTCAAATCCTGGCAGAGATGTTGTGCCTCCACCCATTTATTTCCACTTTGTGCCCTCATTTCGGGCTGCACGTGAGTGGGGAGTGTTGAAGTGTATAAGGGAAAATCCCACCTTTCCCCATCAGCTTAGGCTTTTGGGTGAACTGGTTGGTACCTAGTAGCTTAGTAACACATGTATGTGCGAAGCATCGATTTGGAAAACACAAGCAGGTTAACATTAGAGTATTACTTTTCCTTGGTCTCGGTGCAGCAATGAAATGCGTAATCAAAAGGAAAAGGAGGGAGCACAAAATAAGAGCTTAAGGTCTGGTTTTGTTACTACTTAGTAGTCATATCATACATTAGCTATTGTACTCCGAACACTAAAGCTTTGTTCAATTTTCAAACAGGTAGAAGTTACCTTCTAGTTCAGATATGTACAACAATTCTGTTTTGCAATTTTGATTTATGTCTTACTTCTATAGTTTATCTTGGGGTCTTGGATTAAAGCATGTATTTCTTACGAACTTGGAGTAGGCCAAGTCCATTAGGGCTGCTATGTCTTTACAAGTTTACAACAATATCTATGAAGCACAAAAATATTCAATTGATTTTGTCTGTGCATTATTAGCATATACTCCCTCCGTCCAAAAATATAAGGATTCATTGACTTTCAATTGTCGTGTTTGACTATTGTCTTATTTAAAATATTTTCAGAAATACAAAAATTAATCATTAATACTTAAAGTATATTAAATAAAAAAATTATAATAAAAAATATAATATTTTTTCAAAAAAAAATTGAATAAGACGAGTGGCCAAACGTGATGCCGAGAAAGTCAACAAATGCTTATATTTCTGGACAGAGGTGGTAGTCTTTAAAAATCTAACCACTTGAAGCAGATTTAAACTTATTGTGCAGACTTAAGGAAATTAAAAGTAAAGAAACAAGACCGAATCATCAATGCAAAGAAAGCAGTGCAAACATTAAAAAAAATGTTTGCTATGAACTAATAAGAAATAGAGCACACCTGTGTTATAAACTTCATCCACTTCTTCGCTTTGTCTTTGAAAGAATTTTTTATGCCTTCATCATCCTGCTTAACTGTACCTCCTAAACCATTGTTTTTTTCATTTTCCAATAAGCGCTCTGCCTCAATAACAGCCCTTCGTTGTTGTCCATGTCCATAGATTATGAATTCAGATGTGCGGCCTAGCCTTCCAAGGATTAAACAAGAAATTTGTCAATAGTATTATATAATATATACATCATCTGACCTTCCAACTAACTGTAATAACAAGTGCACTTGAGAAACTATAAGGAAGAGCAATATGTATTGAAACAAGAGCATAAGGATGAAACAACAACGTCAAAACATTAGATAGCATATATCATTGTATATATTTGGCTATCAGCGAATTTGCCCGAGAACAAGAATAAACATTAGCATGTGGTAAGCCTCCAAAGCATCTTTTAATTCTACATATTTCCTCAAAGCAAAACCTTGTAAATAGATCGTTTCTATTATAAACATTATTATGCTGAGCAACAAATCAATAACTATCCAATATTCAAATACAATCTGCCAGTAGAAAAGTCATACTTTTCAGCATGTGCCCTGCAGAGCTGCAAACAGAATGAATGGAATGTGCTTATTGGAATCTCCTTGGCAACTGCCTTCCCCACCACTGCCCCTATTCGATCTCTCATTTCTGAGGCAGCAGCCGTTGTGAACGTCATAGCAAGAATGTTTGGTGGTGGAATTCCCTACACAAACGACCATGTGAGATTCATGTATAATTACATACTACTTTGATGGTAAGATATGGACATTAAAACATGTACCTCTTTCAGCAGCGTAAGCACTCTACCAACCATTGTGGAAGTCTGAATCATGCCAGTTTACAGGAGGAGCAATCAACATATAGAAAAAGCAAGGAACAAATTATGAGATAATAGGAATTCTAACAGATTCAATATAACGCAACTAAAGTCTAAACAGGACATTTTGTAAAATCAAAATCATAACATTTAAACCACCCAAAGATATACAAAATGTAGCATTGTAGTCATTTTTAAAATGCAAAAAGAACCAAGTTTGGCACTTTTACACTCACATGAACACTACCATTACAAACTGAAAAAAAAATGAATTGTTGTTAATTTCCTCAACAATCATTTTAGTGTTCAGAAGCATAGCCTCAGAATATACTCCCGTTTGAATATGCTTTGTCAAGTTGAACCACATCATTTGGGTTCAGTTCAATTTTGGAATCAACATTAACATGAACTCCATCCTGTTTTGTTGACATCAGAACAACATCTATAGTTCATTTTTGAACTAAAAAATTGCTGTCCTAACAACATCAATAAAAAACCAGAGGTAGTAGTTTACAAGACAAAAATGTGAATTTGTGTATTGCTCTTGATCTGCTAAAAGGATTTCCCTAATCATATTAAATCATGCATAAAACTGGTCTCAGTAGATTAAGTGAAACGATGAGCTTCAATTGAGTCTTTTTTTTTACTTGACCGCAGGAGAGCTGTGTATCATTTTATATTAAGAAGAAAACAGTTCGAATCTTTTTTATACAGGAAAATAGTGAAGTTGAGGCAATTAATCAACAAGAGATAACTCAGTCTTATAATATAGGATGCTAAGAACCTATACTCAATAAACTCTTGATGTATGTATAAGCAAAAATAAAAATAAAAAGACAAGTGATGTACCTTTCCACTTCCTGGACCTGCAACAATCATTAATGGAACATTCACATCACTAGATGCAGCCTCCCTCTGCCTATCATTCAAGGAGTGGAGATATTCATAGTATTTGCTTGGAGCACACCCCTCCTTTTCTTCAATCTCAAGTTCTGTTATTTGCATCTCTCCCTGATCCATGGCAGCAGATAGAGCAGCATGCCCCTCATGAATGGGGGCATCAACATCCCTACAGAGTGCATCTACAGGCTAAACATCACCCAACATACAAGAAATCAAACGCTGAATCAGAACCTTGATTTCCAAACAAAACTATTTAATTCACTTTTTGAATTCGTAATCATTCTCCTTCCCAGAAACATGAAATCAAGAATCACCTGTCTGTCGCCTTTTGCAGTGAAAACTACTGGGGAAACTGAAGCATCACCACAAGATGCTACGAAGCCATCATTATCCTCCAATTCATTGGTAACCTCCAGACAGTTGACAGAAGACTTGGTATGGTGCTCCTCTCTAACAGCACTGATCTTCCAAAACATGTCTTCAAACTAAATTCCTCTCAAAAGAAATTCAATACAACAAATAAGCTAACCTAAAATTATCAGGCACCTGAACCAAATAACAATAGAATTTCAAGGAGAAACAATGAATCCCCAATTGTTCACACTAATTTTTCTATCTGTCCCGATACAGCGAAATAAACATGAATTTGGTTATGCTTGACCTTTAGTCCCTTCCAATTTAAAGAAATTAAGATTTTGAGGAATGTAATTTGAAGTGGCCAGATTCTTCCCAACCTATTACTATGCAATATATTGAAAATCATCTCGTTTTTCCTCCATTGATCCATATTACCAGAAATGAACCTTACGAATACAATAAGATCCACAAACCTCCCCATCGTCGGCTGCAATGGAAATAGCAGGAGGAAGTGAAGCATCATCGAAAGACAGCACCAAGCTATCTTCTTCTTCATCCGCCTCCTTCATCCCCTCTTGGCTCTGGACAGCATACTGGGCATCGCACTCCTCACAAGCAGCATTTTTCTCCTCCCAGAATGTGTCCTCAAGCTAAATTTATCCGAAATGAAATATCAACAGTGTGGGTTACTCTTCAAAATTAACATTAGTAATAGCATAGACTAATTCCACAACCAACTAAGCTATCCTCATTTTTCCTGGTAATTTAAATAGTTCTGAATTCGGAAATGAAATGCGCAGCCACGATTTCTAACCCTACCTCTGCCCTGGTGTCGTTGATCAGCGTCGACGCCGAGAGCGACCCTCCGACTGTCTCTCGAACCCCCTCCGCTTTCCTCTCCTTCGGCGCCGTGGACCGCGCGTGCTCGTCGCAGATGGCGTCCACCTCCCGCAGGAATGCCTCGTCCATGTCGTCGTCTTCCTCCAGAAGGAACCCGCACAGCCGGGGCGCCTTCTGTAGGGGAGTGCTGTACCCGTACCCGCACGGCTCCCCACCGCCGCGCTGCTCCAGCGTGTTGCACGAGACGTCGGCGAGCGGCCGGCGCGGCGGCGGGCATGGGGATGGGGATGGGGATTGCGCCGGGCGCTTGCAGGGGAGGAGTAGAGATGGATTGGAGGCACCCCGCGGGTGGAGGGGAGAGGAGAGGCGTTCTCCTTCCGGCGGGACATGTCCGCCGCCGGCGAGATTTTCGCGTGGGACGGCTGGTGCGCGGGATTCCCCGGCGTTTCTTTCCCCTTTGAAACGTTTGGACCGATTTTGAATGGGACGGGGAGGAAAGAAATTTGGGAAACCCCTTGCCCCGTTTGGACGGAAACGTTTCTGATTCTGGATCGAATCGGTCGG
>JAUNZO010002114.1:0-134226 GCA_031894775.1 Chloris gayana
GAACCGTACTAACAAAGAGTCGGACACATAGGTTGTGTTTGGTTATCTGGGTGTGCTTGGACCGGTCCAATGTGTTTATATTGCTTATTATGTCAAAACTGTTTGTAGTGTTTATTATACATAAGCAGTCAACTTGTTTGACAAAACTGTTTATGTTTATCCATCAAAACTGTTTATTCACACACATAAGTACTATAAGGTACGTTTTGTCTGTTTCATCCAAAAAGTGCTTATGCTAGTACAAAATTACGAAGTGTTTATAGGTGCTTATACACATAAGTAGTTTTGTTATTTTACTGTTTGGCACTTCAAAGTACACCCTCTGTACATCCAGGCTCTTGCAGGTGCAGGGCTGCATGTTTGGTTTCCTGGTTTAGGTTGTGTTTGGATTGAAGGAATTTCGTAGGAAACTGTTCCTTAGGAAAGGAATTGTACATGAACGTTTGGAATGGAGGAATGTCTCCTTCCTTTCTTGAGGTTTGTTGCTGCTTCTACTCTCTCTCTCTCTTTCTTTTCTTCCTCACCTTAATCTGCTTGTCCCTCCCGCCATGGCTTGCAAGCATGATAAGCAGCCGGGAGCACTAGCCAAACCACCCAGAACACCCCCGTGCTCTTTCCAAGTATAGCTACCCAATTCCATAACCTCTCGGTAGCCTCCACGGCCCCTGTAGCCTTTCCCTGCACACTACCTTGCTTCCCAATTCCATAACCTCTCGGTAGCCTCCATGGCCCCTATAGCCTTTCCCTGCACACTACCTTGCTTGCTTTTCTAAAACCATGTGAGGATCTACGATCTAGGAAGGATGACGGATGGATGAGGTTGGGAAACGTGTTTACTATGTACTACCATAGAGGTGATGTGTTTGCAACTTTACATCCCATATTCCCATGCGTCTCACATGGTTATAAACTGTAAAATGAATTGTGAGTAAATAGACATTATGGGTCTAAAGATAATCAAACCATTATTGCTCTTAATAAGAAAATGACCCAATACTTAGTGTTAGATAATCATTAATATACATGGTTCCTGTGTTGTAGTTTTCTTCATTCCAAACATCTTGTTATGTGTTTTCCTGCATTTTTCCTTTCCTCTGTTTTCTTATTTCACTCGTACCTCATTCCTGTGTTTTTTCCTATTCCTATATTTTTCATTCCTTCGTTCCAAACACACCCTTTAAGTGGAACCTAGCTGTAGTGTGCACGTGATTGGTAGCCTGGAGTTTTACGTAGGCTGCATGGGCGGTTGGCCAGGAGAACTAGTACATGT
The DNA here is from genome assembly GCA_031894775.1 of Chloris gayana. Taxonomy (NCBI): domain Eukaryota; kingdom Viridiplantae; phylum Streptophyta; class Magnoliopsida; order Poales; family Poaceae; genus Chloris; species Chloris gayana. The sequence continues at coordinate 1,271 of JAUNZO010002114.1, forward strand.
TAACTACACATTTTGTGCATACTTTATCACAGAACTACACATTTTGTGCATACTTTATCACAGAACTACACATTTTAGCTGGGACGACGGTTGGCGACGATGTCACGGCGTCGGGTAGCAAGGATGAGGAGCGCGCAGAACGTGCCGGGGCCAGACCAGTGAGGGAGCATCGCCGTCGAGCACTGCAAGCGCGTAGTTGGCGCGGAAGAAGGCGGAGTTGTGGCGCATCCGGGCGAGCGCCTCGCCGAGGAGGCCAATATAGCAGCTCGATCTTTCACATTCGTTCCGAGTGAGTCTTGGAGCCAGTTTCTCCCGATACATTCTTGCGTTCGTTAATCACCATCATGCATTGCCTAGTTGTGCCTAAGCTCTGGGTACGATTGCTGGCCAGGAGATCAGGAACACCGCCCTTGCCGCTGAATGGGTGGCGAAGTCACCAGCTGCTGTTGTGCAAGGATACAGCATCTTCAACCGCGAGCGCAACCTTGCCGATTTGAACCACGGTGACCACACGCACCGTTTCCCCCTCGCGGTGAGCCCTCCTTGTTCTCTCTTCGCCCTTCACTTCTGCAAGGTCGCGATTCCCTGAACATCCTCTGCATGTTCGATGAATTGTTGCCCTCGCGGTGAGCCCTCCTGTTCGCTTTAGGGAAGGATTCATGCACTTATTCAGACTGGTGTGGTACGGACAAATATACAGAACACATAGCCTGGCCGGCGGGGCACTAAGAAATGCAGCAAGACAGTAGAACATTTGCTGTTAGTTCAGTGTATGTTTGAGCATATATTACCACAGACTGGTTAATTTAAGACATTTAACAGTAAGTGACAAGTGACATACAAGTAGTAGTTTTATTCATTTCAAGGCATAGAAAGTAGTATTTTAAGACGTTTGATAGTAAGTGAAAAGTGCATTGTTAAATTCATTTTCTATCAGGGTTACTTTAGGAACTTTATTTGTATCCTCCCTTATATGCTATAGGCACATGCACATCCGTGGACTCTGCCAGGATCTCTACGCCACACCACACGGCAACTAACCGACTCTATCTCTGATTTCTGTATAGCATGTGCGTATTGCACCGAATGTCAAACGCTTTCAGCAATACAACAGGGTAAGATTATTGGGAGTTCTGATCCGTGCGACCGTGCCACGCAGATGAGCGCCACAACAAGTAGTAGTCGAGCATCGTCATTATCTGTTGTACGTTGATGTGGAAAGCTAAGTCACAAAGGTGAAGGACGAAAAGCAGCTACTCTATTTCACAGATTCACAGCAGCAGGGTATTTCGATAACAAATTTGCAGGCACCTTGGGTTATCTGACGATAGATTCACCATGATAACCAAATAAGATGCTACTGAAGGATCAACAGAGGCTCTAGGATGAACGAATTGGCTATTCAGTTATTCATTCAGCCAAATTCATCACATTTATTTAACAATCCAGCAGTCACGGCTCAAATGTCACTATTTAGTTCATCATTGACACACTGCTGCCGTTAGCCTATTGCTACAAATCGGATTAATTGCTAGCAAGAAGTTACACATACAGATATAGATCAGTCATCTACAGTTATTAATAAAAATGGCAACAATAAGCAAGAACAGTAGCTCATCCATCCATACAAGAGTATCCTTCTAATCGAACAACTGAAGCATTTAGAAAAGATTCAATATCCAGCTAAGGAGGGAACTTTCACCAACTGTCCCACATAAAAGATTTAGTACTAAAATGGTTAAGGTGCAACATGCAGATGAAACTTAAATTTGGATAAGACTAACACTCTGATCCAAATGCAAAGGCCAATTGATTAAACAAAGGCATTGATGCTTCAGATGACACTCCAGAATGTTACATCATTCGTGGATCATCGGATCAGAGAACTCTAGTCCCAGGTCATATCCCCCACCTTCAGCAACCAAATTTGCGCCTTCCATTTCAGAAATCTTGCTAGATGGCCGTTTCAGGTGCCCATGTGGACCTGCACACAACCAAACAACCCATGCTTTGGTATAAGAATTCAGACCTTTCACATACATCATGTCATGAAAAGCAAAATTCAATCAGACATTACTTGTTGTACCTAGAGTTGCCAGATCTTTGGATACCAGATATTTGGATATCTGGCTGTGAGCGTAAGCAAATGTTACACAAGTGTTCCTTGTTGCATCAAACGGAGCTATTCCCACTATCATATTCATCTTCATGTCCACAGCAAAGACCCATGCATCCTTCTCCAGCCGGCCCTTCTTGATCATGAAGGAAACAATACAGCTACCATCTTCATGCAAACCAAGGGTAGGCTGACTGATATCGATTCTCTTAAAGGGAGGCAGGATCATGTCTTCATCATTCAATACCTTGGGGAGGTTCTTGACATATGGGTTGTTGTTGAGGTCCATGTATCTTGTATCCGCTTTGCATTCCTTGGTCCAACCTTGAGCGGAGGAACTGATTGGCCTGCTCCAGGTGATAGCCATCCAGCCATCCTCAAAAAGAGCACCCTTAGAGATTTTACTCTCCTTCCAGCGAATCCGCAACTCCACAAACTTCAACTCATTGTTAATGACAGCAATATCCCTAGCAAGGCGCCCGTCACCCCTAAACAGGCTGTTTGGGAGCATCGATGGCAACTCAACATATCGAAGTGGAGGGATGGCTTCACCTTTGACAGGAATAATGTCACAGAACAGGATGCCCCGCCAAAGGTCCACGAAGCCCATGGTGCCAGCAGGTCCTCCGATGGTGATCACTTTACCGCTTGCATGTTCGAAGTCCGATCCATACTGCTTCACATGCTCTGGGTTCAGTGAGACGGTGGTGACAGTCCAAGCATCTTTCTCGGAGTGGTAGAGGGAAAGGATGAACTTTTCTTGGGGAAACTCATTCTGCATCTCCCAAGGTGCCGTCCTGAGTGCAGCGATGATGTATGAGCATTCAGCGACCTGGACATGACCGGGCAGATAGATTTGGTCTTCGCTGCCATGCTTAGGTCGGTCGCGGCTGGTGTTGCTGCAGTGCAGGATGCCAGTTTGTTCAGCATAGAAGCTGTTGTAGGGGGCGGGGGACGGTTAAGCAGCGTCAGCGACGGCTTGCCACCGAGAACCCTGTCGGCGGCGCGGTAGACGTAATAATCAATGTTCTTCAGCACTTCCCTCTGGCAGCTGACGGTAATGCGGAGGACGATGAGGTCTTCCTCCGTTGCGAGGATCTTGGGCTCCACAGGAATCTCACCCTCGGAGCTGTAGATGCACAGGTAGGAGAGGCACGGTGGGCGGCGAGGGCAGATGGTCACCTGGATGTCCTTGCCGTCCCAGGTCTTGGAGACGGCGGTGGTGCCATTCTCGCGCTTGGCGACGTAGGCCTTCGACTCCAGGAGCACCCAAGGGGGATACTCTGCAGCAGAATCGCCATCGTCGGAGGTGAGTGCAGGCGGAGTCAAGGTGGACGGGTGGAGTTTGAAACGGGGATTCCCCATGGTGATGGGTGAACTTGCTCTGGATCTACGATTGGAAAGAGATAGGCTGATGCTTCGATATGTACAGGCTTGAGAGCCGAGAGGATAGCGAAAGGGAGACGAGATCCGAGAAGGATTCGGCCGGCGGCGGCGAGGGCGCCGCTTCCGACTACCGAGGCTCCGACTCCGAGTGATGAACTGATTTTTTTCTTTTTTTTTTTTTGAGCTCAAAGAGTGATGAACTGATGACGGGGCTTCACACCGGTCGGTGTCGGCCCATGTTATCTTTTTTTAGCCAATGTCGGCCCACGTTATCTGTGGGCTGTGGCTATGACTATGAGCGAGCGAGTGATGTTATCGAACAGACCTCCCATGATCTCTGGGCTGAGATACTCGAGCTGAACACCACACGACAGATGCAGAAAATTTTTTTATAAATAACATAATTTTTTTAATAATTTAATATAAATAACATGTCCATTTGAAATTTTGTAAAACAAACAGGCCCATCGTCCATCCAACAGGTGACAAGAAAAAATGACAACAAGGGATTGAAAGTCGCCTAGAGGGGGGTGAATAGGCGATAATCCTGAAAATCACTTAATTTAACAAATTAAATACGCAGGAAAGATTTGTCCGACTCAAATGTCCGACTATAGTAGGATAAGTCCGACTATGGACTAATATCCGACTAGAGTAGGACAAATCCGACTCCCTCGTGCGGAAAGGGGAATGGGAGTCAAGATGGACAAATCCGCGGAATTAAAGCAACAAGCAAGCAGCTAGTGACACTAGAAAGCTAAGGCTACAAGGGGACAAGCAAGCAAGCCACCTATGCAAGTAAATCTAGGAATTTAAGCAAGAACACCCTAGAGCTATAGCACATCTATTTGCAAGAAATAAAGAGAGACACAAAGACACACGATTTTTCACCGAAGTTCAGCTCCACCAAGAAGCCTACGTCTCCGTTGAGGAGTCCACCAAGGACCGGGTTGCTCTCAACCCTAAACCTCGTCAAGCCGCCACAAAGGCCGACTTAAAATCCACTAAATCAAAGCTCCACGAAGGGAGGGGCAATACAAACGACCCGAGTCTCAACCACAAGCTTAGGAGCTCGCCGGGTAACACCTAACCGTCTAGGGGATGAATCCCCAAGAGTAACAAACACAACAAGTACCGGCGATGCAAAGAATCAAGTGCTCTTGAGTTGGAGATGAAGCTCAACGATCTTCTCCTCAATCTTCTCACAAATCCACCAAGGATTGGAGTGGGGAATCAAACTTGAAGAAGAGGAGAGCTTGAGTGAGTTGGGGAGTATTTTTGAGAGTGTGAGAAGTGCCAACCGGCCAGTCCACTTTTATAGCCGGGGCACTCAAAAGAGCCGTTGGCTCGGATCCGACTCGGATATGTCCGAGTGAGTCGGATACATCCGATCGCTAGGGTTTCGAAAGATTGGATTTCGCTCCGGAGTCCGAGTCTTAAATCCGACATAACTCGGATATGTCCGAGTACTCTCGTGGAGTTGGATATATCCGACTGAGTCGGATTGTCCGACTCCTAGGGTTTCAAAAGTGTGTCACGGTTACGGAGTCCGACTCTCTGTCCGACCGAGTCGGATATGTCCGAGTCTATGTGGAATTTCTTTGGCTAGCTATCCGGAGTTCGAGTCCAATATCCGAGTGAGTCGGATATGTCCGACTCCAAATGATATTTTGTGTTTGGAATGAGTTTTGAGCACTTTCATTTTTCACACTTCACACTTGTGTGTCCCTCTTGATAGTACGGTGTTTCCTATACTCAAGACATAAATAAAAAGACTTCATAGCTTGAACTTGAGCATGAGTGATCCATTTTTCAAATCTTGCACGTATGAGTGATCATGGCCACTTTCTTTTTGTGTTTCTTTGCTCTCAATTGAATTTTAGATATGCACTGCGCACAAGCTCATTTAGAATATTAGTCCTTTTTAATTGTATTGACGTCAATCACTCAAAACCATAATTAGGGGCCTAGATGCACTTTCAGGGATATATATTCCCATAGGCGACTTGCTTACATTAGCCTTTCTTTTTTCGATATTTTCTGTGTTAAACCTGTTGATGTCTCAATTAAAAATATTTTTAGACATTAAAAATATTTTCTTTTTCGACTTGCTTACATTAACAATTTGAAAATTTACATGGTCCAATTAATACCAAATCGCTTATATTTCACTTCCCAGTTCTTAATTTACACCTCCTCCCAGTTGATACCCAACAAGGCATCTCTTATTGCTGAAACACAAACGTTACACCCACCAGGATTATCTCAGTATAATGTAAACATCACACTCAAATCAACAGTGCACACATGAACACATACCCAGCAAATCACAACATCCGCCACACTGTTTACAATAAGAGTATAAGACTCATGACAGGGACCCAACTGCAGCTCCATCAAAGCGACCTTCATTCAGACATGTCTCACACCTTGACGCCAGGAACATGAACCCACTCCAGCTGCAGCACGATCAGGCCACTGTCAACCTTTGTCAGCTTCAAGACCAAGTCCTGGACCACCTTGCCATCCTTCCATGATACGTGGCTCTCACCGCCAAGGTAATTAACCCCAACTGGGTAGATGGTCTTGATCCTTGTCCCGTCGGAGGCATGCTTCAGGTCCAACTTTGCCGCATCGTATATGTCAGTCAGGTTGATCTCAGCCACGCCCATGCTGTCATCTGCTGTGAATTTGTCTTCATCAAAGACTTCCTGTGTAGGATGCAAAATTCAGAAATCAGTAGTCCTTTCCTTGATTATTCCTTAGAAACACAAGTATTACAAATCAATTCAAATCTGCAGTAAGTATCCGTGGATCTATGGCTGAAATGATTTGCTATCCACCTTTCTAGCACATGAGTTCAATTTTTCATGTCACGTTAACAAATCACTAATAAAAGATGAAAACCATTTGACAAACAGTACCCATGCTCGATTTGGTCACAATATCAAGATTGTAATACATATTGCAACCATATTTATGCAGAGCACTGTGATGAAGAAATTAAAATAGAAAACTTACAAGGTGCACTGGCTTTGTAGGGTTTGTGACTGAGAGCTGCAGTACTTCATTCCATACTGGGTTAGGATTCTTCTTCTGGACACTGCTCTTCACCTTCTGTACCATCAGCAATCAAAAAGAAAACTTTAGCAACAGACAAAAACAGGATGGGCATTCATGTCATTTGAGCTGAAGTCAACTGAATGAAAGAAATAATGGGTAAAAAGTTAATTCTATTTGAGGGTGTTATAGTACTCATTGAATTGGTGTTCGCGTGATGCGGCAACCGCAGGCTAAGTCCTTAAAAACATACTAGACAAACAAATATCATGAGAATGACATATGAGAGTGACAGAAAGAAAAGGCGTGTTACCTAAATATCATTAGTCAACCATACGGACAGAAATGACTAATTATCCAAGGAATATAATCCCTCTGTATTTTTATTATTATCGTTCAAACAACTTTGGTAGTTCAGTTTTAGTTCATTTGACATGTCCGTCAAGATTTTAAGCCAGTAGGTAGGATATTGATTGAAGTACAGGGTTCAGAGGGTTCCAGGGTTCATTCACAAATTAGTGCAGGATTTTATGCATTGCCTTGTAATTGAAAAAAAAAGTTCTGCTGCTCTACAGGTGCAGGATTCAGTCATGTATCACCCCTGTCTTTGTCATTTTATAATGGTGCAAAATTATATTAGACCAATTGCAGGATATGGTCCTCCACTCTACAACTCGGCGTTCCACAGACCATTAGCGGAGCACGTAATTGCGTTCTTTTTTAATTTCCATGACAAGCTGGAACTGCAGCTAATCTCAAAATCGGTTGGTTTACACGAACCACCGCCACCGATTCCCGAACAGCAGCAGAGAAGAAACGGATTCTGTTCGGCAGATAGATCCCATGGATCACTTGCCTTCCGTCCCACATACCGGCATACAGGATCGATGCGACGGCAAATACTGCCACAATAATAGCGCAAAAACTGTTCTATTGTATGCACACGAGGCGATTCACGGCTCATACACCTAGGAGATCGTGGAAAATCAACGCACCCGAATTAATCCCCTTCCCCAGATCGCCGGCGGCGTTGACCACGGCCATGCTCCACGCGCGTGCCCTGTCCGAGCCGCTCCGCCGCGCAGATAGCGGGGAATCGAGGCAATGCTACCTTGGGAACAAAAAAGAAATACTCGGATAGAGGGGAGAGGAGGGTGAGGGTGAGCGGCGGCGAACCTGGTTGCCGTACTGGAGGACGACGTAGGGGTCGCTGGTGTGGGTGAGCGGGTCGCAGATGGCCAGGTTGCTGCCGCGCAGCACGCGGACGTTGAGCTTCCCGATGACCCCCTCCTTGGAAGCCGACGCCATCGATCTCCCCTGGTGCGCGCCTTGCGTTGGTGAGAGTGAGCTGTGGGAATGGGGGAGAAATCGAGGGATGCTGGTCGGGTGGATGCGGCCATCGGCAGGCGGCCGGCGCCGGATTATATAGGCGGCGCGACCTGTTCTCGGGACACTGTCTCAGTGTCTCGTGGGGAAAAAAATGCTGGTGCCAATATTTATTTTTGTGACACAGATAGCTGAAATCTTCTAGTAGAACTTTATTTTGCTCGGGCTGCCAGCATGCCATCTTCCTTTCACCAATCTAGCAAATGATTTTATAAGTTGTCCAAAAACATTATGGTTTTCTTATCTCGTTCCTTTGCTGAAAAATAGAAAATCGAAATGAAAAGAAGACTAAAACATGATCTGACGTTCTTAACCACGAAGTAAAGCACCGTGTTAGTGTCTTCAAGACGAACTATTTTTTATTTCAATCCTAGGGAGATGTGTGGTTTAGGATGGCTTCACGTTTGCAGGTCTAATGCTTTTTTTTTCAAAAATATAGTATTACTTCTATTTAAATATATTTGACATTTTAGCTTTTAGCATATGGAATGGCGAGTAAAATATAATATTACGAGTATAAAAGCAGGTGCTCATATGAAAAAAAAGGTGCTCATAATACACCAACATAATTAATTATGATTGCAACCATGCTGATTTTGACACTCAAACTTATGTGGATTGGTTCTATCATTAAAAGAGTAATAGACCAAGGTACACTCCATCGCAAAAAATATTTTATCTATTGTTTATTGAATTTCTTTACTGATTTCCCCACAAGGGTAACCTTTGCTGGAAATGTCTGGCTCAGTACCCCTGCTGCTCACAGTCCATTTCAGTCACATTCGAATTGGAAATTACTATCTTGTTTCTCGAATGATCTCTCCACATGCTTTCATCATGCACGTGTAACAGATGTGAGCGTACCCTCGGAACGACCTTTTCAAATCTGTTAGGTAAACAAAGCTAAAATGCCAAAGGAATTAGAACACATGTGTAGTTCAGTTTTATGTGAAAAATTGGAGTTTTGAGTGTGGAAGAGAAGAAGACAAAACGAAGACAATGACGTGTCATCTATCTCTCGCGTGCATACAACTGTTCAATCAACATGCTGCTGAATGGAACAAAACTGTGAAGGCGTTTTATCGAACATGCGAAGATGCATGCCCAGAAACATTTCCCTTTTTGGAAAATTACGTGAAGCTTGTTATTACTTTGGCTCCGATCCTTATGTGCTATTTCAAGTGTTACACACCCAAAAGATAGTTAGTTATGTTACCCCTACTTGTTTGGGTGATGGGAGGCATGATTTTCGAAGTATGACATAAAGAACGAAAAAAAGTACTACCTCCGTCCATAAGTATAAGCATTTGTTGATTTTTAGAGATCATGTTTGACTACTCATCTTATTTAAAAAATTTGTTAAAATTTTGTTTATTTTGTTAGAATTTACTCTATTTCTAGATATTGAATATGCCTACTTTATTTTTGTATTTACATAAATATTTTGAATAAGACGAATGATCAAACAAAAAATCAGAAAGTCAATAAATCCTTACATTCTTGAACGGAGGGACTGAGGAATAATTTATATTTTCCAGTTGGATGTCGCACAATAACTGGTCGGCCGTACCAATAAGTTTCAACTTTCAATACGAAGGTGAAAAATGTGTTGCCGTAGTGTTTGGGTGAATGGCACATAATGTAGGAGCTGGATCGGCAGTGTCATTTTCTTCTTGGATCACGGTACGATGCCCGGGATAACCTTCTTCTAATTCTTTATTTCAAAGTGGCCGCGCGCTGGAAATTCATTACCGGAGCTAGATCACCCGCCCTGCCACCTGTCACTCCACGCTCTGCAGGTTACTGGTAGGTGAGCTGGCAGCTGGGTGCATATGCATGCCGGTCAACCAAATTGCCAGCTCGGATCCTGACCTTGCAACCGCTCCCAGTACATTATTCAGACCGTCCGATGTACAGTACACGTCGAGCCAACAGCTCCGGCGACGGCGACATTATTGCTGTGTATTTTTGCAGCCTTGTGCAGCTCGTGTGCCATCGTTATCCGTAGACATAACATAAGGCTAAAGGAAAAAAGAAAACACTTAAACGACCCGATGAGATAAGTTTTTTTTTCTCTTTGAGATGGATGACAGAAAGGATTGCCAAACGGTAAAACACAAGGATCTCGTAATATCTTCAAGTGATTCTCAAAATTTTTACCTTAAAACTTGTTTTTGGTAGCAGTAAAATTGTTGTTAGGGATAATATTTCTCCTTTCCTCTAAACACAAACCAATAATACTTTTGATCGCGACATGTAGCATTTGAAACCATAATAATATCATTCTCTTAAAAATAGAAGGATTGAGACTTCAAATTTCCCATGTTTCTAGCTACAAATGAGGAAACAATTAGAGAAAAACTAAATAAGGGATAGTTTTGAGGCTATGATGGATATATTTTTTAGACTAATTCCTAATTATGTGATTTAAATAGAGTTTAGACCTTACCTAGAGATGTACTAGTACTCAGTACTCACTACTACCATGAAGAAGCGTCCTCCTTCACCCCTTTCTTCAATCAGCTTTCCTTTTCTATAGGTTAAAAAACTTTCCTTTTTCTATTCTTTTCACTGTAAATTCAAGCTTATTTCTGCAAAGTCTATTTTTAAAGGGCCCTGCAAAGTTTTTTCTTTAAGAACAAATCTGTGTACTTCTCCAGGCCTCAGCAAGAAGATTGCAATTCTGCGCATTTCTGCTTCTGCGGGAATTCAGATACAACGAAGCACGAGAACCTTGCATAGCAAGGCTGTCGCCGCAAACATAAAAAGTCAAAATAAAATATGATCATCGCATGAACATCCTCCAGATATGTATAATGACAGGGTGTGAACTCGTCAGACCCTATGATGATGTGTCCTCCAAGGGAAAATAAAATAAGAAAAACACTATGATATGTCCGTCATCCCGTGCCAACTCGGAGGAAACGACGATGTTCAGGGCAAATGACAGGGTGTGAATTCGTCAGACCAATTCGTTTTGGGACATTAAAATGTGCATCAAATGCTCACACGCTCTTGATGGACGCATGGAGACCACTGCTATCTATTAATTGAGTTGTTTTCTACCAGCTAACTTTACTGTTATCAATCAATCAGACATTAGGGCCTAGCAAATCAGAGCTCACAACCACATAGTACCGCTCGCAATCATGCATAAAACTGGATCATGAAAAATATTCCCAAAGTCAACGGTTCTCTTACACAGCAATATTTTTTTTTAGGGTAAGCAGGAAGCTTCATTACTGGTTCACCAAGTGATTACAGTCCTCATAGATCAGGCCACGCAAACATTCCGGGGGTTTATACGCCACTCCACCCAGGTTTGTTCCCGCGAGACCTGTCTAGCACACATATGAGCTACTCTATTACATGATCGACTAGCAAACATGAACGAGAACTCTTCGAAACTCCTGCTCAATTCCCACATATCATGTAGTATCAAGTTAACAGCTGATCGCTGAGTCTCCAACGTTTCCCACAGCCCAACCAGCACTTCACAATCTGTCTCCAGCTGGAGCTTTTTCACTCCCTGTTGATGCGCCAATAACATGCCCTCCTTACAGGTTAATGCTTCCATCAACAGAGCCTCTGTTGCTAAACCATTCCAGATCGCCCGGGCTGCCATAAAACGACCATGATGATCCCGTATCACAGCCCCTGTTGCTCCGGTCTTTTTGAGTCCGAGTAAGCTCCATCAGTATTGCACTTACACCAGCCCTCCGGTGGGTTCCGCCAGCGGTCCTTCCGGCGCTCTAGTTAATGTTTGACTGGATGAGCCAAATGCCAAAGGTCATAGGCCGTATCCCTCATCCATTCTGTTGTGGTTACAAGTCCAAACAAACACGATGGGACTTGCCGAAGAGAGTTTCCCGGGAGGTGGAAGCTTCTTCGGACAAGCCTGAGGAAAGGGAACAAGAGCTACAAATGCAAAGGGTATATCATCGTATTATGTCAAGACCTCCGGCCGTACCGAAGCGGTCCGTACCAAGAGTCCAAGAGTCGATCCCGTGCCTGCTCGGGCTTGGCGCGTATTTATAGCCTAGCTCCCAACTGCCCCGAGCAGGCAAGTTACAAACATACCCACGCACGCTACGGAGGCCACAAGGACATAAATGTCATTCTAGGCTTCGTGTCCCTTCTCCTTCGCGCGTCATCCCGAGGAGCCACCTTCGCACGTCATCCCGAAGGGCCACCTTTGCACGTCATCCACGGGGTCTCCGAATCCTGGTACGGGCCTCCGGCCGCCTGCTTATTGAGCCTTCCTTCGGTTGCTTTGGGCCCTATCTGGCCCGGTGGTGTTATGGGTTGGCCTGTTCCCCCAACACATTCCATCGCTTTCCTCACGAGCATGGGTTCTTCACCATGTTTCCTGCTATTTCTCATCATCTAGAGCGACCACATACCACACATGATTATTGTTGCCTCACTTCTATTGCAATAGTCGGGCCGCAATAAATCTCTCGCCCATGTAGCGTCATGTAACCTTGGAAGTTTGACCCCGGTGATGACCCTCGTATCCTCCCGGAACCGCTTGGCCACTGTACAATCAACCAGCACATGTTTGATGGTTTCTTCCTGTACTCCACATGTCTCACAATTAGAGATTCTCTCTATATGCCTCCTGCGTAGAACATCTCTGGCTGGTAGGAATTCATGGATAACCCTCCACCAGAACACTCGAACCTTAGGTGGAATCTCAAGCTTCCATATCGCCTTCCAATCAGCATCCGACGACGACTCCGGTTGAGCCCTTTCATGCCACCGTTTCCCTTCCTGTAGCTTATACGTTGATCTCACCGAGTAGACTCCATGTTTCTCCAGCTCCCAAGCCCAGAAATCTGTTCCCGATCGATTGCAAGCCATTGACAGAATTGCATCCGCGTCAAAGTCACAAAATATTTCCCTGATCAGCTCCTCATTCCAATGGCCACTTCCTGTCATCAGATCGGACACCAGTTGAAAACGATCATCTGGCGTCGTAAAAGGTCGACGCAACGGATGGTTAGCAATCCACTTATCATTCCAGATATTTGTTCCTTCACCGTTTCCAATCCGTCGAATCAGTCCGTTTTCAAGCACTTCCCTACCTGCGAGAATAGCTCGCCAAGTATGGCTTGAGTGTTTCTTCCTCCTTGCTCTTAAGAAATCACCATCATGATAATAGCGACCTTTAAGGATCCGTGCACACAAGGAGCTCGGCCTATCCATGAGTCGTCATCCCCGCTTTCCGAGTAACGCCTTATTAAAAAGAGGGAGATCTCTGAAACCCATACCTCCCTTTGACTTTGGTGCCGTCAGTCTGTCCCAACAACAATATTATTGGGAAGCTGAGCACCTCCAAGAGCCCAGCCAAAGTTCTAGTTTATTCTATATTTAGCTTTTATTTCCAAAAACCTCCTCCAACAAGTATCACCAAAGGAAAAGGAAAAATAGCTTCGAGTCGTTCCCGTATTTCTCGCGAGCTTTCCATGGAGAGGAGCCCCGGCTCGCCAAGCTACTCCCGCGGCCGGATCCCACGCGCAAGGTACTCCTTCCCACGTGATTTCTCCCGCGCCGGGGTTCGCAGCCGCCGTCTCTCCTCTACCTCCGTACGTTCTCCCTCGTGTAGCTGTGATTCTGTTCCCCGTTTCATAAATCTCCTACTGCCAGCCACCGTATCCGACTGTTTCCCATCAATCCGAACCCGATCGTCCTCCACACGGAGTTGTCCCTTGCAAAAGCCCACCTCGAGATGGACCGGCTGCCTCCGGACGCGCTCACCACCATCCTATCCCGTCTCGCGCCGTGCAGCCTCGCCGCATCGCGCCACGTCTGCAAGGAGTGGTGCGCAATGATGGACACGCGATGCAAGCTGTGCGCGGACCTCCTCTCGCTCTTGCTCGGCGGGATCTTCGTCAGCTTGTCGCCCGGCCCTCCATGGCGCGCCGGGAAGCACTACGTCGGTATGGAAGACCGATGACTCAGCATACATCCAAGACAGCTGCAATGGCCTCATCCTGCTTTACGGCCCTGTGTTGTTAACCCGACAACTCGGCCGTGTGCCGAGCGCAGCACACGGCGAAGGTAAGAGAGCCGCCAAACGTGTTCGCCGTGTGCCACCTCGTTAGCACACGGCAAAACTATTTTCCCTTTGCCGTGTGTTGAGGGTTAGCACACGGCAAAACTATTTGCCCTTTGCCGTGTGCTTCATGCGCGGCACACGGCAAAAATTTGCCCTTTGCCGTGTGTCTAGGAGAGGGGCACACGGCAAATATGTGGTCATTTTGCCGTGTGCTCTCCGTGGCACACGGCAAAGTGACCAAACTGAAATGCCAGTTTGGTCACTTTGCCGTGTGTCGGGCCCCGGCACACGGCAAAATGACCATCAGCTTTCATTTTTTTCTGTTTTTTAGCCCCGGTCATCTCAAATAACATTTCAAACAACACATATATCAAACACATCACAAATATATCACATAATCATCAATTCCTTGCACATGTCATCGCACGACACACATATCACAAATAAAACACATATATCATCCGTTTGTTTCATAACAACACAAATATCGCCACAAACATCACATAACGTTCATACACCGTCCACGAGTACAACAAACCTTGATTTCGCAGATGTGGGTCGAAAGGTGGTGGCTCGAACGGCGGTGGGCCGAAGGGTGGTGGCTCGAACGGCGGCACTTGTGGGAACAAGCTGTTGCGGGGGCAACGTAGGTGACATGTTCACCGAGGCATTCGATGCCGCCGATAGGTTCTGCAAAAGGTAGAAAAGTTTCCAAACCATGAAATAGACATTCTATTTAAGATTGTAAGTTTCTAATTCTCGAAATGAATCAACAAGGTTCCAAAGTAGATTACCGAGGAGTGATCGGAAACACATGAGACATAGTTGGAGGCGGTGGTGGTGGACGTCCTGCTGCCAACTCAGCTTGCATGTAAGCAATGTAAGCAAACAAGTTAGCCACATCCCCCTGCTGTCGCGCCGATTCCTCCTGTCGTTGCCTTCTCTCTTCGGCGAGCTCGGCCTACAAAAGTTTCCACTCAATTGTTACAATTATGTGATAATACGTGATTAGAAATTAAATAATTGTTTACTGAAATAGAAATAACCTCCAGTCTCTGCACTTGCAGATCTGCGACGGTCCGGCGTGGGCGTATGGGCGGGGCGGTGGCTGGGTCCCTCGCCCGAATCCGTGAGAGGGTAGGACAACTGCTCGTGTCCACGGTGCCGTCGCCTATGATCAACCGACCATGCTTCTTGCCTCCTCCCGTCCTCATGGCCACCTCGGCATCAATAGGATGGGCGGTCGGATCCCACTCGAGCCATAAAGTTGCTTACCCACCTCCGTATATGCAGTGATACGGGAGTAGACGGATGGGTTGCTTGTAAGTCGAAGGAGGGTTTTCGGGATCGTAGCTGGCCTCGAGTAGCCTTTTTCTGGTGGGCCATAGCCCAGCCCACGAACTCGGGACACTCGGCGCCTCCATGTGACCGGGACTGCAAAGAAAATAACAAGTTCATTACTATTTATGCATAATTAGGAGATAAAACAAATAAATGACTCTGCATACCCATCGAGCCCTGTACTCCTCGTTGCTAAGGCTGCCTTGGTGGTGAGATGGACCAGGCATCGGCGCACGCCGGGCTCGACCAGCGTTGTGCATCTCCTCCCACTCGGGTGAGAACCACTTGTCCACTATGCGTTCCCAGCACAAATCGTCGTTACGGCACCACGGCGCAGGCACCTACACGGGATAGATGAGAGACGTCAAAAAATCAAATGAAGCAATGCATTAAATCGGAGACAAATCTAGATTTACCTGCAAGTATTGCTCCCGTGTGAGCTTCACAGTCCTAGCCGCATCTTTGGTTATCTTTTTCGAAGGATATGGCCATAGTAGTTAATGACGCACCGAACTTACGCCTCGTAGTGCATGTCCTTCGCGAGCTTCCGACATCGGTTGTGAGCCACAACCTTAGCCATCTCCTCGTACCCTGGCTCACAAGTGTAGAATTCCTGCATGTAGACATAATGTGTTTAGTTTTTATTGCATAAGTGTACAATGAAATGCGATGAATCAAAAGTGTACAGCGAGAAAGACTTACCCACAATTCCGACACCACTCGATCCGCCTTGTTGACGGAGCACCTGTTGAATGCGTCGATTTGCTCGGTGGCGACGCGGTAGTGCTCCCAAGTCCACGCTGGCTCGTACCTTTCACCAATGTGAACCTGACTCGGGAAGTGCAGCCGACCAAAGCACCAAGGACAGTGTTCACCTTGTGTTTATGACTACACGGGGTCATCAATTTCCAACTCCTGCGAAAAGTGATTAAGAAAAAATATTAGTTTGATATTAATAAATATTTTCACATTATCAAATGAAGGAAGTAGTCAGAAGTTACTTACGATGGCATTATCGGTCGAATTACCGGCCGCGTGGACAAAGGTATCGGCTCGTCGGGGAGTCTCGTAGGACCCCGCAGCCACACGATGGGCTGCTGCTCCGCCTGCTCCCCTCCTGCTCCTCCTCACCCTCACCCTCATCCTCCTGCCCGTCCCCCTCCTCCGACTCTCCCTCCTGCCCTCCCCCTCCTCCGAGCCCCCTCCTTCGAGTCCCCCTCCTCCTCCCCCTCCTCCTCCTCCCCCTCCTCCTCCTCGCCTCCGGCGCGGAAGGTGGTGCTACGGACCTACTCCGAGTCACTCGACCCATAGCCTTACTGCCACCGCTCCCGCTGCCCCTAGTGCACTTAGAGCGACTCGCTCCCGCTGCCCTTGGGGCCACCCTTTCCCCGACCCAAGCCTCGTGTGGATCCGAGTGGTACATCCGAGTTTGGCATCTGTCTCCTCCAAACGGACGCGCACCGTCGCTGCGGCCCACCGCCCACCATCTTTGTCCGGTCACCTGCAATTAAAAAGTCGGGAAAACATTTAGCACATATGAAATAAATAAGACATGATTAGAAACATGCATATAAAAAAATATATTATTTAAGACATAATAGTAGCTTACATTTATTAGAAATAATCATCCCAATCGGGATTAATTGGATCGTCCGATCGATCATCGCTATCATACATGTCGAGATCACATTCGGCACATGCTCCGACGGAGGAATGACCTCATGAATGCCTAATTGTAAATTCTCAAGTAATTTTAAGTCCTTCGGATTGGAAACTACATCTCCGATATCCTCGTCATCACCTCTTTCATCATCCTCGACATCAACCCTTTCATTATCCTCGTCTACTTCCATTTCCATTGCTCCGGTTAGGTCTATCCCAAAACGCCCTTGTAACCCAACTTCTTGAAAGAATTCTCCGTCATATGTTTTAGGATCCATATTGTAATCTTCATTATTTGGGACAGGTAGTCTACCGTGTGGCGATACCTCGTGCACAACGTCCCACCCTAGAAGACGTTCGTCGGTTTTACACGGGTATGAGAGATAATACACTTGCGTTGCTTGTTGAGCCACAATATAGACATCGTCTCCTGCATAGACGGATGATTGTCGAATTTCAACTAATCTAATACTAGGTGTCCATCGTACTTGGTTAGGATCAAACCAATGACATCCGAATACGACGAGGCTTCGGAGGTTTGCAACCAATGAATGAGAGTTCGTATATTTCTTCAATTATTCCATAGTACTCGACTCCATCATCGGCTTTCGTACAAACTTGGAAATTTGTTGTCCTCCTATTGGGCCGACTTTCATCGTATCTTTTAGTGTGAAAGCGATATCCATTTACGTCATAGGCATTGTACGACATTACCCTATATTCACATCCATTTGCTATCTCTCTCAGCTCGGGACTCATTGACGCATCATTTCGGCTCTTTTGTTTGAACCAAGAAATGAAATCCGGCATTCCACGACCCGCACCCTTTTTAAGAAGGGCATCAACATCTTGAGGAGTCGGTGCCCTATTTCTCTGCCAGAATTGTTGAGTAAATTCTCTATACAAAAGAAAATCGAGAGAAGTTAGATGCAGATTAGTCACTATCTCGTTATAAATACTATAGTAGCAATATCAACTTACTGTAAGTATGGCTGCACTTCAGAAAGGTTGGTCAACACATACAACATGATAGTGCGGAACTCTTCATGTTTCAAGGTCTTAGGAGTCCCACCACTTGCACTTCCAAGTTGCCCAACGAATAGGCTGAGATTACAATCATTTTCGTTGGCATTGTAACGAAGGGGTGGATTGTGCACGCTTGGAAGGGTCTCGGCATAGTATTTTGATGTGAAGTTTGACACCTCTTCACTACAGTATGCCTCTGCCATGGAGGCTTCAATTTTGCACTTGTTTTTACATTTGGTTCGAAGAACCTTTAATTGTCGCTCAATTGAATAGCACCAACGACCATGCACAGGTCCACACATTTGTGCCTCATGCGGGAGGTGCAAAATCATATGCTCCATCGGATTAAAAAGTCGGGGGAAAGATCTTCTCCAGCTTACAAAGCAACACGGGAGCCATTTTTTCCATTTCTGCTATCACGGTTCGAGATAACTCCTTAGCACAAAGGGTGCGAAAAAAATAGCTTAACTCTGCAAGCACTAGCCACACATGGTCGGGAAGATAACCTCGAACCATGACTGGAAGAAGGCGTTCAATCCATATGTGATAGTCATGACTCTTCATCCCATTGACTCGCATAGTATTTATGTTCACGCCCCTCCTCGGATTCGCTGCATACCCATCGGGGAACATTAAAGTTTTCATCCATTCTAATACTTCCTTTCTTTGGTACCTCTTTAATACAAAATCGGCTGGAGGCTTTTTCCATCTTTTGCCGTCTTTAGGAGACGGAATGTCGAGCTTTGGTCTATTGCATAAGCTAGCTTGATCCACTCTAGCCTTAACGTTGTCCTTAGTCTTACCACGAATGTCCATGATTGTAACCCAAAGTGCCTCGGCGACATTCTTTTCAGTATGCATCATATCTAGAATATGTGGAAGAAGAATGTCAATCATATACGAGAGCCTCCACCGGCCCGAAATCTGAGTCCATGCATGCTCCTCACCATATCCTTCAAAACCACCACCGACCTTTTCTTTGAGTGCGTTTAATTGCTCAAGAATTTCGGCATCTGTCAATATATGTGGCGGGGATTCTTCAACCACCACACCTTTTGTAAAGTTCTTTTTGTCCCGTCCGAATGGATGACCCATAGTAAGGAACTGTCGGTGTTTGTCAAAAGCTACATACTTGCCACCATTCGTCAACCAAAAGAATTTGACAACCGACTTGCATACCGGGCATGGAAACCTCCCGTGAACACACCAGTCGGAAAAATTCCATATGACGGATGGTCATGCATGGAGTACATGTACCACACTTTCATTTTGAAGTTTCTCTTTCTAGCCCTGTCGTATGTCCATACCCCAACATTCCAAGCATCAAGCAACTCATCGATCAAAGGCTCCATGTACACACTCATTTTAGTCCCTGGATGTCCAGGAATTATCAATGACAAGAATATGGTTTGTGCTTTAAACATGATGCCGGGAGGGAGATTGAGAGGGATAACAAACAACGGCCAACAAGTGTATGGGGCGAGATGACATTCCATAAGGATTGAATCCATCCGTCGCCGGTGCAACCCGTACATTACGAGGATCCTCGGCTTCTTCGGGATGCTGCCTGTCAAAATGCTTCCATGATTCACCATCGGTTGGATGTACCATATTCTCGGGACGGTATCGTTTGCCTTCTTTGTGCCATGTCATCTGTTTTGCGGTCTCCTCGGTCATGTAAAGGCGTTGAATCCTCGGTACGAATGGAAGGTACCGTAGAATTTTCACAGGAATTTTGAGCTGCCTCTTATGACCATCACCAGAATCTACCTCAATGAACCTCGGAGGAATTACATTTAGGACAATAATTTTTTTACGAGTGATCTTTCCTGAATAAGACACATCCGTTAGGACAAATATGTATCTGCTCGTACGGCATCTTAAGTGCACGAAGGAGCTTTTGTGACTCATACATGTTGCGCGGCAGATTGTGACCACTCGGAAGCGAGGCTACCAAAAACCGTCAACATATTATCAAAGCCGTCTCGATTGATGCCAACCTGAGATTTTAAAGCCATTAGTCGTCCGACGAGCATCCGGTTGAGAAACATCCGTATGGTCGTGAAATGGTTTACGTGCCGAAGACAACATGTCGTAATAGGCTTTTGCGGTAGGCTCGGCGGCTCCTCCCCAACATGGCTAGGTCCTTCATCAAAGTGGACGTGATGAAAATCATCTAACATGTCTCCGCACCCGGCATCGAGAATCATATTCTGCGATGCGTTGCCTCACGACCTCGTCCCTAGCTCGATGGGCTTCACCATGGCAGATCCAAAGGGTGTAGTTTGCAATAAACCCATTGTTGCAAATGTGTTGACCCATTTTCAATTGTGTTTGATATGTCTTGTTCTCACACTGGCACATGGGCACATTGCTCTACCCTGTCCTGATTGAAATGCCTTTTTCAAGAATTCATGTACCTTGTAAATGAACTCATCCGTATAGTCACGCTTACCCCGCCATCCCGTGTACATCCAATCACGACTATCCATCCTTTAACATAGCGCAGCGGGTGTTATAGAAATCATATATAACTACGTGATACCTATCATGCCCTAATAGGTAAAGATAGGTCCTAATCCCACCCGAGAATGTGTAGATGGGTAAGCTTCCATGCTCCACCCCTACCCGAGACAAAATTTCGGCAGCACCTCCCGCTGTTCTCCAAATACACGTCCTATCAAGGAGATGGTGTATCCGGAGAACAACAGGGGTGATGCCGAAACTCTGTCTCGGATAGGGTGGACCATGGAAACTAACCCCATCTACACATCCACGGGTTGTCCAAAAACGTGGACAATTCGAAACAGATACGGTTGTAGATATGCAAACAAACACATATTTTCAACCGTATCTCTTTCGAACGGGAGACGCCTAACTAGGTTACGTGACCTTAGAAAAAAATGAAAGGAGGGGTCGTGTTGTCTCACCTTAGTATGCAACGAAGCAACGAGTCAAGGACAGCGCCTCTCTGGAAAGCTTCTCTGCAAAAAGTACGAAACAAATATTAATGATCAATAAAAATTTTGGCAGCACCTACCCTAAACATTGAGGGTTCCAAAACCTGCAAACAAAGTGGCGGCACGATGGCCGACAACCACAACCAATTGACATGTATATTAATAAGTGAGCTCGCATTAAAAATAAATAATAGAGCAATCTTATTCTACTTGTCTCACTACAACTACAACCAAAGTAACCTATTCTATTGCCTCACTACCACAGTCAATTCACAACATTATGTTCATCTCCAAATGCCATTATCATCTAGTGTTGAATCTCGATCCAACATTATTATCTGAATCAAAGCACAAAGACTATGGCCGGCAAGGCTCACCTAGCACGGCAGGTCTCACAAATCGTGGGGCGGGGCAGGCTCACGGCCGGCGGTGCGACGACACGGCCGGGGCGCGGGGCTCGGGCGCCGACCGACGCGCGGGGCGGGGCACGGGAGGCTCACGCGCGAGGCGGGGCACGGGGCGCGCGCAACAGCCGCGGGGCCGGCGGGGCGTGCCGCTCGGGCCACCGACGCGCGAGGGACCGGGCAGCGGGTGTGGCAGGCCGTGGGGCGCACGCAACGGCCGCGGGCCCGGCGGGCTGCGCCGCTCGGGCGACACCGGCGGGCGGGGGTGCGCGCGGGCGCGGCCGCGGGCCGGAGGGCAGGCGCCAGGTGGCGCGGACGGCGGCGCGCGGCGGCGGCGGCGCGGCGGGCGCGGAGCGGCTCGGGCGCGACCGCGGTGGGTGCGGCGGGCGCGGGCGGCGACGGCGGGTGGCGCGTGTAGTGTACGTGAGTGAGTGAGAGGAGTGAGAGGAAAGAGAGGGGATGACCTCTAACTTAAAAGCAAGGTCGCCGTGTGCCAAGATCCGTGGCACACGGCAAAGCGCAATTTCGCCGTGTGCCAAGATCCGCGGCACACGGCAAAGATTGTTTTCGCCGTGTGCCAAGATCCGAGACACACGGCGAAGGGTTTCTCCTTTTTTTTTCCCTCGCGCAGCGAGCCGTGTGGATAAAATATCCACCTATTCGCCGTGTGTCCTGGTCCGGACACACGGCAATAACATTGGCTCGCGGGCCCAACGGCTCTGTCCGAAAGTTTTGCCGTGCGCCTGGATCCGCGCACACGGCAATAAGCAGGAGTTTTTTTATGTGCTCCTTTTCGCCATGTGCCTAGGTATGCGGCACACGGCGAAGTACTCCCTTTTTTTTTTTGCTCCTATTCGCCGTGTGCCAAGGTATGCGGCACACGGCAAATGATCTTTTTTTTATTGGGATTTCATTTTAAAACCCATATAAGACCCTAATCAAATGAATATTAATTTAGGATACACAAAAATTTATTATTTCATGAGTTAAAATACTATAATTACATGTTAATGCATTACAATTGTGAAACCACTGCCGAAAAATATCTAAATATCAATGTTAAGCATTTTGTCATGTCAACTCTTTATATAAAAACGTTTTAAATAAAACTACGTAATTCGAATGTGTCTTTGGATCTATGAACTTATCTCATCCATCTTGATCTACGAGGAATTTTAGTGGGAATCCTTTTAGTCATAAACACCGCACATGATAAAAATGCACAAAAAGACCTTAGCTATTTATCACATGCTTGGTATATGATAAAATGATGTTCCGACAAA
Organism: Chloris gayana; assembly: GCA_031894775.1. Lineage (NCBI taxonomy): Eukaryota > Viridiplantae > Streptophyta > Magnoliopsida > Poales > Poaceae > Chloris > Chloris gayana. Next base: position 23,956 of record JAUNZO010002114.1, read on the forward strand.
TTTCATGAATTTCAGACATCGTATGAATTTTGGAAAATTTAAATTATATTTCACCCGAAGGTCGTGGTAATTGTCTTTGCATACGATATACAAAATTTCATTCCAACAATTCCATATTGTCTTACCCTATCATAAATATCATGAATATCATTTTTTTACTGACTTTTGTCTATTATTTTATGCACTTCTAGTTGAAATTACACTTATTCCAAAAAAGTATTTTAAAAGAAACAAATTAGGTAAATATAGAAAAAATGGTGAGAAATGATCCAAATTGATACATACGCTAGGAATGCTTGTAACGAAGCCTGCAAAAAGTTGTGGAGGTCAAAGTAAAAAAAGGAAATAATAGTTGTCGTATGCCAGCAACGCAGCACACGGCAAAGGGGTCTCTTTGCCGTGTGCCAACTGAGCAGCACACGGCAAATTGGTCTCTTTGCCGTGTGCCAACTGAGCGGCACACGGCAACGGTGGTCACCTTGACGTCCGTTAACGTGGGATGGGGTGTTTTGTTCTTTGCCGTGTGCTAGGACGTTAGCACACGGCAAATTGTCAGTTTTGCCGTGTGTTCCGTAGGTGGCACACGGCAAAGTGGAAAATACCGTGTGCTCCGTCTTTGCCGTGCGTTGCGCCGCGCGGCACATGGCAAAGGTTCTTTTCACCGTGTGCCCGTGGTTTAGCACACGGCGAAGAGGGCGGCACACGGCAATATCTCAGTTTCCGGTAGTGGTTGTTTTGGATGCAACATATACAAAATAGTATAACGATTATTTTGAATGAAAAAAGTTCTACTTTCAGTCTATGGTAGTTACAGCACGGCTCTGCCACCCTGGGGTATGCTTACTAAACTACAGATTATCTAGTCTAGAGATTAAAAACACTAACTAAGAAATACCAGTCCCAGCTAACAATTGAAGTGGAAAAGGCTTACCCTTCCTCATGGATGCATAACCAAGCTAGGAAATTCTCAGACAGTCTAATCCACTTCAGCCTGCTCATGACCTAAGGCCAATCTCATCTGCATATGGTTCTGCTATGGTGGAAACCTGGCAAGGAACTCTTTCTCATCCAAGCAGGACAACACATGACGTAGGACCTCTACACACTACGCTCATAGATTGAATGGAGAACACTATAGTGCATGCAGTCATAAAAACACGCTATGCTGCAATATAGTATATGAAAATTGTGTGTGCACCTATATAGACACCGGCCTGGCCTGGCTTGGCTCTGAGACTTGTAACGTTGATTAGGCAGTGTGATGATAGCTTTGTAGTCGTTACCCCTTACCCCACAGCTCATCCAAGACCTCTTAGGCCGTGCTCTGCATCAAGTGCGTCAGCCTCCTCTTAGCAGTTGTCCTTGCTGGCGAGCGGATCATCGAGATTGGTCGCGGGTCTTGGGCTCTTGGCTGAAATCAGGGGCTTACGCAAAGGCCAAAGAAGAAGCCAGGTCTTGGGTGAGAAATCAGATCACAAGATTATTAGCTGTACTTGGAAGGTAACCGGAAGGTGTGCGGGATATAATACACATTTTATTGAGATGCGAACTCCACTTGGCTATTTTGGTTTTCTTTTCTTTATTTCATTTGGCTAGGGATTCTAGTTCTTTACCTTACCTGACACGTGCGGACAACTCACGCTGCATACCTCTTTAATCTTTTCGTATCCAAATAAAAAATATATATACTTCCAAATATATGCACGTAATATTTCCAAATATGCACGCAATACTTCCAAAGAGGCATATATTACACATGAGGTTCTCACGTGACGAATTAATTTCAGATTCGATATTTGTTATTTGCTTTTAGGACTCTTCACGTAAACGCAATCTAATTGAAATACATCAATAACAACCATTGATCTTGGGATGAAGGGGTAGGTGTTTTGCTTTTTTTGTGAGAATTTAGAGAGATTTTCTTCCGATTAATGTGGAGGTCTCAAAAGGAGCCTCCAATTAATAAATATATATATAAGATTTAACTTGGGTCGTTTTCTATATTTAGACTTTTTTGTACATGGAGTGTATAATTTATAATGTTTTTGCATTAACTCAGGCCACCAATGTATCGTTGTTCAATACGTGCTTGTGCTTGAGTGCTTGTCCTTGAGTCCTTTTCCGTCAGCTAACTTTACTGTTATCAATCAATCAGAGCTCAGAACATCGTCCCCCTCGCAATCAAGCATAAAACTGGATCACTAAAAATATTTCCAAAGTCAATTATACTCTGTACCAATGCATTATTGGGAAGCTGTTACCACTCATCAGTTTTAGGAAAAGTAAGAATTAGAAAAAATATATCGTGCAAGTCGAAATGCATGATTGCTATAAATTTCTCTCATTAAAAAAATCATGCAGGTTAGTATTTTTTGCGAATGATTTTAAATCTTTTCAGGCCTGCGAGATGCACCCTATAGACCATGAGGCACGCATGTGAAAGTTTTAGCCAAGTGACTAATTTGGTCTCTTGTTGGTCAATCATATTCATATCGAAGGCTTGGTAATTTGGGCGTCCAAATCAGAGCCAAGTGAGTAAATCCAAGCCATCCATTCTATACCACGGCCTATGCTGCGCCGTGTAACCATTGGAGATATTTTCCGCTGTGACGGGACCAGGTGCATTACAACGCATGGCTTTGCTCTACCTGATACTTGTTGCTTTCTTTGTTTCAAATGTGCTTCAGTGCTTGGCATCCTGTTGTCCCTGTCTCAGCACGTGAGGATTTAATACTTGTCCTCCTTGATTGTCTTTTGTGTTCATATCTTGTTGGGTTGCCGGCGTCGTTGTTCTGGGATGAATTGACATGCTGGTGTTTCGAGCTTCATATCTGGTCTGGAAAACCAAATTCTGCAGCAAGTCTGATGTTGGTGTCCGAGAAATGGATGGAGTCACTTGGCCAACATATGGTATCCGGGATGCCTATTGAACAAGCGATGTAGTTGAAGAAGGGGTACCAGAGTCTTGCAACTTTATAACTTTTTTTTCGAGAACGCACGTGGGTGCGTATTTCATTAAGAGGAAGGAAAGAAACAAAGGTAGAACAATACAACCCGCGCCTGAAGGGAGGGAGGGGAGACTTTCACAGAAACCTCAGAACCCTCAGCTCGACATTACAGTTGGGGAGCAGCATTGCTAGGAAAAAAAGATCCTAACGACCTATAACCTGCCAACTTCCAGAGCTGAACTTCAGCAGTTATCCGAGGGATTAGCTGGGAAGTAGGCATCTGTTGGCGATCGAACGCTCTGCGGTTTCGCTCTTCATTGCTTTTGATAATTCTCTTGCCGAGGAACGCACAAACCATTTGAAGTAGTGGAATTGCCAAGCCAAGCCTATCCTACTTTTTTTGGGAATGCTGATTCTTTTGCTAAGCTCATCCCCTTTTCCATAATTCCCAGCAGATCAGCACCAGCAAGGCGTCGAGTCCTTTTCGGAGCTGCTTTGCTAAGCGCTTCCGCGTCGTGAGCCACCAAGATTGTAGGCCGTTTGTCGCTTGAGGTGCAAGGTTCTGCCTTCCTGCCCTGCGCAGCAATTTGAAACAAACTTCTCTGGAGAAGGGGCAAGTAAGCAACATGTGATCGATTGTTTCGGCGGCCTGAAGACAGAAGGAGCAGGATCCATCGTTCTGAAGGTGGTGACGTTGCCGGCGGTCATTGGTCCAACAACGACCAAGTAGAGCAAGCCACATGAAAAATTTTGCCTTCGGTGGGGCTTTGGTCATTGCCAATTCCTTAGCGCATGCAATGCTGGTCAGTCCAAGGAACATGGCCTTATATGCCGAGGCAGTCGAGAACTGGCCGGAAGCAGTCCACCGCCATATGATGAGATCCTGCTCATTGCTGTTGACACGAACTTCCTGTAGCTGGTCCGACAATAGAAGGAACTGGTTGATCAGAGGAACAGTACGAGATCCGGTGATGTCATCGATCCAGCGATCTCCATTGAGTGCCTCACAGACTGTTCTGGTTTTCCTGATACGCTTGGGAACGCCATTGAATACCGAAGGAGCAATTTGCTCAATTGATTTTCCTTGTAGCCACTTATCGGTCCAGAAAAGTCTCCTGACCATAACTATCTGGTTATATAACGTGAGAAGTTTACTAGGATGCAAAAAAACAAAAGGAAGAAATCTATTTTGCCTTCCTCAACTCTTGTCAAAGTCCGGTTTTCTCCTCCAAATACAAAACCGGATATCCAACCCCTCTCAACTATTGAAACCGTTCACTTTTCTCCCTAGACGGTATTAGATAGTGGTTAGACCTAACCACCATGTGGGACCCACATGTCAGTGGCACCGACATGTGAGCCCCACGTTGATGTATTTTTTATTATCGACATGTGGGGGACACATAACAGTGACATTAACATGTGGATCCCATATGTTGATTAGATCAAAGCCACTATCTAAAACTGTCCAGGACGGAAAAATAAACGATTTTAATAGTTAAGTGGAGTTGGATACCCGATTTTGTAGTTGGAGTAGGAAACGAACTTTGACAACCGTTGAGAGAGTTAAAATAGACTTCTTTCTCTCCGAAACAGGCCGGGTTGTTGTTTTTAGCATTTGCCGGGTTGCTGAGAAGCAGCAGGCAAACTTATAACGGGCCCATACACCTTGTTTTTTGCATAAAATTCTTGCTTGAGTTAATTGTATAGGTACAACCTAGAAAACATAATTACTAGTGAAACCTAGAAAACATAATTACTAGTGAAACCTTCTGCTGATAACATAGACGCATAGCTGTCTAGCTAGAAGAATAGGAGAAATCACGATATCATAGACGAAAAACTGTCTAACAAAATGCTGCAAGCATGCAGTTGACAGGAGGATATTCTTCTCCAAACTGTGTCCACGCAACTTGGGTGTGTTCGTTTCCTAGGGTCTAAATTTTATAGCTGTCACATCAATAAAAATCTTGCTATTTAAGAGTATTAAATAAAGTTTAATTATAAAGTAAATTACAGGTCCCTAGACTAATTTACGAGACGAATCTAATGAGGTTAATTAAGTCGTGATTAGAAGACGGTTACTGTAGCGTCACTTTACCAAAATATAGATTAATTAAGCTCATTAAATTCATATCGAAAATTAGCACCAATCTGTCAAAAGGGTTTTATCATTAAATTGATCGAAATATTCATAAATAGTAAGATTCTCTTTGATGTGACAGTGCTAAATTTTAGAGGGCAGGAAACGAACAGGGCCTTAGTATTTCATCGGAGTACATTGATGGTCTGACATAATACACAACCGACATATCATTGATCTCATGACTAAGAAAGCTAAAGAAGGGCGTAGCAAGAAAAGCAACAATAATGAAGTTCTTACAAGATACACAAGGATAGGATACTTGTTACAGCAAGTCATCATCATGAAATACACGCTGATCAGTGAAATCACATTTGACATCAGCATTTTCGTCACAGATGCTGCATATTTCCTCATGCTCCTTGGCATCCAATGGCAGGCTCATTCTCTTGAGCTCCGGTGCGCATCGGAAAAGTAGTTTCAATAAATCAACTCCCTCCTCTCCTTCAATGTCAAAGCTGAGATGTACCTCCTCAAGATAAGACAAAGATATACTTTCATTTCTCCAGTTGCTAGGCTGTCGACACGCACAACTCTGTGAGCACAATTCGTTGACCTCCTCCGGCATGATCTGCCCATGAATTATATGAAAACTAGTGTCACCACAACTTAAAGAATTGGGAGTTCTGCGAGTTGAACAAACTGAGAGGTTACCTTGACTTGATGGATGGACACCTTGAGGCTTTGCAAAGCTGGTTGAATCTGAAGCAGATGCAACATCAATGGTCCAAAAGCATGACCTTCTGTACTGACATCCAGCTCCAAAACGGAGAAATCAGTCATCCCAAGCCGGTTTATCTCTTGTACAAAACTCCGATCTAGTATCGTCCAATCATTCTGAAAAACAGAGATAAGAACATTGTGCGAAATGACGACTCTTTTGGATGAACCAAGTACGGTGGGAATCCAGAAAGCAAGCTGTCAAACAAAACACACCTGTATACCACGTATCTCTAGCCGTAGGGTGTGAACGCCACTGCCCAGGCTGTAGCGCAGCTTGTTGAGGGCGAGGAAGTGAAGCCCAACTTTCTGGAATTCAAAATTTGATAACTGCCAGTGGTGCCTCTCCACCTTTGGCGCCGAGAATGACAAATGGAAGTCTCTGCTAATCTCGAACTTCAGCTTCACCTCCTTGAGCTCCGGGGCATGGATGTCGACACTAGAGATGCAATAGGGATACAAGTATTTGCCGTCCACCACCAGCTCCTCAAGAGTCGCCGAGTGAACTGTCAGATCATTGAAGGTGGGAAGCAGGCCGGGGAAGAATCGGAGAACGCGTAGGTGCGGACAGTTGGGAAGCAGGGAGGGGACGATGTTGCAGCTCGCGGCGAGTTCAAGGGTCTCGAGCCTGGTGAACTCACCAGTCGGTGGCGGTATAAGTGGCAAGTCGTAAGCTCTGAGGGTGAGGGTGTTGGTGCGATCGAAGCAGGGCATCTCGATGGCTCCCTCGAACTTGCTCCGTCCCTTTGGGATTTGCGTGAATAGCGTAGCAGAGAGTGTCTCCGGAGACAGCAGCGCGGCGGCGCGCAGGAGCGACGAGCCGCGCCCCAAGTCTGCTCTCGACTTGAACTCAACCTCAATGTCCAGGCGGTCCAACACGGGGCGGGTGATCTTTACAAGTGCAGCTTCCACCGCCTCGGGCTCCATATCCTTGAAGGTGTAGTCTCGGAGGCAGGCCCAGAGGCCGGACCACCGGCTGGAGAGAACGCTGGTGCGCGCAGCTTCGCAAACGCATCCGAGATGGGTGAGCAGCTGCAGGAGCACATCATCAGGGAGCACACTGATGAAATCCACCCCGTCATCTTGACCTTCCCATCCCAGCAGGCGAGGGAGCACCGGACGAAGCATGGCTTGCTTTGACTTCCCCTGCAGCTAAAGAAGCAAACATCATCGGTCACTCAAAATTTCCAATTGGCCATCTAGCATTAGTCCAGATACAAATAACAAACTGTAGCATCCCAAATTGTATTCGCTAGAACAGAATCTATGCTTAAAACCGAGAAGAAACTTCTAACTATTTGATCCATTTTCACAAAACAATAATTACTCTTATGCAATGACTACTAATCCATCCCCTCATTCTATCTTTGATGAAAATTTAGCAACAGAAACGAAGTGTACCATCAATACATTCACTAGACCAAAATCTCAATCTTATTCCATTGGCAAGGGCACAAAGTACTGACCAAATCTCAATCTTATACTATTGCCCAAGCACTAGTCATTATTATGCTACAGGCTATAACTAATAAAACTGAACCATTTCTGCATTCTAGCTTCGAGCAATAATTTTAGCAATAGAAATTTGAGAAAAAAAGCACCAGCAGCATGCTATATCTACAGGTATACATGCGCATGGATCGGAAAGAGAATCTGACGGCTTCAGCTCACCTTGCACTGCCGAGGAGAGGAGCAGAGGCGCGTGGGCGTTGTTGGGTCGGAGAGGTTCCTTCAGCGGCCGGGTCGCTGGAGTCCGGAGAATAACAGCTGCGGCTAGATGCAATCAGAACGGATGATCCAAATGAGAGGAGGGAGCCACAGAGTACATGAAATGGAGAAGTCGAACCCCTAATTACCTCTGGAACGGGTGCGGAGGTCCGCGGCGTCGCCGGAGCTCCGGAAGAACAGCAATGTCGAGGGGAACGGTGAGGAACGCTAAGGGCGGAGAAGAGGGGCTGCCGGCGCGGCATGGAGGAGGCGGTGAAGATTTGAGAGACTAGCGGTGAACAACTGAACACTCATGGGTCATGGCTGAGCGCCTGAGCAGCAAAGTGCCTCATGCTTTGCGCTGCTGCCTGCAGAGGAGCACCTTGTCAAGAAAGAAAAATAGCGTAGGCAGTAGGCACGTGGCGCGCAAGTTTGCAACACGTGTTGGTAACAGATGAAGTACGCAGCTGTGACTATGAGGTCAAGTCATATCTCAAGCAGACTTCTAATTTTTTTTAATAACATAATAGTTAAATATATTTTTAAAAATTATAAATACTTATATTTAAGAATAAAGATAGTAAATAATATTAATTAACCTTATAAAGATACATAAAATGAATTCTAATTTATGATTCTTGTTTGTCCTATTTCAAGATGTTAGGTGGTCGTGAAAAATATCATCGGCTATGAGGTGGAAACTCACTGTATTGTGAAGTTATATTTTTTTGTCTTTGCAATAAAATGAGTACTCCGTTCTAGAATAAGAGCTCCGCGAACGGTTGCGAATGATAATTAAGGCGTGGTGAAAAAGATGAACGTATAAAAAATTAGAAATTAGAGACGAGAGGTATATATAGATGTGTATTATATTGAAAAGAGTCAAAGGTATATCTCAAAATAAAACTGATAATTATTTTAAGAATAATAGAGTGAGCTAAAGTGATAAAAATGGATCTGCTTACAAAATAATTTAGTGGAGATTTACTTATCCTTCCGTAAGATTTTTCTCTCCTTCCTCCTCTTTCCTCCTCCTCTTTCTTCCTTAGGAAACCCCGCCCGCGCCCGAGGCAGCGCCACCTCCCTTGACCCGGCCTCCATATCCGACGGCGGTGGGGGAACCCAACAACCCTCTACACTAAGCCATCGGCATTAATCCACTGGTCAGCGACGCGACGACGTCCTCGTTGCCGCATCGCATCGCACCGCCCGCACCCATCCGTGCTCCGCCGCCACACCTCGATGCCGTCATCAAGTTCCTGGTCGGAGGTTGAAGAAGACCTTGAATCTTTTGATCTTGATCCAATGACCACGAAATCTAAGTGGGGGATTCGCAAAATTCCAGTCAATTGGGTTCTAGCAAATCTCTAAATAAATTGGGATGGAGAGAGTATAATTATAAAATCGCCTACTAAGAAAACATGCTACAAAAGATTTTTTTCTTTAATACTTGCAATAACCATATTTTCTGGTGCATAACTTCACGAGCTATTTGTAACTTGCTAATAAGATTATCTTATCTAAACTGATAACATGTACTCCATGTTAGCTTTCCGATGATAGAAGGTCCAAGATACGAGTCAGTTGACATGTATAAATGACATAAAAGGAAGGTATAGGAGATAGTCTCATCGATAGCTTCCAGGGATATTTCCACCATTTCTGGAATGGTGACATGACCAACTATGTGATTAAAAGTTTTGTTATTGTATTGTATATATCGGAGTATTTGAGAGTACATCTACCAGTGTTATGCAATTCTTTCTTTTCCAAGAACGTGCCAGTTAATTGCTGAAATAGGCCAAAAGAAGTCAATTGATTGATATACTTCTGGTTAATGAAATTCATGCCGCTGCAAATGATAATTTATTCCGATTCAGAGTGCTTAACAAGTCATAGAATTTCATGTTTTTTTCTATATTGCTGCCAAAAGGAACTTGTTTCTAGAGCCGACACCGAGAATTTGTTCTAAAACAAATCATGAACAGTGTCTAATTATTTACTATTCATTTGTTTGTGTTTTAGTGATGCAGGGGATTACACATTTACACTTAGCTAGTGATGCTTGTCTCATTTAGGATTCAAGAAATAAGAGACGTGAAATGAATATGTTTTATATATTCCTGTATTTTTTTCTATCTTGTGATTTGAATAAAAACCCGAAGTCTTAAATTTCATGAGTATTGTGGAGGAAGGCAGCCTTTTTGCAGGAAAGGGAACTCCAATTCTACGGCTGATTACACGCATTCCTTAATTAGGAATTGGGTTGCTACAAAATTCTAGCATAAATCCTTTGACAAAACGTATATCTTGCATTTGAGAAAACTGTTCGCAGCCCGATTGTACGTGGCGTCAAGCATCGAGAATTACCGGTCGTAGAGGAAGCTTTCTGGACGAAACGGCCGGGTGTCTTACGAACCTGGACTCCTTGAGCGGCGAAGAAAGAGAAGCAAAGAAAAAGCCAAAGCAAAATGCCGTGTCTGGCCAGCTGCGGCAGAGCGCTGCGATCGGGTCCGAGAGACCTGTTGTCCTGCGGCTCCTGCCCCGTCCAACATTGCGCCTTGGGAACCAACGACGACACACCCGTGCAGCTGGAGTAGAGATCCTCTTGTGCATTAGCATTAAGGCCCCCTTTGTTTATCCTTCATGTCATGGAATCCAGATTCTATAATCTAAAAGCTGAAACAAAGGGCTGTAATTTATTCTGGTTTCTATAATTTGAGCCTCCAGATTCTATAATCTAGAAATCTGGTAACACATGGATTTTGTTAGATTATGACACAAATATTTACTGCTTTGCCATTGTGGCTCACTTGTAAATGATTGTAGTTGGATTGTAGAATCCGGACAAACAAACACCACTCAGATTTTTTTAGACTCAGATTCCACAATCTATAATTCATAATCTAAATTCCACAATCTAAAGCTGAAACAAAGGGACATGCTCACGTGAATTGTACTCGTCTAATTTAGACGGTGGGAGGGGGATTACAATCATTTTACTCTAGTAAAATCGGTCGAGATTGGGATGCCGGCGGAATCCACAGAAACAAGAAATCCCGATCGGGATCCCGTCTGAAATTTGTTTTGGCTGGTCGGCTCACAACATCGGGATTCCGATCGGGATGATCGGGTTTACGGCAATCTCGATGCAAAAATCGACCTGAGATAAAAACAAAAAAAACTAAAAAAGAATGTTAGCATGATTTTTCCATAATACTTCTAATAATATTCATTACACATATAATCCACGCCGACAATGGATAGTTCATGGAGGAAGAGGGGTGAGACGAAGGAGGACCGACTATTTGGGCAAGATAATGTTTTTTTATTCAATTTTATTTGGATTCAAACTTGATTATTTTATCGATTTGATTTCGACATAAATTATAGACTATCCGGAGGAGGGATCTCCCGTAGAGGTATAGCTAGTTTTGCACAGCTAGTGGGCATGTTTCACAGCGCTCACGTAAAAACCTCGCAAACAGCGGCCCAGTATGGTGAGGCGCTGTTGACCACGTCAACCTGGCCAAAAATTGAATACTCCGCGCCAAGGCAAGCCAAGGAGTGGGCACGAACGCTGCAGCCACTACGCCTACGCGCACGGCACAGGCGTGCCACCCACTCCGCGTCAAAACGCGACCGCAATTTGCTTGCTTCAGACTCAGCTCTTGAGCCTTGTCTCCTCTATTTCGCAAGCCCAACGCGCAGCAGCGCGTGTTCATGGCGAGAGACGCCATGCGGCAGGTCCAAGCCTTCCCGTGGCAGCCGCAGCAGCAGCGTCCGGGCGAGGAGCCCGCGGAGAGGGACATTGCCGTGGACCCCTTCTCGCTGCGGCAGTTCTCCCGGCTCGACATCGACCGGCCGCTGCCCATCCCGTCCGTCTCCGTCGCCGACCCGCACGTCTCGCCGGCCCGGTTCAGCCGCGGCGGGAGCGGCGCGCTGCCGGCCTCCGCCGCGTCGTCCCCGCGTGTGTCCATCGCCGGCCGGCTGAACGCCCTCGCCGAGGCCACCGGAGGATGGGACAACGTCGCATCGCCAGCGCCCTCCGTGGCGCCGCCGCCGAGAGGCCGCAAGTCCGACGGCGGCGACGGGGAAGGGGATGCGAAGGGGAGGTGGCGGACGACGCCGCGTTCGACGTCGCGCACTCGTCGTCGGAGCGGAAGGCGAGCGAGCCGCAGCGGTGGGGCAGCGACGTTCCGCTGATCGCCGCCGACGAGGACGACTCCGCCGGCGGGTACTCCTTCCCCAAAGCGCGCGGCAAGGACAGGAACGGCCGGGGAAATAAAGAAGCGCCGTTCAGCTGCTGCATGTACGTGCCAGGGGTGTCATCCAGACGCCGCGGCAAACCGCCGCCGGCGCGCTCGTCGTCGTCGGGAGCGTTCGGCCGTGCCACAGCCCCGCCGCCGCCGCGGAGGATGAGAAGAAGCAGTACCGGTACACAGCCGACCCGGCCTCGGCGCGGCAGAGCACGGTGTCGGTGGCCGTGTCGCTGGAGCGGTTCGACCTTGGATCCCTGTCCACGTCATCCTGGGGGGACGACCTCGACCTGGACCTGGACGGCGAGGTCGCGTCGTCCTCGTCCCGCTTCGACCTGCTGCCGATGGAGCTCGTCTACCCGGACGGCGACGACGAGACCGACCTGCCGGTGTGCGCCGCGTTCGTCTTCGACCGCGACGTCATCCGGAGGAGCGTGCTCAAGAAGAGGCTGGCGGACGATGGCGCGGGGAGGCGGCGCCGCAGGGGCGGGTGTCGGCGGACTCGTCCGGCAGGATCTCGGGCGTCCGGGTCTCCTTGAAGTCGCGGTCGCCCGTTTCACCGTGAACGTGGACAGAGCTGACCGTCACTCGCCGGGGCTTTGGAATTGGACGGGCAAAAATGGCGTGCAGCCGTCCGTGTACAACCGGGCTTTACTATGAGGCTGCTTCTATGTTAATGTCTCAGACGCATCATCACTGCGTCTGCCATACTTCATTTCCATGTCACCAGCAGCAATCTGAATCTCAAACTACGAGCGTTTTTACGGTACACTACTTTCACAATAGACCGTTCATTTCTTCTTATCCAACGGTTCAAATTGATTGTTACCATCTTAACTCCCACTGTGATAACAAGTGATAATTAAAGGTGGTAACAAGTGTAACAGATTTAGTAATGACAGTCCGTAATCCAACGGTTCAGATTATTTTGTTACCACCTCACAACTTGAGGTGGTAAAATGTACCGTAAAAAGAACACAAACGAATTATAAGCTCACCCATCCCGCGACTGAGGCCACCAAACTCCGGACATCATTGTCATGTTCATTTTCTCAAGTGTTTCAGCACTTCATCCCAATATGTATACTCATATCAATGGGCAAAAGATGAGATATTATCGCAATTCTATGAGTTTGACCCTCTCCAGGAGCAGAAACACTACATTCCCCTCATGAACAACACAAGTACTGTGCCAGATATAAAATACTCAGGATCAGACAGGAGGATCAGAAGTATCAGTATTTTTATTAGAACTCAGTTTTCATTTCGGGGCAATACACGCACACAGCTCTTGCGCAAAACCATATTTACATTTCTCCAAGAACTACGCCGTATATTTTCAGTGATGGTTAACAAAAGGTATGAAGCCACCAACAAAACCAGGGCTTCACAAACTCCACATCTAAAGCTGGGAGCGACGGCTGTTTTTCTTTCCTAAATCCTAAACCTCAAAAATTCATTTGCGCCCGGACTACATCATCGATAGGAGATTGACATATCGGACAACTCCGGCTGCTCGATTTCAGCTGATCGGCGCAGTTGAAACAGGTGCACATATGTCCACACCTGTGAGGATCATATGGAACTCAGTTAGCAGTACTCCACACTGTTGTTCATTCCTTACTACATGAGCAGACTGTTCTTATATGTGGGGACAAAAAGGGTGTTGTTACTCACAAGTAACAGTAAGAGATAAGATATGACTTGTTGATTAAAGTGAGCCAAGTACATGATCTATCCCTACAAATCATTACCTGTAAAGTAGAGAGTCAACCTGCATTCTTTGACAGATGCAGCAAGAGCTAACACCTTTTGTTGTGCTGTTGTGTTGGCTTGGCATCAACCCTGTTCAAGAAAAACGAAAAGTGAGCACAAAGGTCCCCGGCAATTATTACAGAAAAAAGTACAAGATGGTAGTAGTGCAGAGTGGGTCACTAGAAAAAGAGTGTAGTCTTCATGTCTGAATCAGTTAATTCAACAAAACGTCAAAAGGTACCATGCAAAGCCTAGACTTCGTAAAGGCTAAGATTTACACGACAGGGCTGCGGCACATAGTTTTGCTTCAAAGGCTAGAGTAACTCTTTCCAAAACAATGTCACCCCAAAGACAGCTGTAGTCTTTTTCTTGACACCTCATATGGCTGGTCTTTTAAGGCAACGCTCACTTGCATGGCCAGCCCAAAAAGGAGAAGAGTGCTTCTTTAAAAGTCAAATGTAACATCTCATAGTGAGTAGACTGAGGATATGTGTAATAGTTTCCATATTTCTAACTTCCTATATGAAATACCAAATTGATAAAGTAAACTATACTGTGGAGTAAATTTATAGGCTTAAAAATTTGCATCACATCTCACCTGCCTCACGAAGTGCACTGCACACCTCTTCTTTAATGGAGTGCTGCATCTTTACTTGGGATGCAATACAACTTTCCACCAACTTCCGCAGTTCATATATTTCATGATGAATCTGGGACATTTCACCCCTTACCCTGACCTCCATTTCCTGGAACAGAAAATTTAGTAAGAGTGAACTTTCCATAGCAGATGCCTAGAAGAAGAAAAGAAAATGTAACTCTCAACAGCAGTTCCCTTACAAGGAAGTTTTGGTTATCATGATGTTGACTTCCAAAAGAAGAATGCTGCCAACTCTCCTGTTGATGCGAAACAGGATCTAAAGGACACGGTGCCGCTTCCACATTCTCGGTATTCTGGATCTGATCATTCTGGTGCCAGTACATGGGTTCATCATAGTATCCTCCAAAATCTTCCATAATCCGTTGATGTCTTTGCTTCTGCAGGACAGTTCGCAAGAGATGGTTCATTTTATTACTAAAGTCACCCTCAAGAGACTTTGAAACCTTTTTGCTGCAGGGAATAAAGAGATATGTCATGCCTCAACTCAGTACAGTTAAGAGTAAAGAAAAGGTCTAGCGTATGCAAAGTCATCGAATAATAAGCTGTCAAACAAGATGACTAAACGGTTTTGATGTTTAAGCAAAGCTACTGATCCTAAATGAAGTTTATATTGCTAACAAACTAATCAAAGCAGCATCAGGTGTTCACATCTCACCAGTACACACCATAAAATAATTGATGTGGCAGTTACATGTATCTTATTTTACAGGTGCAATGGCCAAAACAATAAGACAGATCAGATGTATGTTACCTTTCAAGAAGGTTACAAATGTCAGCATTGCGGGATAAAACACGGTAGTCCAACTGTGTGGTAACACATAATGATCTCCACGAGTTTGGGGAGTCTATCCACGGGCGATCATTAAATTCAAGCTGGCTGTGATTCTCAATATCCCCCATCGCATCCTGATGCCAGCTATCCGGACTCATTGAATCAATTGGCGCAGGCCAACCAAGACCTGTTATCCATAATCCTCTCTCTTCCCAGGATCCATTGAGGCTTTGGTTGTCTTCTCGTAGAGTATCACCTCTGGATGATGGAGTTTCTAATTCACGCAATGTGCTTGCAGTGCTCGGGAGACATCTTCCGCGTATGAGTTGTCATCATACCTTGCAAAGTTTGATGCTTGAGAATATTTTTGGCTGTGAACACCAAAGTTTGCACAATCTTTCTGACATTGATTTACATTAGTCTTCACCAATTTATCACACTGCAGATTTCCAGAATCATCAGGGTTAACAAGATTCTCAACAGATACACCAATAGATTTTTCATCAGGTGAAACTCTATCATCACATTGTTCTTCATCAGCACCGCAATTGCTGAAAATCAATTTTAAGATTAAGTTAATAATAAGAAAAGATAAAACTAACAAATAGTTAAATACAAGTAACATGATCTATGTAAGCTGTTCAAGGTAACTGTTTACCCATTATTATGTTGACTGCAATTGTTTGCTCCTCCTGGATCAGATTTCCTGCAGCTGTTGCTGTCCATAATTGGGGATATAAAATTAGCTTTAAGAAGCCATGGCATTTAGAGTTAAGTAGTTTCTCACTCATTTTTGCCATATCATAACAATAATTAGCTATTTTTCTTAATAATCTAAGAAACAGAAAGATCGACATGTACAAGAAACCTGTCTGGAGATAATCTATCTGTATACACCAAAACTTTCTCTATTCGTCTATGATAGAGGATTGGTATTAAGGATTGAGATAATACCTCATGGTGTTATCTTCGAGCGCATGTTTTGGCTGGTGAGGCCTGACTGGTCTTAGAAGGGTAGAGACATCATCCTCAACCGTACCTCCCTGGCGCAGTAACCTTAAACGAAGCATGGACTGCAAGGTACGATCATTGATCAGGTACAATTGAACATTCCATAAACATGGTTAGAAAATACTATGCAACGTAATACATCCTAGACCATTTAAAATACTATTGCAGTGAAATCCCACTACCCGTATATTCTAGTTCCACAAATGTATGCTTTAAAACACAAACATGCGACTCTGCAGTCAAATAAATGATAGTTATACTTTTCATTAGCTAGTTAGACACTTTATCCACTATATACCATGTTTGGTGGATAAAGTTTACATCACGAACCTTGCAGTATCTATGCATCACTATTCTTTTATTGCTAATCTTTCCTTTGAGAAAAGAATAATCTTTCAGCGGAAAGAAAAGAACAATCTTGACTTCAAGTAATCAAAATACTTGCCCAGTATTTCCACAAACAAGATCCAACTGCTTCTAAAGGTATCAACAAACCCGCATACTACTATTCCTGGCAATTCAGCTTTCCTAGGTACCATCCACATCAATATTTGCTGGAGTTAAGAACCAAAAGTGCTCCAAGTAATTGTAGTACTAAGCTAACCAAAAAGACAATTGCATTAAGAATAGTTGAAATTTGCATTGTACTGCCCCTTAACAAACCGCAAAGCCATTACTCAATATTAATTTACTACAGATAGACATGATGTCCTGGTCTCTCAAGCAACCAGTGAGAGCATGTGGTATGGTTCACGAGCCTTCTTGACCACAATCTTGCAGAAGCCACATGCCTGTAAGGTGTACGTTCCTAGAGGAACCAGACAAACGAGAGATGTTATTCCCTCGAGACACCTTATCCACTAATATGTAGAGCCACGATATAGGGCCTGTTCGTTTTCAGCTATATAATTTTTAGAGGGTCAAATCAAAGAGAATTTTATCATTTTGAAGTACTAAATAAAGTCTAATCTCGAAACTAATTGCAGACCCCCTATCTAATTCACGAGACGAATCCAACGAGGGTAATTATGGTGTTATTAGAAGATGTTTACTGTAGCACCACTGTAGCTAAACATAGATTAATTAGGATCATTAGATTCGTCTCGCAAATTAGAGGGAGTCGCGACATAGGTTTTGTTATTAAATTAATAAAAGTACTACTAAATAGTAAGATTCTCTTTGATGTGACAGTATATAAATTTTAGAGGGTGGAAACGAACGGGGCCTAAGTCTTTTTATATATATAAAGACAATATCAGTCTTGGATTGAGCACACATCACTGCTGCACCTCCATTTCTCTGTGGTCACTTGCGTATCACCGGCCTTGCAAAGTACAATGTGAAATTTGCATCTTCCTAATCATCTCTCCTTTTTGTTCACAATAATGACACATGTACTAAGTTAACTAGACGAGCTGTAAAAGTGAAGTACGGCCATAGAGTCACCAAACATTTAATATGGATCTATGGGTCGAACTTTCTACACTTGCAGGAGACGAGAGTCACAAATTCTTTTTTCTTTTCGGTTTTGCATTGGAAGAAAAACCAGAGCCACTTGTCAATAAGACCAAAACGCACATCACTTTTACACATTTAGGAGTAAAAGTTTAACTCTGCTCAATTTATTTCATTTCAGTTTGTATTGCCGGGCCTCAGGTAGCGAACCTGCCGAAACAGAGCGCATAATAGAGCTTTGCACATGACATTGATCAGCAACGCAAGTTGGGAATCCGATCTACCAAACTCTCACCCGGCCCCATGTTCCTGGGGTCAAAATCAACAGCTCACGATCTTTCGGCCCGCCTTAAATAACTAACAAACTCTCGATCGAAAAAATATATAGCCGAAAATAAAAAGAACAGAAACAATATCCCAGTGGTTATGACGAATAATAAATGAAAAAAGTACACTAATTCATGATTGACATCATAACAGTAACTCGATCCGAAATGCGCAATGCGACAAGCCGTGTGGTGCGGCGAGGACACGGAGAGCGAGATTTGATGTGTGTACCTGGATCCTGCCCTTGTGCGCGAACCGTGAGACGACGTGCCTGTCGGCCAGCGCGGCGACCTCGCGCCTCCGGCGGTGGGCCATCCGGGCGACCAGCTCCTCGACGGCGCGGCGGCCGCGCACGGTCCGCACGACGAGCTGCGGCGGGCGCGGGCCGTTGATGGCGATCCCGGCGCCGGCGCCGCCGCCGCGCACGTGAGCGGGCGAGGGCGGCGCGGACTGCGAGAGGGAGAGGCCGGCGGCGTCGTCGAGGAGCTCGTCCTCGGGCAGGGAGGACGCGCCGCTGAGCTTCTTGACGATGCAGCCGACGCGGCCGCGCGGGGAGGACCCGCCGCCGCCCTCGGAGTCGGAGGCGGAGGGCGCGTCGCGCGGCGTGGCGGGGCCGACGGCCTCGATCTCGCGCCATCGCTGGATGAGCGAGGACGCGCGCGGGCCGGCGGGCGGCAGCTCCTGCGCCGGCGCGGCGGCGCAGCAGGAGGACGCGTCGGAGGGCGCCGGCGAGGGCTCCCGGAACACGGCGGCGCGCGCGGCGACGGGGCGCGTGGCGGAGGCGAGCGCGGAGAGCTCGGCGTCCCGCGCGCGGCGCGGCGGCGGGGCCGCGGTCGCCGTGGTGACGGCCGCGGCGGCGGCCGCCGCCCACCGGTCGAGGATCTGGCGGCGGCGGCGGCCGCGCGGCGTGGGCGCGGTGGCGGCCGAGGCGTCGGAGGCGGAGAAGGAGGAGGAGGCGGCGGCGGCGGGTTGCTGCTGCGGCTGCGCGGGGACGAGGATGTTGAAGAAGCCGCGCGCGGCGGCGGGGGTGGGGCGGGAGGGGTCCCTCCATGAGGCGGACTCGTGGGGCATGGCGGCCACGGAAGAGGCCATGGCCGGGGAGGGTGGAAGGGGGTGGGGAAGCCGGGGCGGAGGACGCGTGTGCGGTGCGTAGATATAACCGCGGCGGGCGGAGGGCTCTTGGCGCGCTCGCGACTTTCGCGGAGGGGAACGGGGACCGAGAAGGTTGAACGAAACGGCGCCGCGCCGTTGCTCCGCCCCTCCCGTTGCCGGGTTGCTAATTTTAGGCGTTACCGCGCGGGCGGGGTCTGGATTTGATTGATTTCCACGTGGTTTCGCCCAGTTTTTCTCGTCCGGAGCCTGCCCCGCCCCTGCTGCGGTTACCGGAGTGCTCTGCTTGCCGGGTGGGTGGACTCCGTGCTCCCGCGCGTCGTGCCGTCGCGCCACTGGTTGCCGACCGGGGCGCGCGGATACGGCCGTGCTCTCGCTTTCGCCACGCCTGGTACGACGGGGTGCAGGTACGGTGACGCCGAATGTTGCGACTTCCAACCACGGCGGAGACTCCACATCCCCCGTCCAGCCAGCCCCGGTGGCCTCGAAAGTTGCTGCCGGCAACGCCTTTCACAACTCCCCAAGCAACGGTATTCTCCACCGGGTTCCAGCCGAGACCTGCACGTCTGTATCGTGCTGGGTCAGGAGCTTTGCACAGGCTTTTCGGCGATGCGTGTCGATCTCTCCGTTCCATGCATCTGCGCGGTATGCCGCTCGCCGTGTGGACTACGGTATCCTGCGTAATTATACAGAAGAAGACCAAATCAATTGCCCTGTTGACGTGGCTGGAATGGAATTGATGCGCGGCAGGCAGTAATTAAGCCCCAGTAAACGCCGCTTTCCATTTCATTAAAACGCTACTAGGAAATTCAATCCAGAGACGGTCAAGTCAGACCAGGCAGAGGGGCTCCTCAACCGCGACCGACGGTAATTAAGGGGGCAATTTAAAAAGTACTACTGCTATATAATCCAACTAATAAAATGTCTTATTTATGTGTTGTGTATAACTCAAGTCGTTTTAAAAATTCATCTGAAAATTTTAAACATTTAACTGTGATACGTTCATTCAGTCAAAATAAAGTTAGACAGTACAATTCCATCTACAACGATTCTCCAATTAAAACAGGCGATGTGTTGTCCACGTTAAAAACTCCCTCCTCGCAAAAACAAAAAAAAACTCCCTCCTCGCAAAAACAAAAAAAAACTCCCTCCTCAATAATTCAGGGAAAAAAATCTCACTCCTATTCTGATGGGAAACGTACTCCAAAACACTACGAATACGTAGTCGGCTTTGCTCAACGACGCACAAGGAATGTAAGTGCCACGGAACAACAGTCTTATGTTGTCCATACGAAGCAAAAGGGGGGAAAAAGAACCACATGAAAAATCTGAAAAGTTCCGCATACCAAACACAGCACTCGTTTATTGCTGACGATGGTGATGAATTTCTGGAGTAGTTCACAGGTCAAGGGTTCACCTACAACGTACGTGTAGTCGGGTGCCGGACTGCTGCGTGGTATACGTACACGTCCGGTCAGCTCGGGAGTCGCGACCAGTTCAGTCCTTGAGCCCGGCAACAACTACACCGATGTGCCTACTATGCTATAGTAGTATATACTCTGACTTCCCCTTTGATGATTTCTGTTTCCCGACAGGAACAAGCAGCCGTTAGGTAGCTCATACGAAAATGTTTGCCTATTTCAGGATTTTGGAAAGCGTAGATTAAACCTTACTAGAGTCCTTTTTTTGCGTAAATACTACTAGTAGAGGACTTTGGAAAGCATATATTGTATCAATTGAATCGTACTTAGTATATGCTTATTTTGAGCCATGGTAGAGAAAAATTTCTACTCCGGTGCATAATTAAATACTACGTTGAGAAGGACTAAATGGCTGCATTCTCTCATTCAATGTTTTTTCTTCCTTATTTTTGGGTAAACCCCGCGTACTTCTTGTGACAAAACACTTGAACGAAGTTCCCTCCTCAATATTTCTCTTTAACCCTTCCTTTAAAATGTGCTCACACGAAGTATTTTCCATTTTAAAATATAAGAATTTTTATCTACGAATTTGTAGGCATTTCAATTGAGATGTGAAGTCATGAACGCGTAGGCTTACATTTTGATACGGAGATAGTACTACTGTATATTATGATGCAAAATTTAAGGTCTTCAAGAACAAGCAACCTAGGTATAGGAGTAGCTCTTACGAAAATGTTTGGCTATTTCAGGACTTTGGAAAGCATAGATTAAACCAACAGAGTCCTTTTTTTCTTTTGCGGAAATACTACAGGGTCCTTTGAAAGTGACTCAGAAAATATCAATTGAATCAAAACACCTGAAGTTCCCTCCCCAACATTCACTTTAAACCCTTCCTTTAAAATGTACTCACACGAAGTATCTCCACTTTAAAATAAAGAATTTTTATCTACGTATTTGTAAGCATTTCAATTGAGACTTGAAGTCATAAACGTTTAGGCTCACATTTTGATACGGAGGTAGTACTGCCGTATATTATGATGGAAATTTTATGGTTTTTCAAGGAAAAATGTTACTAGTCTCTATCTAGTTTTAGGTTCCCCAGTCAGCACATACATGTTTGAAATTACTGTCATAACCGTGGTTTTGTCAATCAGTTTACGGACATACTGGTACAAATTACCAGTATTCAAGGTTAAGTACGTACATACATTGAAATTAACGGAGTGGTACAAACACTTGAGCCACTAGGAACGCTCCAGCTAGATACAATGTGCGCACGTACCGTACCGTGATCAGCAACATTTATGAGGCAGCTGCAACCACTTGTTCAGTCGTGCTACCGTCGGCACACGCAGTCCGGTCGGCTTGTGGTACCCCAAACCAGAGGACGGAGACGGACCTCTGGTTCGAGCCAAGACGATTTCGAGTTTTGAAACTCGGCCGGTCCATGCGCGCACAGCCAGAATAGTTTAAATTTGGAAATTGAAACTCCACGAGAGTTGTGGCCAAGGTATTTATGCGGACGCGATCGAGGGATTCGGTGGCACTCACGCGCGATGTAAATCGCGCGGGCCCCTGCCCGGCGTTCTCGGCTGATGGGCACCCACGGTCATCTGACTCTCGATCCCTCGCTCACAGTCGCAGTACTGCTGCTGGAGTGGTGCCTGCACGAGTACAAACAGAGGCCACCAAAATAGACCGGCCGGATTGGTTGGTGCGTACCCACGGACTCGTATGCGTCCTCATCAGTCATCACGACGGCCTTGGTAGAGGAAAAACGGAGAAGGTCCAAGTGACCGGGAGCCGCAGAATGATGCCCGGATCCGGCCCTAATGACCCAGCCACCGTTCCCGCAACGGGCAACAGGAACCCGGCAAAAAAAGAGTTCCGTTTACTCGCGCGGCCATGTGTCTACGTGCACAAATGCATGGAGCGGAGCAACGAGCCGCCGGATCCACGGCGCCTTTTCACGACTGGCCATAGCTCCAGCTTGACAGCACCAGTGTACTGTAGGAAGCGAGCGAGAACACGGAGTAGTAGAATCTAGGACTGGGTTTTCTATAGCTAGGCGTTTGGAAAAGGAACACTGCTCGAACCAATCTCCTTTTATCACACACTTTCCGGTCAAGATCCAGAAGCATGATGTCGTTTGAATCCTCTGCCCCAGCTTTTACGCACCGGCGGGTTTATTTATACGGGCAATCGAAGGCCAAGGTGTTTATTGTATGATGTAGTTATATAAAATTATTCAAAGTATCAATAGGTCGAGCATTCCGAAAGAGTACTAAAGCAGGATCTATGTGGCTGCTGGTCTGTTCATCATTATCATGCAAGTTTAGTTCTTAGTATATACTACTACTTCTCTCTCGTCTTTCCCCAATCTAAAAAAGTTGTTGGATGAGAGCATATCTTCTTTTTCTTCTTCCTTCAGTCGAATGGGGTAACTGGGAAAATAATTAACAAGGCTTGGCAGAAAAGCATGCATGAATATCGTCCATTCGATTTTCAAACGATTCAGAAGAAAAAAGAAACTCCTCCAAAAGAGGCGCAAAAAGGGAGGACGCAACTACTATTCCTTTTTCGATAACCTTTATATAGGAAATAGAGGCAAAAGGGGAGCGATTATATAGCTAGAGAAAAAGAAAACACGAAGGTTTACGTAGAAGCAATCGAAATGGATGGGCTGTGCAGCGATCAGCTCTCACTTTCCGCTTTCCCTGTCTCTTTGTAGACGAGCTCATGTGATCGAGAGGCTGCTGCTGCCAATTGCCATGCATCTATGCATACACGTCGAAATTGAACACATTATTAGTTGTAAAGCCGCGTTAAATGACACTGCCACCGGTCGATCAACACTGATGCTTCACGAACCACGGATGTTCATTGTACCGCAGGACACGTGCCAATCCAGTTTCTATTGTTAATGTCCATTAACACGAGTGCCTGTATGGACGGGCACGTCGTTTTCTACGTGGCGATTACGGTGAGCCTCTGCGTGTCCGTGCAGCATCACATCACGCGCGTCCTCGTTGCATAGGGTTAGGTGGCCATAAGACCGTGAATGAAAGCCTTCAGATGTTCAGAGCAAAAAAAGCTGGCCATTTTTCTGCTCCTAATAACTCAGATTTGCAGTAGGATTCGTATGTAGTTGTGGGGCTGTACGAGAGCAGATAAACGTGAAGACGGTGCTAGTTAATGCGATTGATAAAAAAAAAGTTGTTTGCCAGTAGAAATTAAAGGTCGAATATATACAGGGTAAGAAGGATGGTTATTGCCTGCATTATGACAGGTGGAAGTGGCAAATAAGTGCTGTATTTTTAAGGGGTAAATAAAAAATGAGAGTGGACAAATGGACATATGCTATATTCCAGAAACATATTGATCGCATCCGCCGCGTACACTTCTCTCACTATCACACCAGCACTAGTGTCTAGTGGCATTGGCCGGAAGAGAAGGTTCCTCACATGGAGGATACTTGCCGTTTTCTCTCTGTTGGTTTTTGCCTAGAGATTGATTCCTATGTCCATGGATCTTGCGTCTATTCAGACAGGATACACAAATGTTCATGGGAGCGAAAAGTCCATTTGTGCAAGCGACCGACACACCTATCCGGTGACTTCTATTTGCCTATTTTTGTAAAAGGTTCTGTCATGTAAGGGAAATTGGGAAAAGTACCATCTGGATAGGAACTTGTGAATTGTGATCGCTTTTTACAAATGGGAATTATATTCACATCAAATTTTGAAGGCTCATGGGCGATGCACACATATGTATGCTGGTCGACCTCCCCTGTTTTCATGGAGCTTACCATCGAGGGGCCAGAGCTTAGCAAATCATATCATGGATTTATTTTTCATCTTTTTTTTTCTGAAAAGAATATCTGCTACAAGGGTTAAGCGGCCTGGTCGAGCTAGGTCCGTCATCCAAGTCCAACAACACACAATCAAGTGGTGTCAGTTTCCAAGTCAAGGTAGCGTTACTATTCTTCATATAGGTACATGTTCAAGTTCGACCATTGGACCGACCTGATCCGGGTCCCCGATATCTTGTGAAGGAACACCCTGCATCGTCGCATGCAATGTACCCTGCCTTATTTTCCACCATGCATCATTTATTAAGACTAAGCCTACAATTTTTATGACGTTTGGAAATACATGCATCAGCTTTCGAATAAAATAGTTTTTTATTCAGGTAATGTTCTTTTTACGCTCGTTCTCCGTAGGAGCATACATACATAAACTCTACTTTCTATGAGCATTTTCGAAGACTGAACCGATAAATCTTCAACATTGATAAAGTCACTATTGGTGTTTTGTTGTCATCCAAGGGGACTTGAATATAAGATCTCTAACCACTAGATTTCAGACCCTTTCGTATTCGAGGAAATGCTTTTGTGTAGGATGAAATATGACAATTTTATCTATATTCAAAGTGGTGTCCTTGATCTTTTGTTTCTTTCATAATTTTGATTCGACATTAATTTTTTTATTCGACATCAATTATTGACAAACAAAAAGACACATCAATTACTAAAACTAGATGATATCCGCGCGTTGCCACGACACGTTATATAATATGAAGAAAAAAACACTTCACGAGAGGTATTTGGAGACAGTAGTTTCTCTACCTTAATTTGTGGTGACCGGATAACATGAAGTGACACGATGATATTGATGCACGGATGGATGTGAGTCCGAGGTGATAATCGGGAGTGCTAACTTTCTAGATGACGTGACAGAGATTTGAAAAGTTCAAAATAGCTCCTAATCGTCAACATTGAATCTTTATCTAATGGTTAAAATTATTTGAGATGATATGGCGCAACGTGGAGCTAGACAAATA
The DNA here is from genome assembly GCA_031894775.1 of Chloris gayana. Classification (NCBI taxonomy): domain Eukaryota; kingdom Viridiplantae; phylum Streptophyta; class Magnoliopsida; order Poales; family Poaceae; genus Chloris; species Chloris gayana. Next base: position 49,084 of record JAUNZO010002114.1, read on the forward strand.
GTATTGAATGGTCTTTAGTGGGTTGAAAATGATGTGACGCAATGTGAAGTTAGAGAAATAACATTGAAAGGCTCTTAGTGGGTTGTATCTTTTATATTACTAAAATGCACTCAACTCTTATTAATTGAAAACAGCAGTAGGATTCACTCCTACAAAATTCTCTGAATAATCAGCTTGCTTTTTGTTAAGCCGCGAATAACCAGCTTGCCAGATTGCTAGATTCTTAGATTAGCAGCGCCAGAACAAGCTTCACATATCCAATCAAACAGGGCCTAGATTGCGTGTATGGATCTTAAAGGGAGAAAGTACTCTGGCTTGGCCCTAGCTGGGGCCTTATCCAAAAAAAGAGCCCACCAACCAATTAAGACTAACTAGGTAATCGATGTCTCCATTTTTTTAATCATCCTATAATAATCAAAAGCCAGGTTAGATGCTGGCTGAACGGGAGATGAGCAGAACGCATGTGGTTGCAACGTAGCCATCGCTCCGATGCAAGATAGGAAATGCTGCCGGCAGGGGCCACACACGAAAAAGAACAGTAGGCTTGTTAGCACGCGACGATGCGATCGAGCAGAAAGGTGGTGCGCACTCGGGTTGGGTTGGTTCCCTTTCTGCCCCGCGAGGTTGGGCAGCATCGCCGGCTCGGGCCCCGCCTCCCCGGTCGCGGCACGCAGCGTGCCTCCCCATGCCCAGCAGCCGGGCTGCTTTGGGGGAGCCAGCGGCACTGCTCACTCATCGTGTCACCACGTTTCTGTCAAGTGATTTGGGTGCTGATTCCTGCAGAATATCGTCTCTGTCTATATGGCAGTTCAGGAGTATTAATAGTTTCTTTAATTATTATGCTTCTACATAATTTTTTTATGATGGCTACGGTGGCAGATATCCCAGATTAATAATAAGTGTGGTGTGGTGGGTCGTTTTTTACCGTACAATTGGCTATTAGCATTTGTTTCTTTCATAAGAGAATAATGTCGGCCCTAGATCCCTCAATAGTCTGCCACCATGTTCTATTCCGGTATATCAGGAGGGAATTCTATTCCCGGTATATCAAGTGCCGCACTGTTCTTCGGATTGACTAGTCAGCCACCGGGTCCTTGCATCAGACCTACCTGGAAACTGAGTTGTCTTTTCACTTGTTTATCGTATTTTTCTTCAAATCTCCTACCTATACGCTAGAGTCGACTGAACTTTCAGTCGACGGGCTAATGGGTCTACGCAGTTAATGGGTCCGCGAATAGTTTTTATTTGTTTTGTATAAATTTATAGTTGAATAATTTGCAGTCTTATGTACATTTATATAACATGCATTAAAAATTTTATCTTACATATTTCCTATAGAAAAATATTATTTATTATTTGTTTGCATCCATTTTAGGTATTAACGGGTCTGAATGACAGACTGATAACGAGATTCGGTATAGATATCAAGGTGAAGCGTACTATACCCATAACGGTTGGGAGCATCGACTCAAAATTCTAGCAATCCAGCATTATCGTTTAATGGGCCTCTAGCACTATGTGATCCACGGGTTCCTTATATTCGATAATTTAATGGCCCATTTGCATTATTGGATTCATTTCCCCGTTTCTAAAGTTCATTGTTTTTGTATTAAGAAAATCCTGCATCCTATAACTTTTATTGGAAAAACTCACTAACATTCCATTGGGGGTGAAGACAAAGTACAATTCGAATGTCGAAGTGATACCCTTCGTTATTTTTTTCAGTTTCAACATTCTTTTGTGATAAAAAACACAATGGAAAGATAAAGTCGTGTGAGCTCCTTCAACAATAATGGCATAAATTTACTTCTTCACTACTACAAATTAGCTCTCTAGTGGCGAACACACACTTCTCTTAGTGTCAGGCATCTAAAGGGCTCGCTGCTAAGTTTGGCTAGAGTAGCAGGCATAGTGATATCAGCAAAAATCACTATTGAAAATAAATCAATTACATCCATTAGATTCAAATTCAATGGTTTAGATGAAGCAACCATGGATTATAAAATAAACACTTAACCCTAAATCCACTCCCCCTCCCGGCTCCTTCCCTCTCAGCCTCCCTCTCTATCTCTCTCTCCACGATGCATCTGAGCGGCGGCGCTCCCTCCCTCCTCTCTCCGCTACGACGGCATGGCGCGGCCACCCCTCCCTCCTCCGACGCGGCGATGCTGCCCGGCTGCCTCCTCCCTCCTCTGGCGTGGTGGCATGGCGCAGCGCGGCCGCACGGCCCGACTGCCCCCTCCCTCCCTCCTCCGGCACCCGCGCGTTGTAGTTTTAACATTCGTTTTTTCTGTGGTTTTAACGTTCTTCTATGATAAAAAAAGAACAAAATGGAAGGCAAGGTGGTGTGAGCTCCTTCAGTGATAATTATTTCCAAACTAAAAGCTTTTAATTAATTTTGTATGTCTGTTACCATACAAAATTAAGGAGAACTGCAGCAACTTTGACTGCTTGGTGAAACAAAGGTGGCTTTCATCTTTCCCCTTTTGATTCCGCGTTGTATAGTTTCAAAAATTTATATGGTAACATTGCATCGGTTTCCAGTAGTTGTTTTTAGAGTGAAGATGGAATTTCTTTACCGTAGGATGAAGTGTTTATCTCTGAGAGGTTTCAATACAAGTTGTTTATGGCACAGGAAAAAGTACATTGTATTTGCACCTCCATACCAAGGCTACATTTCAATTAGCATCAAGGCCGGATCGCATCTATAGTAGTTTGGCATCATTTTCACAGCCTCAATGTTTCTGTTCGTATTTTTCTGTCTTTTTTCTATTTTGGGCAGTATAAGTTGCTGCTTATGGACCTTTTTTTGGTTTTTGTGCTGCTTTTTCTCCTTCTATAAATGCAAAGGCAGAATACCTGCCGTTTCCTTTTTTATTATTAAAAAAATGTAATTATTAGCACCATACCAAGGCAGTAACAGATTTGCAATGGTGATGTTTGAACTTTGAACAATTAAAGCATCTGCAATGGTGATATTTGAACTTTGCACACCAATTTATTGCAGTGACTTATAAATATCTAGTGCTAGATGGCGAGACTGCTACTGCTCAATACAGATAGTTCAGAAAAGAACTCTAGGATCAAATGCTTCATGCTAACAAACTATCAATACTTGTGCTGGCTTCCTTCTTTCCACAATCACTGCAGTAACACGCGTGCTGGCCTTTAAACACTCAAATGCCACTATTTAGTTGCTCACTCAAGCTACCGCTAGTTGAGTTAATAGGTAATAACAAGTCAATATTCAGCATCTGATCCATACATTCAGAAAAAAAAGCAATACGGACAGGCACCTTTTATTTTCTTTCCTTCCCCCTTTTTTTGAGACCCAATGCACAAATTAAGACCATATATAAACAGAAACTGCTCATATATAAGAAGTTAAGAACTAATGCCTGGAGCAGTCTACCACAGATATTTGGATATGCTGCTGTGCATGTAAGTGAAGGGGATGAATTTGTTTCTAGCTGCAGTGAATGGAGCAACTCCTTTCAACGAGTTTGAGTTCATATCCACAGCAACGATCCACCCATTCTCATCATGACTGTTGACCTTGGCCATGACGTAAAGAACGCTATCATCGTCGTGCTGCCCAAAGGTCGGTTGGCATACGCTGATCCTCTTGAACGGAGGCAAGACCATGTCTTCATCATTTAACACTCTAGGCAGGAACTTGAGGTACGGACTGTCCTTCAAGTCCATACTATTCGTATCCACTACATGTTCCTTGCACCAGGAACGACCAGTGAGGCAATTGGTCGGCCTGCTCCATGCAGAGAAATTTGCTATTTTGCCCATGTATACGAGCGGCTTCGACGGAATGCCCACCCTATATTGGGCTTCGGTAAAATGCCCACGTTTTCATTGACGCACCGGTGTAATGCCCAAGTCTGAATTTTTTACTTTTCTTAATCTTTTTTGATTTTTCACCCACGTGAACTGACCAAATTACCCTTCTCTTTTTTCCCTTCAGATTGGAAACGAACCGATCGATTCAGAGCACCTTTTTTTTCTCATCGCAACTCGACCGAGCGCCGCCACTCGACCTGGGCTCCTTGCGCCGCCGGATCTCGATCTCGCCGGAGCTTTGCCCGAGCTGTCCCCGATGGCCGCGAATGGGCGCGGCAGCCCTCGCCAGTGCCCGTCGCCCCTCCGCCTTGCTCACAGCAGCCCGTCGCCCCTGCCCCCGACGCAGGGACTCCGCCCGGTGCCGGCGCCGGCGCATCTGCCGCCGACCGTCCTCCCGGGTCGTGGGATCCCACCGCCCCTTCACCGGAGCCCGGCGCCCCACCTGGCGACACACAGGAAGCAGGGGCGACGCTCCCTTCGCCAGTGCCCGTCGCCCATGGCCCCGGCGCACGGACTCCTCCCGACGCATCCGTCGGCGCCCGTCCTCCCCGGTTGCGGGATCCCGCCGCCCCTTCACCGGAGCCCGGCGCCCCTCCTGCCGCGCCGAAGCAGGATGCTTCTATGGGTGTGGATATTGCTTCTATGGATATTGCTAAAAGTCCTATGTATTGTGTCTTCTGGATGCTTCTATGGATTATGAAAAACAAATATGTGGATCATATGTTCTGTACTCTATGGCATGGCGTACCTCCTAAATATGTTGCAATATTTTTTTTCGAATTACCACCACTTGACGGATTCACATAAGATAAAAAGGCTTGCAAAAAATTTTCACCATCTTTTATTCGAATTACCAGCAACCGACGGTTGAAAATAAGGTAAAAAGAGAGATCGATTCATGAACACACAGGGGTACTTTGGTCTTTTCCAATGGCTTTAAATAAAAAAGAAAAGAAAATGAACTTTTATAGCTCATCTGGGCATTACACCGGTGCGTCAACGAAAACGTGAGCATTTTACCGAAGCCCAATATAAGATGGGCATTCTGTCGAAGCCGCTTGTATACATGGGCAAAATAGCAAATTTCTCCTCCATGTGGTAGCCATCCAGCCGTCTTGGTACGACTGACCTCGAAACATGTTGCTCCTCTTCCAGTGGACCTGGAGCTCGACAAATTTGAGTTGGTCCTTGACTAGCACAACGTCCCGATCGAGACGTGCGTCGTGGCGGAGCAGGTTCGTCGGCGACGACGGTAACTCGAGGTAGCGGAGCGGGGGACGGCGTCGCCTTCGCCGACAGGGAGGTCGCAGAATAAGATACCACGCCCAAGGTCCACAAAGCCCACTGTGTGAGCATCTCCTCCGATTGTGATCACCTTGCTGCTGGTATGCTCAAAGCCCGATCCGTACTGGTCCGCCTGCCGCTGGTTCAAGGAGACGGTGTTGAATGTCCATGAATCCTCTTTGGAGTTGTAGAGGGACAGAACGAAAGTTCCAGGGGCGGAATCCTTCTTGATGTACCATGGCAGCCGCTGGAGTGCGGCGATAAGGTAGGACATTTCCCCTTGGCTGGTCTCGTAGATCAGGACGCCGGTGTATTCCGAGTAGAAGCTGTGGTAGGGGCCGGGGGCCGCTTGAGCCGCGTCGGCGACGGCTTCCCGTCGGCGGCCTGATAGACATAGTAATCGAAGTTTTCCGTGACATCCTCTTTATCGCAGCTTACAGTGATGCGGAGGAGGATGGTGTCTTCCTCGACGGCGAGTATCTTCGGGGCTATAGGAATCTCGCCGTCACTGCTGTAGACGCACAGGTAGGAGACGCGGGGTGGATGGCGAGGGAAGACGGTCACCTGGATGTCTTTGCCGTTCCGTGTCTTGCAGGACGCGGTGGTGGCGTTCTCGTGCTTGGCAACGTAGGCCTGCGACTCGAGGAGCGCCCAAGGGGGTGCTCGAAAGTGGGGTCCTCCTCGTCGGCATTGAGCGCAGGCGGGTTCAAGGTGGCTGGGTGCAGTATGTAACGGGGATTCCCCATGGTGATCTTTCTCTGGATCTCTGCTAATATGGCTGGGACGTGGGAGTGAGTACTTACGGCTTGGAATGTACCCACTTACGCTGACATATGTAGAGCCGAGTATCCGACTATCCGAGACAGAGAAGGAGTCGGCCGACGGGGCGCCGATTCCGATTCCAATGACACTACCCCTTTGTCCGATTCCTCCGAACTTCAAATTCGCAGCGTTATTATATCCTTTTAAAATGGGCTTGCAGATTATGCGGCCATGGGTTACATTTTGATAATTTAAAGGCCCATTTTCGATTTTCACCATTCTTTATTGTTTTTTCAAATGAATCAAAAAAAAATTGTTTTCAAATGAAAAATCCTGCCTCCTCAAACCTTTTCCAAAGTTTTTTATAATTTTAATTTGGGTGAGGATTTTAAGCCTTTTGTGACCCATGCCTCATCCCTCAATCGGGCCGTTAGAAAGCTATATGTAAAAGTACTAAAATTCGTGTAAACGGTATTTTTTTTGAGAAAATTTTCTCAATGGCCTCCAAAAAGATGAGGCTTCCTTCTATGGCCTTCAAAAAATCAAACTTCTCTATGAGGCCCAATTTCATTTTTGACTTCCCTATATGGCCTTGCCGTCAGATTTAGTGTCTAATGGTGTTAAGTCTAGTGTAAAAAGACCGTTTTACCCCTGGAACAAAATAAAATTACTTTTTCTAAAAAAATATTCTGCTAGAAGTATTCATTTTCTGGTTCCAGTTCAATTTTAAACAAGCTGAAATTTTAAAACGAGCTGAAATACATGTTTCATATTTATACAACAACCAGAAAATGAATATTTCCAGCAGATTTTTTTAAAAAACAAGTTTATTTCATTTCAGGGGTAAAACGGTCTTTTTACACTAAACTTAACACCTTTAGGCATCAAATTTGATGGCAAGGCCATAGAGGGAAGTCAAAAATGAAATTGGGCCTCATAGGGAAGTTTGATTTTTAGAGGCCATAGAAATTTATAGAAATTAAAAGACAATACTTCAACCAAATGCAGCATCGAATCCATCCAAACGCCACTATGCTCAACTTATATATTCAGAAAAATAGAGCAATAAAATAAGGTTCAATCTCCAGCAAAAATAAGTAAGCACGCCATAGGCCATGCACTGAAACAACTTCGATGAACACTTAAAAGAGGAGAACATTTAAACTAGACAATGAGTCCCTACAAAGATAAGATGATTCAACATTTCAACTGAAGCATGGCCATAATCACAATGAAAACGACAAGTTTGCCGTATGTCCATTGTACACTCGGTAAAGGCAGAAAAACACACGGTAAAAGGTTTGCGTGTGCAACACACGACAAAAAGCCGTCGGCAAAGCCGGTTTTACCATGTGCCTTATTTCGGGCACGCGACAAATCCTTTTTTATGTGTCATTTTGCACACGGTAAAGTTTCTTTTTGCAAAAAAGAGAAAAATCTTGAAAAAATAACAAAATGTTAAATATAAATTGCTTTTTGGCTATCGTAAATCAGACTATGAATGTGGAGAACAAAATGAGAGAGGGAATAATATATTGTTTATTCTGTTGTCACCCCGATGCGTACAATTCTCTCCAAATATATAGCTATCAAGATAGTGAGAGAGTTACAAGAGTTACAAGGCTTGATGTAGGAAGGTTACAACAGTAATGTTTCTCAACTTGATGACATGAGGGTTATGTACATCCACATAAATAAGTATTTTATAACACTCCTCCTTGGATGTCTATTAACTGTGAAATTGTATGCCTCATTAAAAACCTTGCCAAGAAAAACCCTGTGGGAAAAACCGTGGCCAAGGAAAAAAGAGTACATACATATTCACTCCCCTGTTGGCAATATCCCTTGATGTCTTTTAGTTGTCGCAGTCCAATACCGTATATCAACTTTCTAAAAACTGAAGTTGGAAGTGCTTTGGTGAATAAATCCGCTAGATTATCATTTGAACGAATTTGTTGTATTTTTATAATACCATCCTTCCGAAGATCACGAGTAAAGAAAAATTTCGGTAAAATATGCTTCACTCTATCTCCTTTAATGTAACCTTCCTTCAGTTGAGTTATGCAAGCAGTATTGTCTTCATATATCACTCGTAGGCATTTTAGTTGGTGAAATTAAATTGCACTCCGTCTGAATATGATGTGTCATATTTCTTAACCGGACACATTCTCTCGCTTGCTTCATGCATTACCAAAATTTCTGCATGGTTGGAAGAAGTCGCCGCTATGGTTTGCTTCATGGAGCGCCATGAGATAGAAGTGCCACCACAAGTAAATACATATCCACTTTGTGAGCGTCCATTATGTGGATCGGATAAATAGCCTGCATCTGCGAATCTAACTAACCCCTCTTTGCATGTGTTAGAAAAATATAAACCCATGTCCTTTGTACCTTGAAGATAACGTAGTATATGCTTTACACCATTCCAATGTCGTCTTGTCGGACAAGAGCTATATCTTGCTAACAGATTAACAGCAAATGCAATATCGGGCGTGTATGAGTAGAAAGGTACATTAGTGCTCCTATCGCACTTAAATATGGAACCTCCGGACCGAGAATTTCACTATCATCCTTTGGAGGTCGAAAAGGATCTTTGTTTACATCTAGTGATCTCACAACCATTGGCGTACTCAATAGGTGTGCTTTATCCATATAAAATTGCTTTAATATTTTCTCTCGTATATGTTGCTTGATGCAACAAAATTCCCTCTTTGAGATGTTCAATTTGTAACCCAAAACAAAACTTAGTCTTGCCCAAATCTTTCCTTTCAAAGTCCTTTTTCAAGCAATTCATTGCCTCACCGAGTGCTTGAGGTGTACCAATTAAATTTAGATCATCAACATATACCGCTATTATCACAAATTCAGATCCAGATCTTTTTATGAATATACAAGGAGAAATAGAGTCATTCTTGTACCCTTCTTTTATCAAATATTCGCTAAGACGATTGTACCACATTCGTCCGATCTGTTTTAATCCATATAGGGATTTATTCAATTTGATTGAATATTGTTCTCGAGAACCTCCTCCATCCGGGAGTTTAAATCCTTGTGGAAGTTTCATATATATGTAACTATCAAGTGATCCATATAAGTATGCTGTAACAACATCCATTAAACGTAAATCAAGATTCTCTTTTATTGCCGGACTAATGAGATATCTAAATGTTGTTGCATCCATCACGGGAGAGTATGTCTCTTCAAAATCAATCCCAGGTCTTTGAGAAAATCCTTGAGCAACTAGTCGTGCTTTATATCTTATAATTCCTCCTATATCATTTCTTTTTCGCACAAAGACCCATTTGTAACCCACAGGTTTAACACCATCCGGTGTACGAACCACGGGGCCAAAAACTTCTCTTTTTGTGAGAGAATTCAATTCTTCCTGAATTGCGCCACTCCATTTTGGCCAATCTTTTCTTTGCATGCATTCCTCGATAGATCGAGGTTCTTGATCCTCTTTTTCATCCATGATTTCTAGCGCTAGATTATATGCAAATGCATCATTCGTAATGACTTCATCGCGGTTCCAAATTTTACCCGACATGACATAATTTAATGAGATCTCATTTTCCGATGAATTAGGCACCTTTATCTCTTCTGTGTCAATCTTATTTATCATGTCATCCATCCCTTCATGGGATTTTTCCTGAACTTGAGATTCCTCGATTTGACCATCTTGATTCTTTGCTCCTTTTCTTTTTTGATGATTCTTATCTTTGGAACCCAATGGCCTGCCACGTTTTATTGCAGGTTTTGATTCATTAGCAATAGATGTTTGTCCATCTTGGACATTGATTTTTTCAGGAGCATTAGCAGCTGGAATATAAGACTTAGTCACTCTTCTTGAGTCCGTGAAAGCATCCGGCAAATTATTCGCTAAACTTTGTAAATGAATTATCCTTTGAACTTCTTGCTCACATTGTTTGGTACGAGGATCAAAGTGAGATAGTGATAATTCATTCCAACTGATTTCTTTATTTAGCTGCTTATTCTCTCCCCCTGTTGTTGGGAAATTTGATTCATCAAAGTGACAATCCGCGAATCTTGCTGTAAATAAATCCCCAGTTAAAGGTTCAAGATATTTTATAATTGAGGGGGACTCATAGCCAACATATATTCCCAACCTTCTTTGAGGCCCCATTTTTGTGCGCTTGGGTGGAGCAATTGGGACATATACAGCGCACCCAAAAGTTCTTAAATGGGAAATATTTGGCTCTTTGCCAAAAACTAATTGTAACGGGGAAGAGGAATGATAACTTGATAGTCTGATACGAATTAATGCTGCTGCATGTAAAATTGCATGTCCCCATGCAGACGTTGGGAGTTTTGACTTCATTAGTAACGGTCTTGCTATTAATTGTAGTCGTTTAATGAATGATTCTGCAAGCCCGTTTTGGGTATGAACATGCACAACAGGATGTTCAATATTTATTCCAATTGACATGCAATAGTCACTGAAGCTTTGTGACGTAAATTCACCGGCATTGTCCAAGCGTATAGCTTTAATTGGATTATCGGGAAATTGTGCTCGAAGCTTGATAATTTGAGCCAACGATCGCGCAAACGCTAGGTTGCGGGTTGATAATAAGGACACATGTGACCATCTAGTTGATGCATCAATTAGGACCATGAAATATCTAAACGGTCCACTTGTTGGATGAATTGGTCCACATATATCACCTTGTATGCGCTCCGAAACGCAAGAGATTCATATCCAATTTTGGTCGGTGATGGACGCACTATTAATTTTTCTTAAGAGCATGCGATGCATGAGAAGTCATTTACTTGAAGCATCTTTTGGTTTTTCAATGTATGTCCACATGAACTATTGATAATTTTTCGCATCATTAGTGATCCGGGATGGCCTAACCGGTCATGCCAAATAATGAAATTATTGTGGGTGTTGCACCTTTGATCTACCACCATATATGATTCATTAATTGTTAGCCTTGCATAGTATAATCCGGAAGGCAACTCTGGTAATTTTTTCAACACATACTTTCCCCTTGAAGATATCTTTGTAATGTTGAGATATTCTATATTTTCTTCACACATTGTCTCAACATGATAGCTATTTCGGCGAATATCTTTGAAACTCAACAAGTTTCTTTCAGACTTTGCGGAATAAAGTGCCTCATATATGTTTATTTTTGTCCCTGAAGGTAATGTTATTAAGGCCCTGTTTGGTTGAGCTGTGGCTGTGACAAAAAGCTGACTGTGGGTCTGTGAGTCGTGGGCTGTGAACTGTGGAAAAGCTGTCAAGCCCTTTGGTTCATGAGTTGGTCTGTGAGCTGTGAAAAAGTTGTTAAATTGACTGTAATGCCCCTGCATGTCATGTATACAGTGTACATGTAAATTAAACGTACACTACCGACTTATGTCATATTGACATGGAAGCGATAATTTTTCAAAGAGAAATTAATTAGGTCCACATAAATAATTAAGATATTGTCCACATAAATATAATGATAGCATTATATAAAATATTTGATACACATAAATGGAACAATAGCATTATGCACCACAATTATCTACCCCGCGTAGCAAACAACTCATCAGCTATCCTACTGCGAATGGTGTTCATGGTGTCCTCATTCTCCCCATCTGCATTGTCAACCTGTACTTGGTGCATTCCTCGCAGCACGTGGTAGGTAATCCTCATCTGCATCACATCTATCGAACTCCTTGTCATGCAACTTGCTGTCACGAATAAAGTTATGCAAAGCAACACATGCCATAATGATATGCTTTTGAGTGTCAATCGGGAAACTTGGGATGCCCTTCAAAATACGCCACTTCTGCTTCAAGACTCCAAAAGATCGTTCAATGACATTGCGAAGGGATGAATGTAAAAAATTGAACATCTCATACTTCCCTTGAGGGGGACGACCAGCCCGAGCTTGAAATTCTGGTATATGGTACGAGCTGCCTGCCGCGTGAGGCGCACGAGCTGCCGCCCGCCCGAGCTGCCGCCCGCTCGAGCTGCCTGCTGCGCGACCGCGCTCGCCTGCTGCGCCGCGCGTCGCGCCCGCCTGCCTTGCGCGAGCCCGCCGCAGCACTCCCGAACGAGCGCCGCCGCCGGGGACGACAACCCTATCCCTAGCTGGTTCACGGGAGGAAGAAAGAAGAGGCGTCGGCGTGCTCGGTCAAGGCAGAGGAAAAGAAAAACGAAGCGTTACGCGACTTGGCGGTGGCAGGTATGGTAATTTTTTGTTCCCACAGTCAAGAAAAGTAGGGGGAAGGTGCTTTCACTTTTGTACTAGGAAAAGCGAGGACTTTTCTTCAAAGCAGGTTGGAGAGGGAAGGCCTTTGGTTGGCTTTTTGGCTTTTTGAGAAAGCTACAGCCAATATAAGCCCAACCAAACAGGGCCTAAGGCTTTTCCTGAGCCCTCTATCAATTTGGCACTCCCGATATTGTGTTGACATATGCATCTCGCAACACAAGATGTGAAAAGTGTAATTTGCTTCTCAATATGGTATGTGTTGTACCACTGTCAACAGTACAGATGTCATCTTCATGACCATGATCTTCAGCCAATTGTTTATCCATTAACTTCAAAATTAAAACATATGCATAAATACTATTGTGATGATAAATAGAACTTATTAAGAAACAAGAATGTTACAGACATAAAAATTGAAACCATAAATTAGATTTATTGTTCATAAGGGGAAAAGCGGGTACACTTTATTCATATAAGTGGATACACCACATTTATTCATAGATGAAGATTAACTAATAAAACTTCTTGGGTGAAGAAATCAGAAACATCTAAATGAGTTGCATCATGGTTGCCATGTCCATCATAATTTGCCGCTTCAAAATTAGCACCATCAAAAATACCTTCATGGCTATTGCTTGCGAAGTTTGTCTCTATCTTTTTCTTTTTCTTCTCAAGAGATTCTTGATAGAGATCAATAAGGTATTTTGGTGTGCGGCAATTGCGTGCCCAATGATTTCTTCCTCCACAACGATGGCATGCATTTTCAGTCATTTCACCTTTTTCTTTTTCTCCCTTTTCTAGTCCTTTATGAGAACCAGTTGTGTTCTTGAATTGAACACTATAATTTCCTCTACCACGGCCACGTCCATATCCACGACCACGACCATGACCATAACCACGACCACGACCGCGACCGCGGCCGTGTCCTCTAGTTTGATTATCATATTGTGTTGTATTTGACTCTGGGAGTGGACTTGAACCCGATGGACGGGATTCATGGTTCTTCATTAAAAGCTCATTATTTTGTTCAGCCACTAGTAAGCAAGAAATAAGTTCAGAATATTTCTTGAAACCTTTCTCACGATATTGCTGCTGAAGCAGCACATTTGAAGCATGAAATGTGGAGTATGTTTTTTCTAACATTTCCTCATCGGTAACCTTTTCTCCACATAGTAATAATCGTGTTGTAATGCTAAACATGGCTGAATTATATTCAGAAACAGATTTGAAGTCTTGCAACCTCAAATTCAGCCAGTCATGACGAGCCTTAGGGAGTATCACTGTTTTCTGGTGATCATACCGATCTTTCAACTTGTTCCAAAGAACAAGTGGATCTTCGTCAATAAGGTATTCAGCCTTAAGACCTTCATGGAGGTGACGGCGTATAAAAATCATCGCTTTGGCTTTCTCTTGATCAGATGATTTATTTCCATCTTTGATGGTCTCACCAAGCCCACTGGCATTCAAATGAATTTTACTATCGAGCACCCAAGACAAGTAATTCTTGCCGGTGATATCCAAAGCCGTGATATCAAGCTTGGTGAGATTCGACATAGCAAACTACAATATGTAAAGCCAAAAACATAAATCATAGCATGAGAGTAGTAAGCATACGAAAAAATCAGAATAATATACCTCACCTTGAAAAGGATACTATGATCAACAAAAGTGATCTTAATAAACAGGGTCTAATTCACGATACTCCTTAGAGAGACGATCGTGCTGATAACGCGTTAAATATAAATTGCTTTTTGGCTATCGTAAATCAGACTATGAATGTGGAGAACAAAATGAGAGAGGGAATAATATATTGTTTATTCTCTTGTCACCCTGATGCATACAATTCTCTCCAAATATATAGCTATCAAGATAGTGAGAGAGTTACAAGAGTTACAAGGCTTGATGTAGGAAGGTTACAACAGTAATATTTCTCAACTTGATGACATGAGGATTATGGACATCCACATAAATGAGTATTTTATAACACAAAAAAATTCTCTAGGGAGGCCCCACCAGACCATCCAGTTATCAAGTCCCTTGTCACGCTTTATCTCATAAAATTTTCACACACTAATTACGTGATAACACCTCTTCCACTGCATCACAATGTCACATGTAACTACAACCCATTTTGATTATATACATATTGTACCTAATGGAGTGTAGATTGCTTATTTAAATCCCTAAACAAATTATCAACTACAAAATTTCATAACTTTTCTAGATCTGCAACTTTCATTTTGGTTATTTCTCCATCCGAGGTCGTTTACAAAATTTGAATTTTAAATTTAGGAAATTCAATCTTAGTTTTCGTTAACAGGCCGGATCATTTCAAATAAAAAAGTTATCAACTACAAAGTTTCATAACATTTTAAGATCTACAACTTTCAATTTTTACCGTTTCTCCATCCGAGGTCATTTGAAAATTTCTAAATTTCAAATTTGAGAAATTCAGATGTACTTTTTTGGACAAAATTAAGTCAAATTAAAAAGTGTTGAACTACAAAGTTGTATTACTTCTGAAGATTTACAACTTTTGTTTTGATCATTTTTTCATCATATTTAGTGATAGTAACATTTGTTTACAAATGTATATCTCTCTCTTCTAGTTTTATGAAACTGTACGAGAGATGTAGATTTCATGAACAATGTTACTTATCATTTCGTCGAATGTGGAAACTACCTAAATAAAACTTGTGGGTCTTTAAAAGTGTACAACTTTGCAGTTTAACACTTTTCAATTTGAATTTGTTTAGGGCTTAAAAATTTTGATTTGAATTTATCTATGCCGAGTGTCTAAAAGAAAAACACACGGCTAAGAGCTCTTTGCCGTGTGCCTAAAGAAAACAACGGTAAAGAGTACTCTTTCCGTGTGCCATTCTTTTTCATACACCTCAAAGACTTCGTCGTGTGTTTTTTAACATACGGCAACCAAAATCTTTACTGTGTATCCGAAAGAAAACACACGGCAATATCTCAGAGACACGACAAAGATTGATTTTTCCGTAGCGAATAGAATGCCGTGCCTTACAAACGGCTACTTGGTCAAAGTTTTGACCAATCACTTCTTTTATCAGCTGAAAAAGAAAAAATGATAAAATAATGAACACACAATCAATGAATATTTAAATTCAAAAAGGATGTGGGTTCACTTAGCATGGTAGATATAGACCACAGCTTGCAATTAATCATTTGAGCACAACACAAATTACAATCTTGGGATGTAAATTTTATCAAATATGTAAAGTGCTGCAACACTAACGTGACTGGTCTAGCACACCGATTTGAGCTTCTACTGATCCATTGGACGAAAGAACTAATTAAGTTCCAAACTATTCAACAACCAACTTTGCACCTCACATGCCTGAAAGCCTCTTGCTAGACATGCGCGGACAGGCTCACAGGCACCACCTTTTCTTTTCTTTCCTTTCCTTTTTTTTTTTTGAGACCCAGCGGACAAATTAATAAGACCATATATAAACAGAAACTGCTCATATAAGAATTAATATGCTGGAGCAGTCTACGACAGATATTTGGATATGCTGCTGTGCATGTAAGTGAAGGGGATGAATTTGTTTCTAGCTGCAGTAAACGGAGCAACTCCATTCAACGAGTTTGAGTTCATATCCACGGCAATTATCCACCCATTTTCATCTTGACTGTTGACCTTGGCCATGACGTAAAGAATGCTATTATCGTCCTGCTGCCCGAAGGTCGGTTGGCATACGCTGATCCTCTTGAACGGAGGCAAGACCATGTCTTCATCATTTAACACTCTAGGCAGGAACTTGAGGTACGGACTGTCCTTCAAGTCCATATTTTTGGTATCCACCATATGTTCCATGCACCAGGAACCAGAGAGGCAATTGGTCGGCCTGCTCCATGTGGTAGCCATCCAGCCATCTTCGTACGACTGACCTCGAAACATGTTGCTCCTCTTCCAGTGGACCTTGAGCTCGACAAATTTGAGTTGTTCCTTGACTACCACAATGTCCCGGGCAAAACGTGCATTGTCACGGAGTAGGTTCGTCGGCGACGGTAACTCGAGGTAGCGGAGCGAGGGGATGGCATCGCCTTCGTTGAAGGGGACGTCGCAGAGTAAGATACCACGCCCAAGGTCCACGAAGCCCATAGCGCCTCCAATTGTGATCACCTTGCTGCTGGTATGCTCAAAGCCTGATCCGTACTGGTCCGCCTGCTGCTGGTTCAAGGAGACGGTGTTGAAGGTCCATGAATCCTCTTTGGAGTTGTAGAGGGACAGCACGAAAGTTCCCGGGGGAATCCTTCTTCATGTACCATGGCAGTTGCTGGAGTGAGGCGATAAGGTAGGACCTCTCACCGTGGGAGTGAGGTTGCTGGTGGCTGGTCTCGTAGAGCAGGACGCCGGTGTCTTCCTGGTAGAAGCTATTATAAAGGCCGAGGGGGCGCTTGAGCCGCGTCAGTGATGGCTTCCCGTCGGCAGCCCCGCCGGCGGCCTGATAGACATAATAATCAAAGTTTTCCGTGACATCCTCCGTATCGCAGCTTACAGTGATGCGGAGGACGATGATGTCTTCCTCGATGGCGAGTATATCCGGATCAATAGGAATCTCGCCGTCACTGCTGTAGACGCACAGATAGGAGACGCGCGGTGGATGGCGAGGGAAGGCGGTCACCTGGATGTCTTTGCCGTTCCGTGTCTTGCAGGACGCGGTGGTGGCGTTCTCGCGCTTGGCAACGTAGGCCTGAGACTCGAGGAGCGCCCAAGGGGGTGCTCGAAAGTGGGGTCCTCCTCGTCGGCGGTGAGCGCAGGCGGGTTCAAGGTGGCCGGGTGCAGTATGTAACGGGGTTTCCCCATGGTACGGTTTGGTGATGTTACTCTGAATCTCTGCTAATTGGCTTGGATCAGTACGTACACTGACATATGTAGAGGGCGAGAGCCGAGTATCCAACTATCCGAGAGAGAGAAGGAGTCGGCCGATACGGCGGCGCCGATTCCGATTCCGATTCCGATTTCTGACGACACTAGCCTTCTTTATCCGATTAAAATGAGATTGCAGCGTTATTTGCCCCATGTGGGTTATATTTTGATAGCTTAGAGGCCCATTTGAGATTTTTCCCATTCTTAAGAAGTTTTTTTAAAAAAATTGGAAAATCCTGCGTCCTGAAACCTTTTGCTTAGTTCTTTTTATAATTTTAATTTACAAATGTTACCATCTCAGACCGAACAAAAAGGGAGAGATGGAAGAGAATTGATTGATTATGGGTGGCTTCAAAGCCAAATAAGATGGGCCAATATATATACGACCGATAAAATACAGAAGAAACATCATCAAAGACAAGAAAGGATTACCAGAAAGAGTTAGAAAAAAACACAGCCATTCTTCTCGGTCTGATCCAAGAAACCAAAAATGGAAGGTTGTGGAGAGCCGAACACGGCATTCGCTTGACAAGTCGAGACCAATCAATGGAAGATACAGACGTCAGGAAGGAAACTATTCGAGCGCGGAGCACTTGCGGCGGACGACGCCCTCGTCGCCGGTGAGCACCTGCGCCTCGCTGAGGCGGCGCATGGACTGCGCGAACTGGTGCGTGAAGATCTCGGAGCGCTGGTTGGCGAACGCGGTGACGAAGCGGCCGGTGCGCGAGTCCTGCAGCATCTTCTGGTCGCTGGGCAGCAGCCCCATCCCGCGCATCAGGTTCCTGTAGTACCGGTTGTCGAACGCCGTCGGCGTCTCGCCGTCGAGCTCCACGTACTCGTCGTCCCCGCCGGCGGCGCACTTGCGCGTCAGGAAGTCGCCGTACCGCCCGTCCACCGCGCCGGATTTCTTGCGCTGGCACAGCCCCGGCTTCACCGAGCCGCACGTCGCGCGACCGATCGTGTGAGCTCCTGCAACAAATTATTTTTTTGAAAGATGAAACAAATTAATTCCACATACATATATATGTATGTATGTAAATACCTGTCCCTAATTTTTTTAAAAAATATGTATGTAAATATGTGTTGTAATAGGCACGATCGATGACGGATTGTGTCAATGGCTGAAGAAATGTAAAAGAGACGTACCGGAGAGCGCGACGAGGTCGACGATGTTGAGGCCGTTGGACTCGAAGAAGGCGATGAGGTCGGTGACGCTCTCGCCGCCCATGGGCACGTAGCGGTCGGCCTCCTCCTCGCGGGACTCCGTGCCGTCCTTGCGCCCGTACCGGAGCGACCAGTAGGGCACGCCGACGGCGGTGGACGCGTCGCGGGCGGCGGCGGTGAGGATGTCGGCGCAGGAGACGGTGCGCTTGCACTTGTTCTCCAGCTCCGTCTTGATGTCCTCGATCACCTCGAACCCGCGCAGCGTCTTGCTCGCGTCCGCGTACTTCTCGCTCCCGGGCGCGTCAACCAGCACCGACGCGTCGGTGCCCTGCTTCCACCGAAATTATATTAGCAAAAAAATGTTTGGAAAAAAACGTTTTTTTAGAATCGTTTGAAAAAAAAACGTGGAAAAAAGGTTTTTTAATTAATTTCGCAGTTGCCACGCACCTGGACGGCGAAGTCGTGGAAGAAGAGACGGATGAGGCTGGGAGCGAGTGTGTAGTCCTTGTCGACGGCCTTCCTCACGGCCCTCTGAACAATGGCCTCCATGTCCGGGCACGACTTGCGGTAGTAGCCGGCGTCGAGGCCGTCCACGGGCTTCTCGTAGGCCGGCAGCGTGTAGCCTTCGTCTTCGCCATGACCGTTGTCCTTGTCACCTCCACCGCCACCGTGGCCATTCGCCCATGCCGGGGTGCCCAAGAGGAGGACGAGCAACGTGAGGGAGAGTGCCAAGGAGGCAGCCGCCGGCTTCCTCATCTTTGCTCGTCGGCTCGGGTTTGAGACTTGTTTTCCTGCGATGGATTTGACCTGGAGGTTGCTCTACTACCGGTTACCTTTTATAGCTTCTCCTTGTTATGATTAGTTGGACAAACTTGCAAGCACGTAGGAGCAGGTTACAACGACGTGAGGAGCAACACGCACGCCTGCTGGATATATCAATGGCTTGCACGTAGGGGAGGTGCTAGTTTAATCAAATTATTCCTGATGCTACATCACATTTGTCAAAAACGAAGACGAAGGGGAATTCGCAGCAAATAAAAAAGATGGTCAACCAAGTCGGTATTAATCTTTGTATAGACTAGCCTTGCCCTCGCATGTCGGAAAGATGATTCCATCAGAGCACCATATCGTGTGAGCAACTCGCCCCATGGTATCGCACATTGGGCCGTGCCTTGGTAGGCCTGAAGTCAAAAGCTGGTTAGCCCATATTGACTTCGAGCTATTTCCTCGGATAATTTAGCTACATTTCTGGTGCTGACAAGTGACAATACCTCAGGAGAGAACAGGGAAGAGAATGCTACCGACATTTATGACATGTCTGAAGAAGAATTATTTCCGTGGAAAATGTTCTGTTAAACTTTGGATGTCTCCAAAACATTACGATAGAATAACTCGTTCTAAACATATCCTAAATAGTTTTGGTGCACTAAAATAGCAAGGCCTGTTGGAAATGTGAAAGTCCTTGCTAGCTTTTCAGGCTACACTTTTAGTTGCAGACAAAACTGTTCAACAAAATGAACTCAATCTATTCTAGCATTTCCAACTACCAACACTATTTCGTTGTGGTTTTACACGGTCCCGAATATCAGCGGAAAGAATGGCCTATAATCGTTTATAAACATGCTGCAGCTTGGTACTCTGGACAAAGCTCCATGGTACCAATTAACTGGTCCTTCCACACTCATATCGCCAAAAAGAATGGTTAGAACTCAGAGAACCTTTCAAACTCTTCTCAGACTAGCTCTCAACTGCATCAAGGTTTGCTGCTAACAGATCATTCCAGGTATCAGCTGGCCCTGGCAAACACCAATGCATGCAATCATCATGTTTCTTTCCCCCGGTTGTCGAAGGATGAGCATCAGCTCTGAATTCGCTCATTCGAAGTGATGTCAAGAACTCTGAAAGTAGACCCTGCAAGAGCCTTCATCAAGTGTTGATTTACCAAGCGCACTTCTACATTTGTGCCATTATTGTCCAAAGAGAAAAATTCTTCTACCTGGACAAAGGTTTGATCTCAGTATATCAGTATATCTAAAATGGCAAATGCAAAATATTCATCATTTTTTATAATGTCCTAAATAAGTAAATATTTGGAATTTGGACAAAAGAAAACAGATTGTGTAAAACAACCTCCCTCCCTCCCCTGAACAATATTGGTTATATTAGGCATGACATTATACTTGACATGCTATGTTAAACAAAGCATGAGAAAAAAATGTTGCAATCGGCTGATAACAATTGTAGCCCTTCAGCATGACACCGGAATTCATGCAAACAGGATACTGAACTTATTATCTCTTTCTGTTACAAAATATGATTTCTAACTCTCTCAAATGTGGAAGTCACCTTTTCTATTCAAATATAGGTCTACCAAAATAGTAATGGTACAACATGTCAACATCACTTGTATTACTGGACTTGTTAGGTTAATAACCTAACTTGTTGTATGCATATGCTTTTGGTAACAAGACTCCTTCATCATTCATATTATAACAGTGCCATACTTGACAGAGCAAAGACAAGTATTTCACCAAAGTGCAGATATCAATGTCATGACAATATGCATTAAGTTCAAATATAAATGGAAGAAACAGATGGCATGCAAGAAAAGTTGAAAAATATACTGTTACGTGTTACTTCAGCAATTTAATGCATTTCAGTCTTAATACCTCTTTGGAGGACAAGGGCTGGTTACGTTGGCAAGATCCACCTTCATTCCAGTCACCACCTTCAAAATGTCGAGGAGACTGAGTGCGGAAGAATTTCACAGCATTTGCTCGCATCGCTTCATTCATAAATGTTATCTGTTCAAAATTGGGTATTAAAACAATGAGAAGGATATGTACTACATATGGGAATTTTTCGATCTCTTAGACATGCAAAGGTCACAGAGTACATTTAGATCAAATGCACATAGTGATGAATATTTTTACAAAAGCTGATCAAAACAAATCAAGATAAACAAATAAGGGACAATTGCACGGTTGACCCTATTTTCAATCTCAATGACATGCTTGACCCTATTTTTTAGAGTTTGCACGGTTGACCCAACTTTTTCGAAATGAAATCGCCGTCTGACCCTATTTTCCGTCATCAGTTAGATCTAGCATTTTTCGGTGATTAAAATAAATCTGAGAAAATAGAAAGGTAGGGTAAAAGACCACATTGCCCTCTCTTCTCTGTTTCCTGTGACATACGACTCCCTAACCCTAGCACTCCCAGGTCGGCACAAGACGATTGACGACGCGGATACGGGGCGGCGCGGTGCTAGGCGGGCGGACGAGAGTGGCTCGACTCGGGGCAGCACAAGGTCGGCGGACTCGGGGCAGCGCGGACCCAGGACGACGCTGACCGAGGAGGTGTGGTGGGGAACCAAATTTGGCGAGGGCAGCCCACGAGTGCCTTGTCGTCGAGCAGCAACATCTCCCCAGGGAGATCCACAAGGTGCTCTCCATTGACGGCCACGCGCGCTCCGGCGACGTCAAGTTTGGCAGCTGGATGGAGAAGCTCGCAATCGAGGTTCCGAACCGCATCGCTCACTGGTAGTGCGGCGGCGCAGGCGTCGCTGCTGCTTGGCATGTTCCCTTCCGATGGGTACACGCTCGTTGAGGAGAATGGTGCTCTGAAGCTAGGATGGAAGGATCTATGGAATGCTCACTGCATCAGCTTGGCGCCCAATTCAGTCCACAGGCCGTTGTGAGATATCAAATGGAAAACATTTTGATACGTGCTTGTGAATATGTGAGGGTGTATGTGCCTGTGGTGCCAAAATATTTGGTGAATATATGCAAGCTATAGTCAAATTGCTGTTGGAATTTTTTTCAATTTCAAATTTTAATCAAAATGTTGAAATTCAAAAGTTATAAAAATATGTACAAATTGTTGTTCAAATCTTGGCACAACTATTGTCAAACTGATATCGAAATTAGGGTCATTCATGCACTTCACACAGAAAATAGGGTCAAAGATGCAAAGGGTAAAAGTTCTTTCTACCACATATTTAACACCGTTAACAGGTCCAAAAGGAATAGTCAACCAGCGTTTTCAGTTTGAAAAAACAGGCTCAAATATGCAAACCCAAAAAAAACAGGGTCAAGCGTGTAATTGGGATCGAAAACGAGGCAAGATATGCAATTGCCCCAACAAATAAAGCAGGATATCGGTCACATGGAAATGCATTGAACTTCTGGATTCAGTTATATACGAGTTCAAGCATGGATAAAATACAATAGAGAGAAAAGTTTGAGAAACCTGATGAAAAGCCTATTTGCATACCATGTGTTTAAGAGCCAAATCCAGTCCTGCAGGAGGAGGCAACGGAGGTATAATTGGCTTCCCTTTCTCAAAAAACAGCATTGGCGACTCTGTTGGATCAAACTTTGAAGGTGCCCACCACCTATGTGCAAAGAGTAAGCAGCATGATCAATAATAGGAAATTCTAAGCATTGCATTTAGATGATAAACAAGGTTTAGGAGTAAGGGGATGGTAGAGGTGACAAGCTAGTCTTCATTATGTCAGTGTTTATGTCACCCGTCAAAATAGAGGCAACAATAGTAATGCTCTCTAAAATATATAAGGCAATCGACTAGTTGACAACAATGCTACCTGTTCAATCTTTTCTTTTTTAATTTATTTTCTCTTCTGTCATTGATAAGGTAGCAAAAATATTTTACTAATAGTAGCACCTATTAGATATTGTGTACTACTCCCTCTGTTTCACAATACTTGTGATTCTAACTTTGGACACAAAAAATAAGAAAAAGTAATAAAACTGCAGTGCACAGAAAACTATGAGGAGAGATATAGAGATAGAGATGCATAGGGAAGTGAGAATGATGCATTGAAATGTGACAATCACAAGTATTTTGGCAACAAATTTGCAATGCTAAAAGCACAAGTATTATGAAACGGAGGGAGTAAGTAACAACAGTTATTGTCTAATATAATGCTTAAGTTGAGAATAGCAACACGGATTTGTGAAATATAGATAATTGAGTGTTAAGCTCATAGAGCAGCATAACCAGTCGAGATGTTAACTGACCAGTGACCATGCCTTGACAATTTAAACATAGTATCTTGATAATTCGGGATTAGCTGATAGAATGATGTTTATCTGGTTTATGCCCTTGTTCACATACCAATGCCCAGTGTTGAAGATAAGTATATCATGGAAGTTAGATGCCTCTGCCCATGTTTGGTCAGGTACATCTACATCAACTCTGTAACCCTGCTTGTATCCAAGAGACTCTAGAGGACCACCATTTGAACTGGCTGACCACCTGCAATATGAGTTGTATGAATTTTCTTCAATGATGAAAAAGTGACCAACCATCCTAGGAAATAGCAAAAAAGCTAAGGTTTCACCTAGAGAAAATGATATGGGAATGTCTTCAGTAACCTATAGGTAACAAAAATGGTCTATTGGGGGAGAACTTCAATGTCCCCAAGTTACACAGACAGTCCGAAACAGCAAGTAAACCTCCCAAGATGCACAACGATAATTCACATATGAATACAAACAACTTATCAACCATATTTGTGTTCTAATACAAATGAGACTTCTTACCTACCATAGCGTACCAAGAGATTTGTCCTGTGATATGCCACTGTGAGATTATAGCGTAGGAAAGTGAAACCTCGATCTGCACCAACTGGACGCCATTTGCGAACGTCCCCACTTACTCCCCTAAGCATGCAGACCAATGAGACAAACATATTACGGTTCAACGAATCCCCCACAAATCCTGCAACAAAGAATTGAACAATCATCCTACCACAGAAAGATGGAAAATTCAGTGGCCCTTGATTATATAAAATAGAACACATTGCCTCAAAATATTTTGGATGCTATGTTCTTCAACTGACATCATAACTGTGCAGCAAGAGTGGAAACAGTTGAACATTGCTTCAGATCACGACATTACAAATGGCACTTACCTAGGCATAATTACATGCCTCTGACCATACGTTTGAGCAACAAATCGAATTCCACTATGGAAACAGACTCAGCACATATTGCAAACAAGGCAAGCACTGCACAACTACCGTTTTGCATGCTGATCTTTCGAGAACTAAGGAATTTAAAAATCAAGCACAACAACGCATTGGACATTTGGACACCTATCCATATTCTACGCCAAAGAACCTAGCTCACAGATCAACTGCTACTAACACTACTTGACAACCAAGTATCGCATCAATTAAATTCTCAAGCAGTTAGAACCCATGAGGAAGCTGGGACGAGAGACAAACCAATTCTGGTGTTCCTGTGCCGCTCCAAGAACCGGAGCGGGTCGAGCCGGGGAGCTCGCACGCAGAGGCGGAGGGCCTCCACCGCCACCGGAGCATGTCGCGGGCGTTGGCCTTTCCATTGGCGATGCAGTTCCATCCCTTGAAGATCTCCTTGCAGGTGTGGTCGTAGCGGAGCGAGGACCCCGCGGAGGCGTCGGGCACCCACTCGCCGAGGGCGTAGTCGCAGGACTGGGACTGGGAGGGCTTGCGGAGCGCGGGGAGGGGGCGTGGCGTGGAGGTCAGGTGGTGCAGGAGGAGCAGCAGGGGCAGAAGGATGAGGAGTGCTGGGAGGAGGACGCCGCGCCGCCGCAGGCCCGCGGGCGGGCTCCTCGCCGGCGGCATGGGTCTCCGGCGAGGTGGTCGAGTGCGGGGTGAAGTGGATCGAACCTTCGTTCTTTGGGCCTGAAGAACCTGTCCGTATCGAGTGGGCGGAATTGTCTGGGCCTAAACAGCAGGCTGGCCCCGGAACAACATGATCTAAACAGACCAGGCCGGAAGATTGCGCCGGGCCCATTTGGCTGTCCGAAAGAGAGCGTTGGTCAGGCCATTTCATAGAGAATTCCTATATGCCGAATTGCCGATCGTTCGACGGGAGCGCACGAATAAATCGGTGTTTGAGATTTGTACCCTTCGTCGGCGCGGTTGCGATGGTCCGGCGAGGCCGGCGAGGTGGCGGTGCGCAACGACGCGACGCGGCGACGAGCGAGGGGAGGTGGAGGCGCGGGTGGGAGGGTTGGCGTCATGATGTCGAGTTAATGGCTCGGGTTGGGTTGTGGTGCCAGCGGTTAGGATTTCGGCGAGTCTATCCTCCGAACATGAGGGGAGCTCAGGGGGTGGTGGTCGTGACTCGGCCGTAGGCTGCGGTCCAGCGGTGCGGCGAAATTCTAAACGCTTGTAACTAAGGACGTGTTTGGCATGGCTCCAGAGCCGAACTCCGGTTAGGAGCTGTTCCGAGCCAGCCAAACATCTCAATTCCAGAAATCTTTGGAGCAGCTAACTCTGAGGAGTTTGAGGAGCTCTAATCATTTTTTGGAGTACCTCCTAACCCACTCCAGAAACCAGCAAAATGAAAGTAGACTTGGAGTTTCGAACAAATTACCTGCAATTGCCACTAGTTACATAAAAAAACGGTTCGCTTCTTTTCTTCCTCCCTCCCGCACGGCACGGCTGCGCTCTCTTCCTCCTCCGACCTCCAGCCCACCTGCACCTTCCCTCCCAACCGTAGCCTCCACCTCCATTCCGTCCCACCCGCGCCGCCGGCAGCAGATCCGTGCCCGCCCCCACCGAATCCCTTCCCGAACCCGGATGCGTGCAGCCAGGCCATCTGCGCGAGGCACCTCCGCGGCGCCCAGCGAAGCAGCACGACCGAGTTGGCGGCAAGGACCAAAAGGCTCGATGCAGCTCCAAGGGATTCTTCGCCGGGCTGAAGGACACTTCACAAATCCATTCGAGGTTCCCCAGCCTGACACGTCTTGCACAAACACTGCTAAGATTTTCACTGTCCCTTTCTTGCTTAATTGATTGATCAATTCAACAGCTTAGAGTCTCCGTGGAGGTACCTATGCCGTCACTAGTGAAGAAAAGACAGTAGCGGATGCTATCGATGCCATTTTGAGGCAGGAGCAGATGAATGATGCAGGTGCTACGTTCAGTTTTGGTAGCGATTATTAGCCTGTACTGCTGCTCACAAATAGTATCGCTGCTTGCAAATTTATGAATATTATTTTGGTTGTAGACCATGGCCATCTAATATGATATGTAAAACGTTATTTTTGTTTGTGTTTTCACAATAATATATGTTAACCAAGGGTGAACATGTCAACAAACCTCAAAACATTCTTTTGTGGAGCCGCAGAAATCCTTCTAGCCAAACACGTCAACAAGCAGCTCCAACTCTACGACAGAGCAACTCCATGGTAGAGTTTTGGAGCAGAGCTGCTCCACCATGGAGCAGAGCCATGCCAAACACGAGGGAAGAGTAGAATCCGGGGATCATACATTTCCGAGCCATCAATCCATTGGAAAAAATCACACTACACAAAACAAACATCAAATCACAATATTTCATGCCATTAGGTGCACATTCAAAATATTTTTTACCTTACATTGCAAAAAAGACAACTGTAGAAGGTACGTACAACTATTGTACGATGCCTAGATTTCTGCACAAATGCCTCCACATCACACAAGCACTTAGGCACCGGGACCGCAGGTGGAACAGGAACATCTACATGAGTCTCATCTGAAAATTTATCGTCTCATGACGGCGCCCCAACTCACAATATGCCGCCATAGCTACAACAAATATTAATAAGATGCCTAATATACAATAAAAACTAAGTAAACAAACTTTTACAGCCTAAAGACGATTATTACACCTTAAGAGGTTTAGACCGGGAAAAGCAATGGCAAAAACCTTAAAAAATGAATCCATTGCAAATTTATGGGGTTCTCATCGAGTGGACATATATAACTTAAAAAACGAATCCCTCCAACTTTGTGGTAAATCCCTCTCAAACAGTGAGCAATTTATTAAGGGAACGCTGCTGCTGCCGGATTCGCCATTCGGTTTGAACAAGAAACTGAGAGGAAGGAGAAAGGGAGAAAGGGAAGAAGGAGAGGGCCGCACGAGATTATGCCATGGGCCAGTCGCGCCATGATCGGAGCGACAGCGACGCGCAAAAAGATGGTGTGACCGGACGCGGCTTCCCTGCTCCCACCCCCGTGCTCCCATGCGTGCTCCCTCCAGGTGTCGTCCTTTTCGCCCGCGCATAAGCTGCTAGCCAGCTGGTCACGCGCAATGCACCGATGGAAATTGGAAACAGGTTTAGCAGCGGCAGCACCGTTTGACTCCGCGAGGCTTCGAACTATAGGGAACAATGGACCACAGTGTAGGCACCTGCACCGAGTACTGGGACGACGGTTCTTGGTTTCAGATTACGGTGATGCCTGAGCAGCAGCAAATGCGGGCTACCCGTGTGTGTCCATAAAGATGCTGGGTCGGCAACATCACCCTCACCAGAAAATTTCTTTTTAGCTTATTTTTATCTAATATTGTAATAATTTTTAGATTTTGGTCCATTTTATCACGGCTTCCCTGCTCCCGCTCCCATGCTCCCATGCGTACTCCCTCCAGGTGTCATCTTTTTATTGGTCACTTCTTTTGTGTGGCTTAGAAATTGTGGACCCAAAATCTATACGCCATTAATTCGACGTTTGTTGTTTTCCCCTTTTCTCAAAGTAAACCGACTTCTCTCTCCGATTGGTCTCCTATTCTCCCTCGCAGGTATAATAATTAATAATGCAATAG
Source organism: Chloris gayana (assembly GCA_031894775.1). NCBI lineage: Eukaryota > Viridiplantae > Streptophyta > Magnoliopsida > Poales > Poaceae > Chloris > Chloris gayana. The sequence goes on from JAUNZO010002114.1 coordinate 76,875, forward strand.
CACATCAAGTGATCAAGCACTGTCCAGTAGAGCGACATGAGGACAGATGACCCAAACGACGGGGGTTCCGTTCCGTCCAGGTCGTGGTTGTTCTTGTTCAGGTTCAGCTCCATGGTCTTGCACGAATGGGAAGAAGCTAAGCACCGGAGCATCGTCGTTATGCACAGAGGATTCAAAAGTGAATTGTCTCCAAACGATGATGATGAGAATGTATAAGCTTGGTTGTCGCCGGATGTCTCGGAAGACACGAAGGATAGATGGACGATGATCTTTGTTAGTTCGGGCATGGTGTGTTCTTGGAGCATCAGACGCTTAGAGGTTCTTCAATCCATGGCCATGATGCCATCCATCTCCGTCTCTGGAGCTCGGAATGTACGGGAGCAATTATTTAACGATGTTAGGAGCTGATGAAAGGCATGGGTCCACAGCTTCATGGTTGTTGTCCCACAAAATAGCAACGAATAAAAGGACGACACCTGGAGGGAGCACGCATGGGAGCACGGGGGTGGGAGCAGGGAAGCCGCGTCCCACGAAAGGGACGTGAAACGGCTGAGGAATCGCAACGGAATACTCCATAGATGATGTGCCAACCAAATGTTCACCTTCACGGACCTGTCCTGCATTGCACCAGGCCCGAGAGACGACCGAGCAAGAGACATCACGCTTGTGGGTGCGTCGATCAAATCATCAGCTCTGCAGCCAGGTACTCCCTCCGTCCTAGAATATTTGGCATTCTAGGCTCATCCATTTTTCCAGAATGTTTGGCATTCTCACTTTCCGAGACACCTTTCTCTCTTCCCAATACACCTCTATCTCTATCTCTTTCCTCCTCGTTTTCTACGCACCTACTTTATTCCTTCTCTTCTTAATCTCTCGTGTCCGAGAGCTATACTGCCAAACATATTGGGACGGAGGGAGTATACTAGATTGTCATCTTCCTCAGCCGTGCGAGTCATAAAGGATCGGAGGCGGCTCCACCCACAACAGCACATCCGCACTATAGCGGCTCTGTTAAAAAACACGTAGCGGCAGTTTTGTTGGGAACCACCGTTACAAATAGCATTTTAATTTTAATAACGGTCTAAATGGATAATCGTCGTTAAAAAATTGTTTTTAACGGCGGTTGAAGAAGTCAACAACACCTATAAATAAATGTCAATTTTTAACGGTGGTCAAAACAGTCAACCACCCCTAAATAGTAATTTATAAAGGAGATTTCTGTTGAGTGGAAAATTTCTTATCTTCCACTGAGATTTTCTAGCCCTTGGATCAAGATTGGATGGCCCCGACGTCTTCAACCTTCGACGGACTCGCGAACTCCGGCGAACTACGGCGACGGAGGTGGCTGCGGCGGCGGAGCGCGGGTGGGGTGCGAGGGTGCGACGTGACGGTGAGGGCGCCTCGGCGTCGCCGCCGAGTGGATTAATGCCGACGGCTTAGGGTGCTGGAGTTTTCGCGGCGAGCTAGGGTTTTGGCGAGGTAGGGTTTCGACCACAACTCCATATTTTTGAACCTTGAAGAGAAGGTTTCGGGGCGGTGGTCGCGACCCGAAGGTGGGCGAGTGGTTTGGCGGTGCGGCGAGGCGGCGGTGGCGCCACCGTTACCGCGAGCGGCCAATGGGCGGTGGGCCGAGGTTGGAGGCTGGGGCGTCGCGTGTGAAGGGGTTAGCGACGGTGGCGGAGTGCGTGGTGGCGGCGGCGGGGGGGCGGGGGGGCACAACAAGGCGGTGCTGCGCCACCGGTCGCCGGAGGTGGGGGCAGGGTAGAGAGGAGCTGCTGGAGGTTGAAGATGAGAAATCTAAGTGGAGGTTACTCAATTTTCCAGTCAGTTGGTAGCTAGACAGACCCTTTATAAAGGGGTTGTCTTCTTCAACCGTAGCTACAAATGTGATGTGACACGTCATTGATCCTCCACCTCATGTCTCAACCAATCTGATTGCAGCACATAGATTTGTATTCTTTTCTCCCCCTCTCTCTCCCACTCCTCTCTCTCCCACCACTTATCTTTTACCCACCTCTTCTTCCTTCTTCTCTCACAGAAGCACGCATGCAGCTTCTCTCTCTTTCTCGCGCATGCATGTAGATTGGCTGGTGGTGGCCACCTCCTCGGTCGAGTCTCTTCTCCGACGAAGGCCTCCTGGTCGAGCTCTGCTCCGGTGATGACATCCTCTTCTCCGGCGGTGGCCATGGCCGATGCAACCTTGCGACAGCAAGCTGCAGATGGTGGTTTGGCTATGGCCATGGTCAACGTGGCCTCCTCCCAGCGATGACGAGCTACAAAGGGTGGTCCGACCGCGGTCCTCGCCAGGCCTCCTACCCGGTGGCGGTGAACAGCGATAAGCGGATCTACCGTGCCCATGGCCAGCGTGACTTCCTCCCCGGCTGCGGTGACAGGGTCGCGGCTATGGGCGGATCTGCCGTGCCCATGTCGTGCACAACCTCCTCCCCCTCCAGCACATCCCGCGGCGGCGGCACGACCCCCACGCAAGCAAACCCAGCAGTGGTGGCGTAGGGGCGGCCAAGACGGCAGCACGACCTCCATGGCCTGCCCCTCCTCCGGCACAACCCTCCCCCAATCCCCTCCGCACACACTACTCCTCCTGCGAGCTCATGGTGGCAGCTGCCAGTGCATTTTTTTATTTTTTGTGGTACATTTGTAGCGGCAGTTGACATTATGGTCCGCTGCTGTAATGTCAATTTATTGCGGCGTTCGATGTTTTTCCGTCGTTTTTGTGATTTATTTTAGCCGCGGAGGCGTAGCGGTGTGTTGCCATATCTGTAACTAGTGATTTTCTGACCGTCGCTACAGTACGGTTTTGTAGCAGTGATCTGCACGTTGACTTAGCGTCGGAGGCGGCTCCACCACTGCACCGCGTTTTCCTGGTCGCTCAGTTTACTGCCAAATCCGCGACGATTTTCTCCTTCTGATGATGTCGTCGTTCCCTTTGGCATCCGTCGTCTCAACCGTGACCGGTCCATAATCACCAGGCAGAATTCTTCGTCGAACCGATACGAGACGACCGAGGTGGGGGCATGGATGGATTCAACATCGATGCGGTCGTGCGGTGGATCGGCTGGCGGAGAGCCATGTGTGGAGCTCAAGGACCAACCTGCTCCTGAGCAGGCAATCATGGGAGGAGGGTGCTGACTTTTCTGTGGATCAGCACCGGCATCGATAGTTGGATCGGCAGCTGTGAAGACGGACGGGAAGAGATAACTCGCTGCACTGTGTGAAGTCAAGCGGCACGCGGCAGCTATGCGGCCGACGAACGGTAGGTTCAGTGCGAGCTGCTACGTACGTTGGTCCGTTTGACCCGAGCTATGCGTGCCCGTGAGATTACCGCACACGTCTGGCGTTATGTTCGACCTGATCCCGTGTACTAGCATCGAGATTGACAACAGAGTTTGTACCACCACCCTGTAGACAACGTTCAGGTTGCAATAAACACAGAACTTCACGATGACTGCTTCAGCGGAGAACTTGGGAAGGGCACCCGTGTATAAGCAATTTCAGCAGCACGAGCCCAGAGCCAGAGGCTCACAAATTCGTCAATATAGGATTATGGGAAATGTCATGCACGGTACTTTAAACGAGCTGTGTTGTTCCTGTTCGTGTGTACGGTATATGTTTTTAGTGCAGGTTTGACATGCAGCTTCGTGCCTAATTTTAGGGGAACAAATTGCGTGCGGCCGGGTCGCAACGGGAACAGCGAACGGCTTCATCGCGGCTCCTAGAACGCGGCGGGATCAGCTCTAAGCTCTGCAGCTCGACTTAATGCTGCAGGAGCTGGTGAAGCCTAACCTCGCCATCGATTAGGATGTGGCTGATGTCGTATTGACGCAGCCATTCATACATACATCAAGAGAAATTTCTTGCTGCTATACATCAGGAGAAATTCCTTGCCGCCGTCGATTAGGATGATAATGATGAGGTCGATAAGGTTCTGCTAGAAGAAGAAATAATTCATACATACATCAGGAGAGATTCCTTGCCGCTATACTCTAAGTCCGTCAGCAAATAAGCCGTAAAGACTCCTCAACGTCATACATTCGTACTTTTGTTTTGCATTGCAACGCAGCCGAAAACGTTGTGCTGGGACTGGCATGCGGCCATGAACCCATTCTCCACTGAAGAGGAGGCTGGCCGCCATGATGCAGTCGTTGTGCAAGATGCGAGATAAAGGATGCCGTTCGGGATTGATCGAGCCAAGCCGCTTCGTGTGTGAGCCGATCAATTCCAGAGACAGGAGCCAGGTGGCTGACATTTTGTGCATCCGTCGTCCTCCGTCCCATATCTCGAGATAGCCACGTGGCAGCAACCGAGGCCGGGTCGCACAGCAACACTTTGCGACCCGGCCGCACGCAATTTGTTTCCAATTTTAGGTTCTCATTTGCTAGCACATAATTAAAGAGTTCTAGTGAGTTATCGAAGTAACGACATTTACGTTCTAAAAAAGTTTAACTCGTAAATCTTAAAATCAATATATGACATAACTACTTGTGTGTAATATAAATCTTCTACTATGCTTGTGATAATTCTGTGAATATCAAGATCTACGTCAAGGGATTTGTAAAAAGAATCTATCTTCCTAGTGCATATTCGTGCATATTGACGTTTTAAATCTTATATTTACTAATTGGAAGCTCCTTTTGAGGCCTCCACATTAATCGGAGAAAATTTCTAGAAATTCTTACAAAAAAAAGCAAAACATCTGACCGTTGATTAGGTGGAAGATAATAGAAATAACCATTGGATCGAATTTACCACCGAATTACCCAGTCTTGTCATCATAAAAAGTCGTTCCGAAATACTCCTAAAACGGCCCCCATCAGGTATCGCTCTGGTTTCCAAAAGAAAAAAAACGAATCGATCTAATTCTTGCGATCCCGTATGCCCAATTACAGGTAAGATTGGTGACAACCATGAAGCGATGGGATTGGAATAGATACCTTGGTGTAGAAGGGTTAGCAGCAGCATCACGACGACACAAAAGGAGTTTGCCAGCGGTGGAGCCAATTTGCTCGGAAGAGATTCATCAAGCAGCATGTGCACCATGCAATAGAACGACCTGTACCATTGATTGTTCCTTTACCAAGACAACCATGTGGGTAACTATGCGGTAAGCTGGATGAATTTAAGAAAATTATGTTTAAAACTAATCTAGGTTTAGGACAATCACGTAGGTGTTGTAGCTGATATAATGAATTTAGAATCATTACGTGCATGCTCATCTCATTATTTAGATATAAGTACTGCCTCAATCTAGGTCTGGGAAGAAAATCACTAGGTCTAAGTGAAGCACAAGTCGTAGAGACTCACAAGCAGTGTCTCATCATTGGAGATTGTTCTGTGACCAGCTGATTCGCGATCAAGATTGATGTAGCTCTTACTCTTGAAAAAGACCCGTGTGAATGCTTCCCCTAATGTTTCTTTTGGCCTTTGTATATTTTTCTTTCTTTAACGAGATCAATCATTCACACTGTTGTAAGTCCAAGTTATATGATGTTTGCGCATCACTGACAGGTTATCAATATCTCAACAATAGCAAAGGAGAAGGGATATTAAATAGTTCCTGTACTTTGGAATGGCCATCAACAGGAAGATGAAGAGAATACAGGTTAGTATAGTTCAGTAGTAAGATACCCTGCGTGCATGGCATCCTTATATATATTAGAAATCAGCTGGCATAATGAAGTTTCACACACTATTATTACTCATGTTAAGTTTTGTGTCACCGTGCTAATCAACCATATCTCATAAATAATTTGGCAAACATGTTTATGCATGAGGTAGCAACCGAGAGTCAAACAACTACCTGCAACTCACACGACATGGTGTCTAAGAATATGCTATTGAACTCTTAAACATGAGAACAATAATCTCCTGGCAATTTACATCCTTTTTTGCATCAGTCACTGACGTCCAAATAAGTAGTTTGATTGTTGTTTGGTACCACTAGAGATTTTCTCTTTCACATGTATAACTACTTGAGATGAAGAGGCTCCCACTCATTAGAGGATTTAGCATCCATGTGGGCATTTAATCAGGCTTATGTGGTCATATTGGAAGTTTGGAACCATGTTGGATCTATACATCTCATTAACAACTTGCACTTTTCCAGGGTCATTCATATATAAACTTGAACTGTTCCCAAGATCAATGCCCAATATTTTCCTGCATGCTGATGCCAGTTTAGCAGACTTGATCTGGAGGCTACACTCAAGGTGACGAGGTTTGTTTCATCTAAGGCATTGGAAGCGGCTTAATGCAGAAGACACTAAATTGTATTTGTGCAAATGAACATCAATAGAATCAAACATATCTATCCAAGTATTAATCACTTCAATGTAGATACTATGGGAGCAGCTTTAAATTCAGGCCCCTGAAAGCAGTCGTTATTCTGCTATGTGGTTATCTGTTTTCTAATTTTCTAATTGCCTCATTTTCATGGTTGCGACAACTAACACAATAATGTCATTCCAGTTTAGCAGACTTGATCTGGAGGTTACACTCAAGGTGACAAGGTTTGTTTCATTCAAGGCATTGGAAACGGCTTAATGCAGAAGACACTAAATTGTATTTGTGCAAATGAACATCAATAGAATCAAACATATCTATCCAAATATCTGTTTTCTAATTTTCTAATTACCTCATTTTCATGGTTGCGACAACTAACACAATAATGTCATTCCAGTTTAGCAGACTTGATCTGGAGGTTACACTGAAGGTGACGAGGTTTGTTTCATTTAAGGCATTGGAAACGGCTTAATGCAGAAGACACTAAATTGTATTTGTGCAAATGAACATCAATACAATCAAACATATCTATCCAAATATTAATCACTTCAATGTAGACACTATGGGAGCAGCATTAAATTCAGGCCCCTGAGAGCAGTCGTTATTCTGCTATGTGGTTATCTGTTTTCTAATTTTCTAATTACCTCATTTTCATGGTTACGACAACTAACAAAATAATGTCATTTTGCTACAAGAGGTTTTGCAGATTAATCAGTCATTAATAATTACATTGTTTTGGCCTCCATTGCTTCGAGAAAATAGACATTGGCATTTAAAGTATAATCTTGGTAAATGTGTACGTACAATTGAGAATTATTTTTATATACATTTATTATTGTGACAAATTATTAAAAAATTGAAAATTGTCTACAAAACATTGATATTTTTATTATAGCTCTCTCTGTCTCTCCTATGTGAAATATTGAGAATAATCAATATTTTTTTTATTTCACAAATTCTAAGGATTCTCAGCCAGTCCGTGCAACTGCACGGGTTGATGGGCTAGTATTTAATAATCGGAAGTGCTTCACGTCCGACCGGAGTGTTCGACTAGTTCTTCCGACTGCTCTCTGGCCCTTGGATGTTTAGATACCTCCGTTAATCGCTGACCATTAACTAGCACTATTGTTGGCCGCACAACAGGGTCGGAAGTTCCGGTCGCGTGTATATATAGCACTACTCTTTAATAATTTACTCTATCTTTATTAGTGTGTGTCTCGTTTGAGCTTAAATTTCATAATTAATAATTGGAGATCTTTCCATATATTCTTTCCAACATGTAAAACTGATTTATCTAAACATCACAATAGGATATTCTTGTGTCATGTGTAGTAAGTTATATTTACATATTTGAGAAATTTCTTGTATACTACTGTATTAAACATAAATCACGGACAATAGTAATTATTGGGGCTACTGAAATCAAGAGGATCTATCTCAAGTATACCCCAGGAAGTATCATTTCTATGAAGGAACTTGTCTGGGGCGGAGCCAGCGAGGCCGAGCAGGGGCCTGCCTCAACGCTAATTCCTGGCTCCGCCACTAGAACCTGTATTGGTATTAGCGGGGCGGGTAGGCATGGGCTACTTTAGTGAAGGGGCCAAACCATGCCAGCTCTCCATCGGGTCAGTCCCTTTAGATCAGTGGGGTCATCAGTGCTTGTAGCACAAATTTGCCTTGATTTTGTTAGAATTTAACGGGATCAACTGTTGACCCCGATGGACACACATAGCTTTGCCTCTGCCTCTGCCTCTATGATATAATTAATTAAACATACTAATAGTATATCACATATCAGAACCTTTTTTGAAGACATACAAAGAAAACCCTCCCAGTAAATGTAGGTAGTGGCTAAGAGGCTAACACTTGGAAAACTCCCATATGTTATCAAATCCTATACAAAGCATTCCCTTCCTAGTTTGATGCCTGAGTCGCGAGAAGTAGAAATAAGGGGGAAGTAAAACACGATGAACCAATAGGTAAATTAAGCTGATGCAGCAGGTCCATTACATTAATAAATAAATTATAGCTTTCAGTAAGCTAACACAACTGCTTTGTTCCTAGTAGCTTGAAGAATGTAGTTTAGTATGGCATGTAATTATTCTAGCAGCGTTACTACTGATGGCAATGCCAAGCCCCCCCCCCTCCGTACTATTGTTGTTTTTTTAGCTAGAAATATTTTTTTCTCATAGAATTTTTCTATCATAGCATTAGAAATTTATCAACCTACTATTGTATTGTACACATATTAAGAAGTTCAAGATTTTCTATATTGACATTATTGAAGTATAGTTTTATATATACAAAAATCTAAATAGTTAGTACACCAATTTGTGTGGCGGTGGCATATTGCATCTATCAACATGGTGAGAAGGTAGAGGGATAGTAGAATCCTACGCTCATCGTCGCGCAACACGATATTGTCATTGATGTGAAATTTAAGTTACATCATTGTTTCATGGTTACGAGGCATACATCGACCTTACCTCTCGCTTATATTTTTGAGCCGTGGTAGATCTGAGTTTTGTATTTTAGAATTTACACATTTTGTGGATCGGTATAATAAGGTGGCTAAGAATTTACATTATTATTGTTCTTGATATCTATGCAATGAAAGCTAATCAATTAACATATGGTTATATTTGACCTATTCACTTAATTAACTCTCAAGTGGACCACTCTCTTTGGAGCAATTCTAAATATAAGAAAAGGTGTACCATTAAATGTTCTAGAAAAATAATGGCTAATAAATTTCAAGGTTTTATTGTAAGGTCAATCTCAGTTCACTATTTCATTTCACGATTTTCAAGAGTGACACATCATCTTTGTAGTCTTATTTTGTGAAATGAAACTGCATCTCTCAGTGCACACTTCTCATAACACAATTGCATAGGTATGGTAGCATATTAAAATATTTGCTGGGTGGTGCTTAGTTATTGGCTGAGAATGTTGAGGATGGACCGAAAGACTCTCAATCCACTTTCATTTGGCTTTCATGGTTTTAGAAATGTGCCTACATTCATTCTTTCATGGGGATGAATGACATCTCCCCTCTCATAATAAATATCTACACATGCCATCATATTTAATTATATGGCATGCAATTATTTGCAAATGAAAGACCCATTGAAAAATGGACTAAAGCACTCTATTGGATGTCCTTAATAAGCCCATCCTCAAAGGCTCAAACTTAATTATTGTCATAACTGGTTGGTGCATATCTCTTCTCAAATTCAGAATATGTGGTAGATGAGAGTATTACTGTGTGCTAGCAGAGTACTACTACCAGGAACGAGTACCGGACCGATGCATGGCGCGCGTCACCGAAACAGAAGTTCGTTTTGGCTCCCGTGAGCTCGCTGCCGGTCAGACTTTTGCCATCGCCTTCAAACAGCACATGGCCGAGGATTATATTGACCCTCTGCCGAACGTTGATTGCCTCCGTGAGTAAAGCACCTGATCGCCAGCGCAAGGAGCTAATACCGAGCAGGGCGGTTGCGCGCTCCGATGGAACAGCGACATGCGTCGCACGGTTTCGTCCAAGTTCACACGGTTGCCTCGTGCCCACGCTGGCCGGCCGCCGCATACCAATCGGGTACGATCAGAGGTGTACGGCGCATCCGCGCATGGCAAATGAGATTGGCAAAATAGCTAACGCGGCTCGTGTACACTTTGCAAGTTTGGAAAAGCCGGACAAATGAGACGATTGACGGACGGTGCATCAACTGATCTTCCCCGGCTGCATGCGTCAAAAAGGTGTGCCATCACCGCGACAAGGGTGTTGCGTCTCTCTATCATGACCCGTATCCTCTATCGGGATCCGGGTCGTGCCGCCAGCTGCCACCAAAACGGTTTGCGTCCCTTGCCGAGACCGCACGCAGGATGGGCATCAAATACCTCGATCCGGCCGAGTAAAACACCAACTCCGCGTCGCGCGCTCGTGTTGCCATTGCAACGGACGGATCTCGCGGTAGCTCGAGTGATTGCACACTGCAGTAGCTCGAGTGATTGCCGGGGCGGGCCACGCACATCTGTCGTCACCTGCACATGTGCGTGCAAACCGTAGGGTCGCGATTCGATCGTGTCCCGTGATCGATAACTGTGCAAGTTCAGTTCGACGTGTGGAAGTACTCCCTTTTAAGTACTAGTATTTAGTATTAGCAGTAGTATAACAAATTAAACAACTCCCACTGACAGCCCTCAATTTAAAACAAGTGATGAACAAATTAAGTTGTCGTCGACCTATCACATACTCCAAATCAAAACTGTGGGAGCTAGCGGTTGGCATCAATCGATCCTGTTCTTAGAAACAGTATCTAAGGTAAGTTTCGGCATTCAGTGAGTCAGTTGAGTCAGGCATGTGAGTGAGCGAGCTCACGAGACGACGTGGAGTGTGCTCATCCTGTCCTCTCCGGTCCTTGTCTCTTGCCGCGTTCCCTTCATGGCTGCACGCTGCGTTTCTTTCGGTAGTCTCGTCCTATCTGCCTGGACTCGACTGGGATGCCAAATATTATTATATGTGTAACGTATGACTTTTTGCTGACACTCGCATTTTATTATCGGCAGACAACAATCAAGTGCTCGGCTGCAGGGTGCTGTGTAAGCTCCACGTAAATAATATACGCTTTGCGTTGAATCATTTGCGGCGTAAGACAGTGCAAGGGACAAATAGTCTAGATATAAAGTGCATTGGCCGTTAGATTGTCATTTTGATCCATGTTCGATAGTATATATATATGTATTTCCCTATATGACATTCATACTGCTCGGTACGGTGTTACACGTGCAAATCCTAGCAAAGACTGCAAATGTTATCCATTACTTTCTTCACCGACTTGCCTTCATTAACTGTTTTACACTGGTACCATCCCAAGTTTAAAAGAAATAAACTTAGCAGTCTCCAGTCTAGTTCGCACAATGCCATACTGATGTAGAATCCTTCATCATAAACATCCTGAATATGAAAACTTACTTGATATGTATTGCACCAGCATTCTTAGTCTTTGTTGAACTAATTTGATACAGAATGCAGCAACAGCAAGGCGGATTGGACGAAACCGCCACTCTTAAATCATTGAGATCTAAAACATGAGTAAACTAATTAATAATTTTATACTCAAACTACAGATTGTTCTGAGAGTCAGTCTAGCAAATTAAATATGCCAATCAAATGTGATGATCCAGAGTCAATTATATAACAAAGATTTTGTATGTTAACAGATTTTGTATGTTAACAGGATAATTTTGAATAATAGCACGAGTCTTACTTTAGATTGTGAAGTTTCTTTTCAAAGAATCCAACTATTTTAATTTCTTGTGCAATAGTATTTTTTTCCTGTTCCTTTTTCGTTCAAAGGGTACTCGTATGCTTAGTGTTCCATCCTTCTTCAAACACAATAGCAATCCAAAACCTACAATAGATGCTTCACCAACTGCCCAGTGCTTATTATCTGGCACTAACACCAAAAGTTTATCTTGAAGTGGAAGATTTACATGAAGTTCATGACATGGTCATGATTTCTATGCAATAAGAACGATATTAACTACTTCCTCGGGCAAGAAAATAACCCTACTTTCTTTATAAAGCATACCTTTGTGTAGTAGTGAAGCTACTAGTGGACCAACTTGGATTCTCTAGAGAAAGAAGCCTAGTTTCAATATTTAGTAGAATAAAAATACCTATATTTTCTTTAATTTTTAAATCTATGCATAATACTCATAAATATGTGGCCCTAACCCCATTCGTTCTTAGATAAACACTCTCAATGTTGACTTGTTATCGAGATCCAAGAGGGGACTCGAGTTCAATCAATATTTTACTATGTGAGGGCATATGCCCCCACGCAGTTCTCAATATTGAATTATAATGTTATGTACTCTTGGTGACGTTATCTTAAGTACACAATACAAGACAATATTTTTACTTTGTGATCAACATACTGTTGTTCAATGTTTAATGAGAATGTTGTGCATAACATTACAACTAACTCTCGAGGTATCCCTCACACTTTAGTCCCCCTCCTCCTCCTTCAACAACCTCATCAGCGGTGACGAGGAGTGGGGATCCACTCTCCACTTAGTCTAGTAGTTTGATTAGATTTTGTTAGGTTGAAGTTTTCTCTAGAGATCCAATCGAAGAGGCTGGTAGCGGCGTAAGATGTCGTGAAGATAGTCAATATGAAGCAATGGAGAATATTGTTTCTCGGCATTGGTGACAAGTCGAAGACGTCATCATTGATGGAGATTAAGGTACTCCGGTCCTTTCTCTTCCTCGTTGTGGTTTTTCATAGCCATGGCGGTGGACTGTTGGGAGTTAGTTTTTAGGCGACATATATCTGTTTTTCCGTTGGACTTGTGGTTTCCTACAATGAATATGGTGAAGGAGACGGTGATGGGTTCAACTACGGGTACGATGGATCTTTGCCCGTAGAGGTTTAGTGGTTTACTTAGCAAAAGAGATGGGTATGACGATGACGATGGTGGATGGTGAGATAGTCATGTTTGTTCAAATCAGAGTTTTGTTCGGTGGCGTATCTATTTGGGATGGTGATTCCAGATGGTAGAATTTATGGTTTTTTTCAAAGGTTTCTTATCTCCCATCAATGGTGGTTGAGTAGTTTGGGTTGCTTTTGTAATTAAGGAATGTAATCTGCTTTAATATCAATGAATTTTACTTCCGCAAAAAAATTATTTGACATGTGCATATACGGAAACCTTTGTACTGCAGTGTTACAAAAAAAATCAAAGGGGGTATTTGAATTGTGCTTATATATACCATGTCTAAATTAACTCATTATGGAGTAGTAGAACATAGCATAGTCTATGCCTATGGTTCCAACGAGACATTCTCTTATTGTGTCGCCGCGCACGGATGACAATACCGATCTGCAACCGAAGGCTAAGGTCAAGCACAATTTGGCGTCTTTGCAACCCACTCCGTCCCTGTCGTCATCTCCCTTATACGCGCCTGCATTTGCCATAGACAATTAAACAGAACGGCGACGCGACGCGAGTGGTGCCTATATCGAGTTAGTTTGCCCCTGACCTCGTTCCGTTCTTCCTTTCGTCTGACCAATGACCGATCGACCGGGCAAGAATCTGCCGTGGACCGTGACGTGCGATCGATCCCGGAGGCAGGGCATTGACCACTCGATCTCCGGCGTGCGCGTGCGGCCACGCCGGTCGCCGTCGCCGCGTCGCGCGTGCGGTTCATGTATAACTCGACGACGAGCAGCAACCTGCTGTGCTGGCGAGTTGGGTTGGGATGGCGCGCGGCGTGGTGTCGGCTGGCTGAGAGGGACGTGAAACTGAATCGCGCATTCCTGCTTTCGTTTTAGTATTTTTTTAGAGATGAACCCACCGCTTTCGTTACGACTTACGAGTATATCGATGCGGAAGAGGAAGGTGCAGTTGAGGTTGATCAATTCAGCGCGAGTTGTTTGCCCGTTGACCTGTGAGACCGGTTGATGCCCGTTACTGTGTGCACCTCGTCTGTTGACCTTGTACAAAGGAGTTGTTCGCTGGTAATAGCAGCGTTTCGTTACTAGTATCGTGGACACTAGTAATAACGCGGGGCTGCCGAAAGAGGATTTATCTCAAATATAGTCCAAAAATGATATTTTAATACAATGGTCAAGCCATGCCAACCTGCATCACGTCAGTCCCTTTAGTATGTGTTTGTTTCCCGGACTGGTTTATTAGATTGGTTTGGACAAAATCATCCAATCCATTGTTTGTTTCACTCTCGGTCTGGATGTGGAGTGCATCAGAATAGAGAATATGCTTTAGAGACAACGCTATCCAACTTATTTAAATGTGACCATTAATGAATAATTAAAGATAATTAGCATGTTATCATATTAATTAGTATATTCTGATTATTATAAATAAACACTAGTGTACAAATTAATGTGCAAAAGGTGTCTGAGTTTGAATTCAATTATTGGTAATTAGCATGTTTTAATATAATCAAAAAATTGTTGTAACAACATTACTATTTATAAAAAAATTAGTTAGGTTAATTAGTGTATGATTGATTGCTATTTTATTTCTAAATAAGATATATAATTCTGGTAACAACACTTATCCAACTTTTTTTCATGGCTCCAACTAAACACAAATAATGGATGGTGCCCATCCGGTCAAACAAACAATGAGTTAGATGGTCTCCTTCTAGAAAATATGAATGGAAGATCCCATCCAAACTTACCGTCCAAACACAGTTGCCTCTATTTTGCCAGAGCTTATTGAGATCAGTTGCTAACCAGGATGGACACACGTAGCTTACGCCCCTGAGTGTATGACATATACTAATGGTAAAGTCACGTATTGGAACCTTTTTTGAGGACATACAAAGAAACTCCTCCAAGTAAATGTATGTAGTGGCTGAGAGGCTAACACTTGGAAAACTCCCATAGGTTATCAAATCCTATACAAAGTATTCTCTTACTAGTTTGTTGCATGAGTCGCACCAAGTAGATACACACACGAAAAAATAATATAGAAGTAAAGCACGATGGGTCAATAGGTCAATTAAGCTGAGGCAACAGCTCCACGCTACATTTATAATACATAAATTCCCCGTAGCTTCCACAATGTTGATAAAACTGTAGTTTCATTATGATTCATGTAATATAATTTATCTGGTCGCATTACTACTAATGATGGCAGTGCCAGCCCCCTATCACCACCCCCCTACTATTCTTAAAAATAATTAACTGTTTCTCGTATTATCATACATTTAGAAACATTTCAACCTACTGCATTGTATGCACTAATAAATTCAGGATATTCTATAATTGACATTATTGAAGTATAGTTTTGTATATACATGAATCACTACGGGAAACAGGTTATATGCCGTGTGCCAGGGGCACACGGCACTAAGCCATATAACACACGGCATAAACTGTGCCGTGTGTTACACACGGCACAATACACACGGCATATTCTTCGACGGCACAATAATTGTGCCGTGTGTAATTATCGGGCACACGGCACAGTTATTCTGAACTGTGCCGTGTGCCACCTATAACACACGGCACAATTTGCAATCTGTGCCGTGTGCCAGAGCCAGGACACACGGCACAAAGGTTCCCAGGTTGCCAAATTATAGCCTCTGTGCCGTGTGTCATGGTCATGGCACACGGCACAGAGGCCATAATCTGTAAAAAAAAATAGCAATACATAGTCATCCAGGTCCCAGTTTACATGATTTATAAAAAACAGTACAACACCATGACACTTGTGTTAAATTATTAGCCAAAAGTATGTCCTGACCAGAGTCCAAAATACTAACTAATCAACATATTCTAGACATGATACAAAGAAATAGTTGAAGATCATCTAAACCACTACCACTATCAGATCATAGTGAAAACAGCTCAACTACAGGATATGTTCATTCACTAATATACCAATCAGAGGCATGCATTCACTAATATAATAGGGGTTCGGCAATATCAGACTGCTGCCCTCCTATAGAAAATAATAATTAAACATATAGTGACTACCCATTCTTAACCTGACAATTGTGTTGTGAAGCATACCGCAAGACCTCCTTGCTCAATAAGATTCTTCTTTGGACAACAATATTGGATACAGAGTTTTATCAGCTTCAATTCGGCACATATATTTTGCCATAACATCTGGGCGATCCTGTGATGACATTAAGCAAACCCAAATAAATGTCAAGTATCAACGAGAAACCAATTTTTTAATGGACGGAAAAAATATGATATCTGATGCACATATCATATCAGAACAAAAACATACATATATTCAATAAATGACATCATAGATGTAACAATAGAAAAAACTCAACGAACCAATCTAAGTGCACCACAATATAGGCAAGGACAGGTTCCCTAGTTGCAAAAACTTCATCTTCCTTTTCTGATTTTCAGACTAGCAATTCAGTACAACTTGCCAAAAGAAGGCCCACCACACTTGGACAGCAATGGTGCATAATAAATCTAGAATGAAAAATTCAGGTCATCTTCAACATCGACCATCTTTAAACCGAAACATTGCTACTTGCAAGATTTCTGATCAGTTCACCTTCCTTGAACCAACTCAACCTACAATCAAAACAGCAAATTTTAATAACACAGAAATAGGTACTGCAACTATTCTTTCCGACATGAACACGATTGATCCAAATTTTAATAACACAAACGATAAATCTTATTTATACCCCTGAATCCCACATTAGTGCCAAGACACTTATGTGCAGAACTACAGATCATGCTAGGTGCTAGTTAAAAGTACAATTAAAGCCAATTAATGATTCAATAGTATGCTATTGGAAGCCCAGATAACTGTAGTATTAGATACATGATACTGTTGGCAGAAGAGACCTTCATTATGCAAATATGTTGGTTAAATGTCATGGAACCTACTAATATGCCTCTCGTTTTTTTACAAGGTAACACCAATAACCCTGATCACACATATTATTTGTACATTGTTGATACAGTGCAAGATTGTAACACCAGTACTTTGTACCACAGAAAAGTAAATTCAATCACGGCTTTTAAGGTTTCGAAGAGTAAAGAATCAGCAACCATATAACATCTGATTAAATAAACAGATCATTTTCTAGGGCGCAAAGAAACAGATCTTTGAAGCATGGTTGTTGCTGAAACATAAACACATCTCTGACAGTGGATTTAAATAGTAAACAGTTCAAAAGTATACAAGTTGAAATCTTAAAATAGGCCCAGTGAGCATGTAAACTATCACAAGACACAAAGACTAACAATTGAATGCATTAGTTCAAACGAATGTTATATATGATACGGTATTATTATCTAGTAATAATTCAGAAACCTGAATATTTCAGAATGAAATGGTGTTAAATAGACAAAAAGACCCAATCTTCAGAGCAAACAGAAATCCGTTAAACTCGGAAATATATTAACTTTGTATTTATTTCAATAGCATAATTTACCAACCTATATATTTTGACATTGCACCTAACTGAAGGATTAATTTATTGTTAGTAGAGCTTCTGAACACTAGCCTAAGATAAAAAATCATCAAAACAGCAGTCTACAAATGAAATGGACACTACGCTAACTTCTGCTTATGCTAGTCGCCAGAAGAGAAATAAGTGAAACCAAGGCTCACCCTATATCTCGAGCTCCTCATCGCCCACCATTCATGTTCTCCTTCAAAGCAAAACATCAATCCTTTGTTCCTAAAGGTTTAGGTTAGCAGAGTCAATGATGACTTCAAAAACAGTCTAAGCCAGCTGCTACACTGGACAAAGAAAAATGGATATACATAGCGAAAACCAAAAAAGGAAAAATAGAAATACACCAGTGGAAAATCTAAATACTTTCGCTTCAGGGACGGCCTCCGCGAGCCCTCCTCTAGTGCCACCGCCGACTGGCGTCGACGCGGCCGCGGGCTTTACCGGTTTCTTAACGGGACCAGGCCGGAAGCACCGCGTTAGTACCGCCTTGTACTTCCGTAGGCCGGCCGCCCTCGGTGGCACCACCGCCGCACCCGACTCCATCCACCGCCGCGCCGCGACCTTGCTCGGACAGCACCACACCGCTCCATAATCCTCGGGGCCCTGTAAAGAAAATCAAATCAAAACACACGAATCCAACAGAAGGGACTAAGAAAAGCGGGGGTAGGTCTTCCGGATGTGCACCTGGCGGCGGGGATGGTAGGGGCCGGCAGGGGGAGCGGGGCTGGGGCCCCGCGCAGGCGTCTGGCGAGCCGCCGGCAGGGAGGAGCAGTGGGTATCGAGATGGGATCGGGCTTCGAGCGGAGAGAGAGATGGGAAGCCGCTTTGTGCCGTGTGTCCCGATCCACGACACACGGCACAGACAACGTTGACTATCTATGCCGTGTGTGCAGATCCGCGGTACACGGCACAATTAGTTTGCCGTGTGCCACCTACGGCATAAATTATTTAAAATTTATTTTATGTTTTATTTAGTCAAATTGTTTATAATATTTTGAAATAACTTTTCCAAATGCTTCAAATAGATCATATCTCAGACGTGATCAAGAAAAATCTGTTATTTTATTTTCTTTTCCCCTCGATTTCAATTTCAAGCAATAAAACCCTATATATGAAAAAAAATTAAAAAATATTAAAGAAATCCAAAAATTAACCAAACTTCGACATGGTACGTTTTATATAATGTATGACCACTATAAAAAGGACAGGCTTCAAAATCAAATTCAACCGTCAAATTGTTTTCAAATTATATGGATTCATTCTCATAACTACGAAACTTCTATAGAGATTCTCGGATTTCTAAGCAATGTACGTGACAACTTTTGTGAAACTTCTTCAACTCTTTACCACAACATCCATACATGAAATAATGATGTTAACACAAATATCATGATTTTTAGACTTTATTTGTATTTTCTACAATTTAAACACCGTTGGGCAACACGATATTCACAATATTTCATGTATAATATGAGCGACATTTACTCTTTATTGCCTGTGTACGGCCTCAAATTGATCTTACCATCATGAATATAAAGTTTGTTCGCAATATATTTCAATATTTCAAACAGATTCAGGTTCAAATTTTAATTATCACTGAGAAAATACCAAGAATGAAATAAATGCAACAAATATACCAAAATTTCCTAAAAATGCACACATTTGTAACATGAGGTACCACATATGGTCTCTATAGTAAATAAAATAATTGGTAAAAAAAAAGAGCTAAAAATAATATTATTTTGCCGTGTGCCAAAAAATACACACGGCACGATTATGTTTGTGCCGTGTGTCACTCCTTGGCACACGGCACAATGATGTCCGTGCCGTGTGTCTTGGCTTGGCACACGGCACGGACATTTGTGCCGTGTGCAATCCTGAAGGCACACGGCACGGAGGGATCCGTGCCGTGTGCCCGATAAATTACACACGGCACAAATTTTGACACACGGCATATATCTCATCTCTCGTAGTGAATCTAAATCTTTGTTACACCAAGGTGCGTAACGTGGTGGGGAGAGAAAGGAGTAGCGGGATAGGGTCTTCATTTATCTATAGCCATCATGATAGCCATGAATTCTTTCTCATAAACGAGATAGTTTCGATTATTGACACTTAAAGCTTTGCTAAGGTAAGCAACAGGTTGGCCTTGTTGTGATAGTACAACTCCAAGTCCAGTGTCACATTCATCTGTTTCCACCTCGACTGGTTTCTGAAAATTGGGTACAGCCAAAACTCGTGTAGTACTCAATGCTTGCTTGAGAGCTAAAAATGATTTGTTGGCTGCTTCAGACTGGCCAAAACACCATATCTTTGACAAACTTTACGTAATATCCTGTCAGCCCTAGAAAACCTCTTAATTAAGTGAAATTTGAAGGAACAAGCCAAAGTTGCATTGCCTTAGTTTTCTCTCGATTAGTAGAAACTCCCTTATCTAACACGAGTATGTCCCAAGTATTCCAAACTTGTTTGCGCAGATGTGCATTTAGACAACTTAGCATACAGCTTGTGTTCAACTAAGGTTTACAGAACTAGTTCAAGATGTAGGACATGCTCTTCTAGAGTTCTACTATAGATCAGAATATCATCCATGAATACTAACACAAATTTCCTGAAATATGGTGCAAACACATGGTTCATGAGACATTGGAAAGTGGTTGGGGCATTGGTGAGGCCAAATGGCATTACCTTGAATTGAAAATGTCCATGGTGTGTCTTGAATATAGTTTTAAACTGATCCATGTCAGCCATTCTGATTTCGTGAAATCCTGATTTGAGGTCCAGTTTTGCAAAGTATTTGGCATCAGCAATTTCATTGAGCAGCTCATCAGCTATTGGCCTAGGAAATTTGTTCTTGATTGTAAGGTTGTTCAGCTTTACGTAATCAGCATTGAAATGCCAAGATCCATCTTTCTTTTTGACTAAAAGTACAGGAGAGGCAAAAGGACTTACGCTAGTAGTTACCATTCCTGACTTGATCATCTTAGCCACTTGTTTCTCAATCTCATCCTTTTGCAAGGGAGTATATCTATATGGTTTGTTGTTCACTGGTGTTGAACCAGGAATCAACGACATGGTATGATCATATGCTCGTTTGGGAGGAAGTGAAGAAGGTTCCTCGAAAGCATTATCATACTTGATCAACAAGGATTTGATAGCCGGGGTAGGTCATGTTCTTCTCCAGCATTCAACTCAAGGTCTTGTTTGATGATTATAGATGCTCAAATGTCATTACCGAATACCACTTGGATAACTGTTCAATTGATACCTCTTCGGTAGCATTCATAGAAGGAGGTAGTACACCCTACGGTCTCACTAGCTCGCCATGATATAAGAATTCCACCCACTTTTGCTTCTAATCAAACCTCATGGGACTGAACTGTTCTAGCCAGTCCATTCCGAGTATCATGTCATACCCTCCTAGATCCAACACCTTTGCATTAGCGAGAGAATGTATGGCCTTGAATCCACCATGAAAAATCAGAAATCTCATAATCACAAGTCATAATGGAACCATTGGCTACTTCGACTCGCAGAGGATTGAATTTAGAAGGCACACACTGAAGCTTTGAAACCAGGGCTGAATTTACAAAGGTGTGACTACTTCCAGAATCGGACAATATCAACAACACTTGATTTTGAACTAGTGCTCTCATTTTAATGGTTTTTGGTTTATCCCAACCAGTAAGAGCATTAACGGAGAGAGAGGCATCATAATGCATTTGTTGGAACTCAGCCATTTCTAGTGCATTCAGCAACCCATCCGAAATAATTTCTCCTCCATCACCTATGTCAGTACCCACTCGCATGTAGTGTTCCATGAGGAGGCAAATTGCACTTGTGACCTAGAGCATACTTGTCACCACATTTCTAGCATAGGTTGTTCAATCTTCCGTATTCTTTCAGCTGCTTGGCTTTCCAAATTTCTCCAGCCGAGAAGTTAGACTTGCCATCTATTTTAGTAGTATTGGATTTTTCTAGTAAAGGATTTCACTAAAGATTTCTTGGAGCGTTCCAGCACACCTTCATGAACAATGAAGGCAGCTTTGTCCACTTGAATCAAGCATCTGCATTTCAATGACCAAAACAGTCTCATTGATTGATTTCTCATAAAGCTTGATATGATACACCAGTTTATCAAACTCACTCTTGTACTCTTCCACTGATCCAGTTTGCCTTATCCTAAGTAATGACATAACTTTCTCCCTGTGGGTGTTCACCGCAAATTCCTTTAAAACTGTCAATTTTAGTTGATCCTAGGATAAACAGTTATGTTCCAACTTGAACGACTGGTACCAACGAGCAGCTCTATTAACCATAACCATAGTTGTTGCAGTCATCTAGTACTCAATAGGAATCTGGTACAGATCAAAATATGTCCGACACTTATCAATCCACACTCTAACATCAGAACCATCAAATCGAGGGAATTCCATCTTCGACATCCAAGGACGAGCATATTGACCACTACAGGTGTATCCGCAACAAACAAAGGGCTAGGGCCAGGACTCAACAGAGTTACCTTCGATGGAGGTGGCTGATGCAGTGGTTGCGTGGAATCGAAGGGATTCGCTCCCATGACACCAGCCTTGTTGGAAATTGTCGGTTGAGGCGAGAGGACCTCCCTGAGTTGCTCCAGCTGTTTTGCTTGTACGAGAGAACTTGTTGTTCAGCTCGTCAATTTGAGAATTCACGATGTCGAGCCCATCTATCTTCGCTTCCAACTGAGTCGGAAGCACCATCAACCTCTTCTCAAAATCTGAGCTCCCCTTGGGTGCTAGACCTTCCTCTTTGTTCTGAACTGTGGGTTTGTCCATGGCGACTGCCTCGCACTCCAAACTATTCGAACCCTAGGTACGGATTTACAGGAATCGCAAGTGCTCACGATCCAACCTTCCCGGGAATTTACCCAATTAGCCGAGAGATCACAGCGAGCGACAGTCGACGGATCGGTGGCTGTGTGATACCGATGTGATGGACAGTAGTAAGGGTAGGACGAATGGAAGAATTCGCAATAGGGTAGAGGAATCAGAGAGAGGAGCAAGGTGGAAGAAGACTTGAGAAGTAAGAAAGAAGATATGAGTTGAGGGAAAACTGTTTCATTTCATCAATGAATTAATCGCCCACCACCACCCGGTGCCATACGTATGCATCGCAACAGAGTATCGGTCATTACACGGGCCACAGCCCAACACACTCAACACTTTCGTCCCAATGGCCTGTGACTAGTACACGTTACTATTGACGACGTCAAAAACGCACGCACCGCTGACACCTTCTCTAGCATTACTCCCTTGGTCATGACAGATCTGTTAGCATCCAATGTATTATTCTCAGTATATCTACACAATGCAAGTTGTGTATTGTTCTTTGTGTTCAACCTGAGACATGACTTGTTTTCTTTTTTTTTAATGAAAAGTGAATATGGGCACCTGAGCACCATGTCCTGACAACATTTATTTTCCTTTTGAAACATGCTTATGAATTGTTGTCTAATGTAAATATGTTAGCTGGTGAAGGTAGGGTTGCAATTTTGTATGTTGTTTCTAGAAAATGATGGCTATAAAATTTCAAGATTGTCCTAATTTCTAATGCATAGTAGATTGAATATATATATTCGTCAGTGGGGTATATATATTAGTTGTGTTAAGCGAATATCATTTGTTGTTTACACCTGAAATTAGTTTTTTAAAAAAGGACTATCCTATGGTCCTTGTTGGCTCTGTAATAATAGTTAGGTTGTTTTGTTGTTAACATGAGATAAGTTTTGGCTAGTGGCACCTAAAGCACTGTATTGGATGCCCATAAGTCCATCCTCGCAGTCTCAAACTTATTTACAGGTCCTTTAGTCATCTAGAAGATCCACCCAATTAACTCACGAAATGTGTGATAGTTCGGAATGGCGTCAAATTACAATGAAACTTTAGAGTTTAAGATGGTCGCAAATATCAAACTGGCCACTAAAGTCTCGTTTAGAGCTTTTCAACGCATATATGGAAGGTGAGACCCAATTATTCCAACTCTACGTTGTGGTAATGATCTATATAGGATCCTCACTATTACCAGAGCTAGCTACGTTGTGGTAATGCCTTGCCGATTTCTGAAAAAGTCAATGAATTAATCAAGCCTACCCATTGTAAAATTTTTAGCTTTTGAGCTGTCACGCCTACTCGTGTGGGGTTCTGGATCAAGAGCGAGATGGGCCAGAACATTCATCGACACCCAGACCACTCTGAAATTACGTCACAGTGGAGTGGCGGAAGTGAACAAAGCAGGTCTCACGCTCATGTCGGAGTTTCGAAAGGCCAGAGCCTGGAGCAGATAAAGCCTTAGCTATATATCCAGCTCGACGTCAGCAGTACCAGTCGACAGGCTGGAACGAGCACCGGACCGATGCATGGCGCGCGTCACCGAAACAGAAATCCGTTTCGTTCGTTTTGGCTCCCGTGGGCTCGCTGACGCAATGCAAGCGTTCGCATGAGGCAATAACCGTACGTACGTGTGAAATCGGATGAAACCGTGTGACTGCGCATGTTGCCGGTCCAGCGTAGCGCAACCGCCGAGCTCCGATCCTTGCGTTCCTACTACTGCTGGCACTGGCGATCCGGTCATCACGCCTTTGTGACGGTGGCCATCAACATTCGACAGAGAGAGGGCCCATGCTCGCTCGCCCACGTGTTCTTCGAAGGAACAGAGACTCTTCAAACCGCAGTTCAGAGCCACAGCATGGCCATGGAAAGTGAAACTGACAAAAGCTAACGCGGCTCGCGTGCACTAGCTGCAAGTTTGCAAAGCCGAACTAATGTGAGATTGACGGGGTTGGTGTGTGTTGTGGGTGTGTTGTGTGTTGGGTTGGTGTGTTATGTGCGTGGTGTGTTGTGTGTATAATGGACCGATACTGGTTCTTATCCCGTTTTTCTCCTTAATATAATGAAGCGTAGCTCTCCTGCGTTTTCGACAAAAATGTGAGATTGACGGAACGGCGCATCAAGTGATGTGTATGTTCCGTCGCCTTCCCCAGCGGCGTAAAAATGTGCCAACCCCGCGACAAGGGTGTCGGGATCTGGGTCCTGCCGCCTCCGACGGTTCGCGTCCCCGCCCGCACGCAGCATGGGCGTCAGGATGGTCTGCGACTTAACGTCAGATGGACATTGATCGCAAATCCACCGTCCATGAAAATACTAACTGTATCTGCTGCAAAGCAGGAGAGAAGGCAGCTACGGTCTACGGAGCTACTTCCTCCATTCCACAATGTAAACATTTGTAACATTCAAATATTTGTCCATAATGTAAGCATTTATAGGGATAAGACAAAATATGGTGATGGGTTGGTGGGTGAGTGAGGAACTGATGAGGTAGTGTAAAATGAGGGATATATATGACTTTTCTCACATTAACTATTTTTATCTCGAGATTTAGGAATGCTTACATTGTGGAACGGAGGTAGTAACCCTGAAACCCATTCCTCTTTCCTTTATTCAAAAATCGAAAAACAGATATTAGGAATTCCAAGAAAAATCAAATGTTCCAGATATTAAATATGAGGTATCAATGCACCCATTTTGATTCTAAACTCTCAAAGATCTAATTTGAAGATTTAAATAGAATTTCTCAAAGTTGGCTAACCGGTCAACTTTTTTACAGTCAATAGCGTGCTGGTTAGCTAACTTTGCGAAAATTCAGTTTAAATCTGCAAAGTATATCTTTGAGTGTTTAGAATCAAAATGGATGCATTGATATCTTGTGTATAATCTCTCAAATATTTACTCTTTTTAGAGATTCCTAACATCAAGTATTTTATTTTTGAAAAAGAGTAAGAAGAAGGAGCTTCAGAGTTGGGCTCCATCCAGCATATCTCTCGGCTGTGTGCAACAGAAACCGTTAGTTTTTGCATGGACGGGTAGATTGCTCCCAATGTCGATCTGACGTTGAGACCTAGAAGTCAGACCACACTGCACAGTTGTCCACAACCTACCTGTCAGATAAACCAAATCAAAACTGTGGAAGCTAGCGGTTGGCTTCAATCGATCCTGTTCTTAGAAGCAGTATATATCTAAGGTAGTGTCGGCGTTCAGTCAGTCAGGCCTGTGAGCGAGCGAGCTCACGAGACGACGGGAAGTGCTCATCAGTTCTGCGTCGAGTCCGCTTCGGTCCTTGTCTCTTGCCGCGTTCCCTTCATGGATGCACGCTGCATTTCTTTCAGCAGTCTCGTCCATTCTGCCTGGACTTGACTGGATCCCAAATCAGCCAAATATTATCTATCTAGCTCATGATTTTTCGCTGACACTCGCATTTTATTATTGGCAGACAACAATCAAGTGCTCGGCTACCGGGTGCTCCGTAAATGTACGCTTTGCGTTGAATCATTTGCGGCATAGGACACTGCAAGAGACAAATAATCTACGTATAATGTGCATTGGCCGTCAGATTGTGACTTTGATCCATGTTCTACGGTAGTATATATATACATTTATATCCTTATCTCATTCATATTGCTCGCGTGCAAATCCTAGCAAAGAGTGCAAATGCTATCCATTACTTTGTTCATGACTTGTCTTCATTAACTGTTTTCACTATTACCATCCAAAGTTTAAAAGAAATAAACTTAGCAGTCTAGTTTGCACAATGCAATACCGATGTAGAACCCTTCGTTGTAATAAACATTCAGAATATGAAAAGTTACTTATATGTGTGTTGCACTGAGTCTTTGTTGCAGAAATGTGGCGTAAAGGATAAATGCAGCAACAACAAGGCATGTTGGATTAAAACATCACTCTTAAATTATTAAGATCTAAGATACTAAGTAATAAATAAATGCATAGTACTTACAAATGTGTGGCTCTAACCCTATTATTGCATAGATAAATTCTCTGTCTCGCTCTTTCTCTCCATCTGTGGCTTGTTTGATCCGGGAACCGACTGTAGTTGAATCTATATTTTACCATGTGAGGGCATATGCCCCCACTTAGATTTCAATATTGAATTATAATATCATGCATTCTTTGTTTTCTATCCTAATTTACATGTTCTCTCTACTACACAATACAAGACAATAAGATATTTTCACTTTGTGACCAATATACTTTGAGAAAATTCCCTCTATACCATTGGAAAATTTTCAACTTCCTTCTATACCATTAAAATTTTAAAGTTCCCTCTGTACCATCGGCTTAAAATTTACATGCCCTCTATACCACTGGCGTCCGTGCTTAACATTTATCTCTATTCGCTAGCTCGAAAAAATAATTTCTCTACTCTAAAATTTATGAAAATTTGTACATTTATAGAGTAACATGTGGAGAACATTTTTTGTTATTGAAAAATAGTTTGGTTCTGTAATATTTTTGAATTTGAAATCGCTGAACATGGTAAAGCGTTAAGGTTCAGAAATACTTTCATAAGTTAAATTTCAAAGTTTTGAACCTTAACACTTTGCCAGGTTCACCCATTTCAAATTAAAAAAATATTATAGAATCAAACCGTTTTCTAACAATAAGAAATGTTCTCCATGTGTTACTCTATAAATTTACAAATTTTCATAAATTTGGAGTGAAGAAAGTATTTTTCGCGCTAACGAATAGAGATAAATGTTAAGCACTGATGCCGTGGTATAGAGGGCATAGAAATTTTAAGCCGATGGTACGGAGGAACTTTTAAAATTTGGATGGTATAGAGGGAAGTTGAAAATTTTTCAATGGTATAGAGAGAATTTGCTCATATACTATTTGTCTATTATTGACGTTAGTCGTGAAGGTATTAAAGGTACTTGCAAATTATAATGAACCATGAGAAATAAGTAAACCTAGCAAATTTTAGTCTGAAATATAACATTTGACATATGCATATATGAAAAAGTTTGTAGTGTAGTGTTCACAAAAAGGCCCGTGAGAGTATATCTTTGTTCAAATTAACTGATCATGATCGACAGGTCGAGTAGAACATACCAGAGTTGATAGGACCGGTAAGGTCAAGCACAATTTGACTTCTTGCAACTCAGGGCGTTGCCTCCGTCGCTACGTCCTGTCGTGAATCGTCGTCTCCCTTTTACGCACATGCATTCGCCATAGACAATGAAAAGATAAGGAATAGCGACACCATGCGAGTGACGCCTATGAGTTTAGTTTGCCCCGGGTATCGCCCTCGTCTCGGTCTTCCTCTCGTCTCAGTTGTGACCGATCCAGCGGTCAAGAATCCGTCGTGGTCCGTGGCGTGCGATCGATGGCGTGCGATCGATCCCCGAGGCAGGGCAATGATCGTTTGATCACCGGCGTGCACACGCCGTTCACCGTGTCGCACGTGTGGTTCATGTATAGCTCAACAACGGGCAACTACCTGTTTTGGTGCTCCTGAGTTTGGATGGCACACGGCTCGGTATCGGTTGGGTGAGAGGGACGTGAAACTGAATCGCCAATTGTTAACCTGATTTTGTGACAAGTATATGGCTAAGGAAGAGGAAGGTGCAGTTGAGGTTGGAGTGAGTTGTTTGCCCGTTGACTAGTGTGCCTCCTCCATTGACACATGGGACCAGTTGATGACCGTTACTATGTGCACCTCGACTGTTGACCTTGTGGAAAAAAGTTGTTTGCTGAAAATTACTGCATTCTCCGACAGACAACACCCATCCACATGTGTAAAAGATGTTGCTATAGCTGAACACATGGGCTAGGCTAAACGGGTTGGCACGAGGTGAGGCTGATTTGGCCTAGCATGGGCCCGACCCAACCCAGTATATTAACGGACTATGCTTGGGCCTCATCTCACGGCCGTCATGCCAGCCCGAGCATGGCCCATTTACAGAGGCTCGGTCAGTCCATTGTGCAGCCCGTCAAGCACGTGAACCACGGCCCAACACGAGCACGGCCAAGTTAGAGGCCTATGTTATAAAAGCCAACGAACACATATATGCTACACCTCGCGCCGCAACCACACCCGCACCCCTCGCGCCGCACAGCCTTCCCACCCCTCGCACCGCACGCCGCTTCCTACCCTAATCTCTCTCACGCCGCACGCCGCTGACGCATGCGCACCTGCTGTCACCGCCGCCGCAGTGGAATTGATAGGGAAGGGGGATGATGAATTATTTGGAAGCAGTGGAATTGATAGGGAAAAAATGAGGCATTATTTGGAAAGTTAACCCATTCTTTGGGCCGCCTCGACATGGAAGGCTCATCGTGCCGAAGCCCCGACACGGCCCGTGTAATTTTGCCGTGTCGTGCCGGGCCGGTGTCGGTTGGCTCGACCCCTCACGGGGATGCGGCTTCGGTGCTCCCGTGTGCGTGCTCCCGTCCATGCTCCGGCCACGTGGCGCAATTCCATTGGTTCTCGTTATTTGCTGGCCCAGCACAGTAAGGGGCGACCGTCCACACATAACGGTGTTAGCTACGTTAGCTAGCTTTTTCACCGGTTGCTCATTCTCCGTTCCCCATCGCTAATCCTTCGATTTATTCAGAGCTTCGGGATCCTGATTTCGATGGGGTCTGCACATTCTCCGTTCCCCATGGCTAATCATTGGAACCATTTAGGGGATTCTGATGTGGATGGGGATCTGATCTACATAATTCATCAAGGAAACCTTGATTTCAGGCTCAACTCAATCCGATTGCGAAAGATTCCAATTTGAGTTGTATTGTATCTGCTATATTTGAGGTTGCATTCACTTTGTGTTGAGAAGGATGCAGACGATTATTAAAGTTGACACAACATAGTTTCATTATGTATTGGTGTCGATTATGCAATAGAACTTGTGTGTCGATGAATATGGGTCACAGCGTGACAATGTTTTTTACGTTGGGGGGGGGGGGAGGGGGTGTTGAAACCTAGCTTACGAAACGTTGAACAATGTTGAATATGTTACCCCGTGAAGGTAGGGTTGCAATTCCCATGTCCCATGCAAAAGTACTATCCAAAAGGAATGAAGGGGTCAAGTAAAGAACATTTAATCAATTGACCTACGGTTACATTTGGACCATTCACTTGATTAACTCTCAAATGGCCCTCTGTCACACTTAGGGAAGAGATTTGTTCTCCCGTGAGCTCGCTGATGCAATGCAAGCGTCCGCGTGAGGCAACAACCGTTACGCGTGTGAATTTGGATGAAACAGTGGTGACGCACGTCGCTGGTCCAGACTAGCGCAACCGTCCTGCTCGTTGCGTTCCCTACATGGCTGCACGGTGTTTGAAGGCATTCGGCCATGCATGTGCTGTTTGAAGGCGATGGCGAGAGTCTGACTGGGCAGCGAGGGACCGCGGCAGATCAATCGGGTACGATCAGACGAGATGTGCGGCTCATGGCATATGAGATTGACGCGAAAGCTAACTCGGCTCATTAGTTGCAAGTTTGCAAAGCGGGACAAATGTGAGATCGACGGACGGTGCATCAACGTAACTGATGTGTGGTTTCGTCGCCTTCCCCGGCGGCGTCAAAAGGTGCGAACACCGCGACAAGTCTCTCGTGATCCATCCCCTATCGGGATCCGGATCGTGCCGCCAGCTGCCTCCAACACACGGTTCGTGTCCCTCGCCAAGACCCCGCCCGCATCCAGGTTCATCGGGTGCGCCGCGGCCGAGAACACCAATTCCGCGTCGCGCGTTCCTGTTGCCATTGCAACGGACCGATTAGGTGTGTTCATTTCCTGGCTCTAAAACTTTATAGTTGTCACATTAAAAAGAATTTACTATTTAAAAGTACTTAAATAAAGTTTAATTATAAAATAAATTACAGACGCCTAGACTAATTTACAAGACGAATGTAATGAGGTTAATTAAGTTGTGGTTAGAAGACTGTTATCTGTAGCATCACTTTAACAAAACATAGATTAATTAAGCTCATTAGATTTATCTCGAAAATTAGCATCAATTGTCAACAGATTTTGTAATTAAATTGATCGAAATATTCATAAATAATAAGATTCTCTTTGATATGACAGTGCTTAAAATTCGAGAGGACAGGAAATTTACGGGACTAGAAAGACGAGGGAAACGTTTGCACCGACGACTGCAGTATATAGCTCGAATAATTGCCGAGCGGGCCATGGTAAAAAAGGAAAAAACTGCATGTACGTTGAAACCGTAGGATTCGATCGTGACCCGTGATTGAGAACTGTGCAAGTTCAGTTCGACGCATGGAAGTACTCCCTTTTACTCTAAGTACTATTAGCAGTAGTTTAACAAAGCACTCCCACTGACAGCGCTCAATTTAAAACTAAGTGAATATGAGCACAGTTGCCGACGACCTATCAGATAATCCAAATCAAAACTGTGGGAGCTAGCGGTTGGCATCAATCGATCCTGTTCTTAGAAACAGTATCTAGCTAGTTGAGTCAGTCAGTTGAGTCAGGCCTCCGAGCGAGCGAGCTCACGAGACGACGGGAAGTGCTCATCCTGTCCTCGCCCGTCCTTGTCTCTTGCCGCGTTCCCTTCATGGCTGCACGCTGCGTTTCTTTCAGGACTCTCGTCCTATCTCCCTGGACTCGACTGGGATGCCAAATCTGCCAAATATTATCTGTCTAGCTAACCCATGACTTTTTGCTGACACTCGCAATTTATAATCGGCAGACAACATGTCAAGTGCTCGGGCACAGGGTGCTGCGTGAGCTCCAGGTAAATATACGCTTTGCGTTGAATCATTTGTGGCGTAGGATCAATGTTCAATGTTCAACACCAACAGTATACATATGTATTTCCCTCTGTCATTCATATTGCTCAGCAACGACGACTGCTTAGTGTTACACATGCAAATCGTAGCAACGAGTGCAAATGCTATCAATTACTTTGTTCAGTGGCTTGGCTTCATTTACTGTTTTTATATTGATACCATCCAAGGTTTAAAAGAAATAAACTGAGCAGTCTAGTTTGCACAATACGATTTTGACGTAGAATCTTTCATCATTCAAAACTTACTCGATATATACTGCACCGGCATTCTGAGTCTGTTGCAGAAATTTGGTGCAAAGGATAAATGCAATAACAACAACGTATTTTTTATTAAACCGTCACTCTTAAATCATATATGCATAGTGCTAATAAATATGTGGCTCTAACCTTATATTATTGCTTAGATAAACTCTCTCTCTCTCTCTCTCTCTCTCTCTCTCTCTCTCTCTCTCTCCTATATTCCCTAATTTACACTTTCTCTCTAGTACACAATACAAGACAATCAAATATTTTCACTTTGTGACCAATATACTTTTCTTCCATAATATTAAGAGCAGCCGTTTAGTTACCTTGGACATTTAGCCAATTAATGATCTATGAGAAATATTAAAGTCAACCTAGCAAACTTTAGTCTCCGGTAAAACATTTGACATATGCATA
Source organism: Chloris gayana (assembly GCA_031894775.1). NCBI lineage: Eukaryota > Viridiplantae > Streptophyta > Magnoliopsida > Poales > Poaceae > Chloris > Chloris gayana. The sequence goes on from JAUNZO010002114.1 coordinate 108,463, forward strand.
TATGAAAAAGTTTGCAGTGCAATATTATTCCCATAAAAGACCGGTGGGAGTACTTGAATTGCGCTTATACAATGTCTTTGTTGAAACTAGCTAACTGAACATAGCAGAGTCTATGCATATGGACCCAAAGAGACACTTGCATTGTGTCGTGGCGCAGGGGATGACAGGGCCGATAAGGTGAAGCACAACTTGGCGTCTAGCAACCCAGGGCGTTGCCTGCGTCGCTCCGTCCCTGTCGTGAGTACTCGTCATCTCCCTTTTACGCGCATGCATTTGCCGTAGACAGTGAAAGAGAACGGCGACGCGACACGAGTGACGCTTATACCGAGTTTTAATTTGCCCCCGGGTATCGCCCTCGTCCCGATCTTCCTTTTGACAGAATCCACGGGGCGATGGATCCCCGAGGCAGGGCATTGACCGTTCGGTCGCCGTCGCCGCGTCGCGCGTGCGGTTCATGTATAGCTCGCCGACGAGCAGGTACCCGTTGTGGCGCTGGCGGGTTGGGATGGCACGCGGCTGGATGACAAGGACGTGAAACTGAACCTCATTCACTGACCAGTTGATCCCGTTTCTGCGCACCTCGACGGTTGACCAAGTGGGAAGAAGCAGTTGTTCGCTGGAAATACCTGCGTTCCGACGCCCCTGCCACTGCACAGATGTAAAAGTACTAGTTGCCAACCAGCACAGTAATCCGGATGGATGCATTACCTTACGGTCATCGTACAGGTTCTAATAGTTTCAGATTCAGTCATTCAGAATGCAACACAGCATGGGTACTGCGCTCGCTGTCAGTGCAACACAGAGTGAACCAAGGTCTGCTGTCTGTAGCTACGTTTCGTTCAGTGGCCTCATCTCATCCACCTGCCGGACATCAATGCAATTGCTGCCAACATCATCTATCTAACCCATGACTTTTGCTGGGCGAGCGAACACAGATGCTCGGTCGGTTGCAGTGTGTCCACCGACGTCAGCGTTGAAATGCTTGCCGCATGAGCTAGCGCAAGAGACGAATCCAGATATAAAGTGCATCCTGCGTCGCCATCGTCTCTATGCGTGCTCGCCAGTTGTTCTACTCCCTGTTCTCGTATCAGACTTTATTTGCATCTCGTAGGATAATGCGACTAGTCAGAGTTCTGAAGATGCTCGTCAAATATTGACAAGGCAAGGTGGTCGACGCGTTAGCGGTGCAGATGGCATTAACTCTGCAATATGTGTTCAGATTAAACCACATTCAATGTGTGAAACATGGATGCATATGAATACCTTCGGATTGTTGTTTATACCGGTTAAGAATGCGTGGTCTGCAGATAACAAATGCCTATTACAAGGACAACACCTCCGTTTTCTTTTAATTCCCAGCTTCCTTGTATGACTTTGCCTCAGATATTCTGCATCGAAACTTCCAAGGGGCAGCATCTGCACTGCAGAACAAGCGGTTCATCAGCAGTCCAGTTCATACAGTGTGGCAAGGGTTCGGCATCCTTCCCAGGAAACACCCGGCATGTCAAAAATCAACACGATATGTTTCGCGGGTATTCTGAACGGGTGTCTTATTCGTGCTGCATTGAGTTAGAGCAAAGGACAAATCCAGTAAGGAACACAGGTAGACTGCTACTTTGTTCAACTTTGACTTCTTATAATACAGTACTCACATGGCCACATAATTTTGTTTCCCAAATCCATCAGTTCATACGAGCAAAGGTCGCCATCAATTAATCTCTGGCATGTTTTCATAGGACAAAAGAACCAATCCCTGCAACCGACGGCGTATGTCAACCTTGTGATCGCTGTCGAGATCACGCAACAAGGTTTGACGTCGCTACTTCTGTCCTGTACCCGATGTGCATTGCAACATACCGTCCTTTTTTATTGAGTGCACACTTGATATTCCTTTTTTGAGCTGACCGCGAACGGATATGTATGAAGTTTGCATGGGAGGCAAACTAATCTTCAATCAAGACATGTCCTTTTCTCTGTTTGGCCATGGGAAATACTGTAATAGGTATGAACTATGCAACGAAGTTTTTCCTTCAAAGAAGAAGAGCAGCACACGAAACTCATGGGAGTGTCAGCATGACTTGCTTGCTGGATCATCATCTACCGCGTTCAGGGAGGAATGTCTAATCTGAAACCTTAAGCATTTTCTTCAGAAACGGCGAGCCAACCCAATGTTCAGTCAAAGTGTCAATCTAATTTGTTCAGTTTCTGTCAAATCATAAAGTAACTAAACAATGTAGCAACTTTGTGTGAACAATATAAGACGATCATCCTGTTCAAATTAACAAGATAACAACATTCAGAATAAATTATTTTATGCGAGAAGAGACTAATTGTTGTTGGTTCGTCTTCATTTTCCCTGTAACTAGTTCAGCTATCGTACTCTCAAGGACCCTTTTTGTTCACTGCCCCAAGAATCTTTCGAGTACCAAACTCTGCTGATAATTCTGCGTCCGGCAATGTGCCGTCACTGTTGTTGTATCCCCAAAGCGTGGGCAACACCTGCCCATGCTTCTGCTGCTGCTTCTCATATGAGCAACAGCAACCATACGGAAACGACATTAGAGCCTTGCACTCCGTCGTGTGCTGCCGCTGAAAATGGCTTATTAGTTATATAGAAAAGAAGTTCTCCTTTTTCAGTAAATGGTACAAGCGTAGAAGAAAAATGAGCATACTTAGAGTAGGAAACTACTAACTGTGCGTTTAATTGAGTCTGCATTTCTACCAGAAACAATCATCAATTCAAGAGCCGTAACCATTTCGTATCTCTTCAACCACCAGGAAACTTACCAACTTGGATGACCCTACTAGTAGATTCTTCTGATCAACCCAAAAAGTCTTTGCGGTTAAGCCGTCGCTGTCTGGCCGCAGCTGAATCCATGCAAGAACACCCGGATGATCCAAGCAATGGGGGCGCGCGTACGGCTCAGCGAGAGACACACAAAGGGAAGCGTAAAGCCGATCGTGTGATCGGTAATCTCACATGGAAACAACAGTACGATCACTTGGGATATCTAGACAAAACCAAGCAGGGTTGAGTGATCTTCAGGTTGATTTGCTGCTCACGCATCCGTCGCGTCGAAGGAATCAATCAAGCGTCTGTTTGGAAACAGCGGGTTAAAGGTTAAAACAACCTGAAGAATCGAGCTTGGGAGTGGCTGCATTTTGGCTGATTGGTACAAGTAGTTAGGATCAATCAGCAGGTTGGTGCCTATTAGCTTGTCGTGGCACGTGTGTATGGGCCTAATTCATGTGCGCTATATTATCTAGTACTAGATCGATCGATCATCTATCAGTGCCTCAACTTTCTCCTGCTAATCGAGAGGGCAATGGAAATATGAGACGGAATTTTTTCCCCTTGAACACGCAAAAGAGTTGCACGCCTTTATAATGTGAAGATGAAAATAACCTTAGTATGGGGATGGCTTTATCAGAATCTCTGAGCTTGTTTGGTTGATGCCATGGTAGGCACGCTGCCGCTCAGGCACGATCTCACAGCCTCAGGAGCGCCATGCCTACCTCTGGCAGATTTGCCAGGGCAAAGACCAAACAGGCCCTATGTGGTTTGTGATAATAAACCCGGTGTCCGACAACACAGGAAGCTGCAGTTAACGTTGACCCACAGTGCCTTGTTTTTTTTTTCTTGGCAAACCTTCTATATCCTGTAGATTTCAAGTGCTGCAGCAGGTCAGTATTTGTTATACCCAGTCCAATAGGCACGTACGAACGCAGACACCTTTCTTGCAACGTCATTTTGCTTCCGGAAAGTAGTATTAATTTACACCCGAAAAAGAACACTTTGCAATTGTTCATGCGTCGATCCCGTTGACCTTTGTCTCGAAAGTGTGTTATCCATCCAGGTTTTATATACGCATCAGCTCGCTCTCGTTTCGGTGTCATATGCGCCCGTGATTGAATATGGGTCTTGTTTATATGATATATATGTCCGGTGCTATTAGGTTTGACCAAAGTGTCAAACACACTAGCACGCTAAACAAGTAGTAGTATCTTCAGGAAAGGCCCAGCGCTTAAACTATTTATCTATAGGCGCATAAAGGGAGCAATGATGCTGCTAGCTAGCCCAACTATTCGAAAGTACACGATAATGGTCTAGATGCCGGATTATATAATAAACAGGGCTAAGCGAGAGAGGTGGAGAAGAGGATTAGCTTACCAAACGATATAAGCAATATTTATTTAGGAAATATACTATGCTGCAAAATGAAGAAGAATTCTAGTGAGTGTGGGCAGGTATATATGCCTGAATGTGTCAAAAAAGAGAAATTTTCATTATCTTTATATATGTTATCTTAGATGTTTTTACAATAACTTAAACAATGATAGTATTGGCCTTCATTTGTCTTCGTAATGACTTCCAAAATACAACAGTATTATTGGACTGTGTACACAGAATACTACCTTTTTTAGTTTATGAAAAATAACAGATGTCATTTTAGGAAAACCCAAAGCATGAGTCAGCAGACGGTCAAAGCTAAACAAGAAATTTGTGTCTTGCGTTGACCCCAGCGCACTACTAGCTCAATATAAGTATGATTTTTTTTTTCAAATATTGCATGGCAGGTTTGATAGCCGTGACCATTGTATGACGACTTTGAGGCAGAAAACAACAAGAGTCACAAGACCATTGTCTTGCGTTGATAGTTGTCATCACCCAGGCGAGGATTTGGCTTTGATATATGTAACTCAACTGTATAGTTTCGGGTAACTATTGGAAGACTTAGGGTCACAAGACAACAAAAGTTGCATGGAACTAGTTTATACGTAGGCTACATATGTAGAGGGCAAATCCCTAGCTGAGTTGGTGGGTTAGCAGCGCATCCAAAATTTTAAATTTGGCGAGAAATCGTAGCAGCTAGCTGCTGGAGAAGGACGCTATCTGCCGGGTTCGGTGACCCAACTCCAATGGCAGCTAATTTGCAAATTAATTTGCACGATAGTCTACACTGTACCATAGAAAGAGGATGCCTCCGCAGGGTCCACATGTCAGTGACAGGTTGTCGCTGCAGACATCTGTGTACCTACTGTAGCGAGGGATTGAATTGACTTCGGCCCTGTTCGTTTCCTGCACTCAAAAAATTAAGCACTGTCACATCGAAGAGAATCTTACTATTTATGAATATTTCGATCAATTTAATGACAAAACCCTATTGACAGATTAGTGCTAATTTTCGAGATGAATCTAATGAGCTTAATTAATTTACGTTTTGCTAAAGTGATGCTACAGTAATCGTCTTCTAATCATGACTTAATTAACCTTATTAGATTCGTCTCGTAAATTAGTCTAAGGGCCTGTAATTTATTTTATAATTAAATTTTATTTAAGTACTCCTAAATAATAAGATTCTTTTTGATGTGACAACTGTAAAGTTTAGACCCTAGGAACGAACACACCCAAGACTGCTATACTATGATTAATAATACCAGGGATTTGATGTCGTTTGGATCAACACCGTACCGTCTGTAACAAAACCAAGGGCCTAGTACTACATGATTGCTGTAGTCATTCGCTGGTACGGAACACCTTGACAACCTCCAGCAAATCCCTTTGAGACACTGCTGCATCAACAGGAGATGACACCTTGGATCGAGAAAGATAGTCATATGCTAGGATCAGAGCAGTACTTCCTCCGTCCAAAAATATAAGGATTTATTGACTTTTTCAGTTCTCGTTTGATCATTCAGTCTTATTCAAAATATTTATACAAATGCAAAAATAAAGAAGACATACTTAAAATATATCTAGAAATAAAATAGATTCTAATAAAATAAATAAATTTTTAACAAATTTTTTGAATAAGACGAGTGGTCAAACGAGAAGTGAAAAAGTCAATAAATTCTTATATTCTTAGACGGAGGGAGTACATAAAATTCCTTCGGCCCTAGATCCCTTACGTACTGGTACCAGGTTTATCGAATTGCGTCATGGAGAAAAAGGCCAAAAAGCGTGGAAACTTTCGAGTGGACGACAGGAGCTCACAGCGCAGTGCGTTGGCCGGGTTTCGTTTCCACGAGCCAAATTTTTGCAATTCGTTATGTAGTAGTCCTTCTCTTTTGCTCTTTTTCCCTACTTTTGCCGTTGCATCTTTAATCATGTTGTAATGATATTGCTGACACTGCTTTCCATGGTGCTGTGCGATGCATGGTGTTTTTTTCAATTGTTCTTTGTTACTTCTCTTTTGGTAACTTTTATTGGCCAGGGGAGGGACCAGGATTATAGTTTCAGTTAATTAGCAGAGGAAATATGGCAGAAAAAGCAAAGGTAAGAAACATGCTACATTTCTCGTCCTTATAATTAGCCAAAAAAAATGGTTAACATATCTCACGTCTTCAGTAGCTCCAAATAAGGAGGAGCGAGCACGGTGCACATGCATTGCATCATGTGGATCGATAAGGATCGCCGACGTTGGCGGCACGACGGAGTCCGATGGTTGTCCGATGGTTGTATTTGCGGGAAAAAGGAAGGAGGAATCATAGGACAAAAAAGCGGGGGCCCCGGCGCCAGCGACAAGTCGAAAACTGAGCGGTTCGTGTCGGATCACAGCTTGACCGCCCGACCCCACGCACGCCCGCCAGTCCCGTCGAAACCCGTCGCGTCACCTTTCCAGACGCGGCTGTCGTCGGCCGGGGCCAAAACAAGTTTTGAACCCAAAAAAAAAGCATATAGACAGAAAATCTTATGTTTTTTGTAAAATGTAAATAGAGACAAGAAGCCAAGATTTTATAATATCATAGGACTAAAATTGAATTTTGCACAAAACGTGTACTCTTTTTTCGGCCATGGACGACGCTATGGCTTCGGCATGCCGCGAAGGGATGGACAGGACGCAGGCGAACCAAGCATGGTGGCTGCCGCTGTACTGTGTACTGTACGTGCATGCCATGCGAGATGCCAGCTTCACGTCGTCGCGATCAGGTCAGGCTTTCTGTCTGAATCCTGCGACGTTGCGAAGACAGGAGGAGGGCAAGCCACCCAAAAAGGCGAAGCAGCTTTTGTGCTGCACGGTCAGTGCCTAGCACTAGTAAAAAAGTACAAATTCCAGCAGCTTGGATTATTTCGGCCGAGTTTGAGACAAGGGCCTGTTCGTTTCTCCCTATCTAATTTTTAGAGGGTCAAATCAAAGAGAATTTTATCATTTTGAAGTACTTAAATAAAGTCTAATCTCGAAACTAATTATAGACCCCCAATCTAATTCACGAGACGAATCCAACGAGGATAATTATAGTGTTATTAGAAGATGTTTACTGTAGCATCACTGTAGTAAAATATAGATTAATTAGGATCATTAGATTCGTCTCAGTAAATTAGAGGGGGTCGCGACATAGGTTTTGTTATTAAATTAATAAAATTACTACTTAAATAGTAAGATTCTCTTTGATGTGACAATGATCTAAATTTTAGAGGGTGGAAACGAACGGGGCCAAAGAGCCTCCAAGGGAAGGAAGGATCTAATAAGAGGCCAAATAAGGTCTAGGAGGGACTGGAAATAGGGTTCTAAAACACTCTGCATCTCCAAAGATCCACTCAAACCCAAATCCAAATCTCGTTGCTGCCACGCCGCTGTCGCTCGCCACCACCGCCGGCCGTCGCCTCCCGCACTGTCTCGTCCTCCTCACGTACATTAGCCGCCAGTGTGTTCTAACCCCCGCCCCCGCCCTGTACCTCCGCCGTGCTTGCCTTGCCTTGAAGCTCGGGGAGAAGGTGTCGGAGTTGGAGAACATGCTCTCGTGGACAAGCGTCGCCTGCTCGCGTCGGGGGTGTGCCCACGGGATCTGTACGTCAGGGGTGCAGCAGAGGGTGACGAGGACAGCATGGGCATCTGGTGTTGCGCTGTGAGTGTTCTATTTCTTGGTCACACCTTTCCATGCCCCGCACGTTTGGATCGCTGTTTGGAGACGTGAATTTGATGTTTTAGCATCTATTTTCACTCTGGGTCTTAGGGCCACCTCAATATATTTAGACTGGTTGGTTAATATGGACGGGTCCCATGAACAGTGTACATTACTTATGTAATATCACGGAATGGTATGGTTATTAGTGGGTCCTACATTAAATAAAACAACTTTATTTTCTCCCGGCTACGTCATCCTCCTTGCATGCAAAAGAGAGAAGAATAGCGAGAAAGAATGTGAAATCAATTTTTTATTCTATAAGGGTGGGCAATAGCCATAAGGGTGACTTTTGCAATCAATGCTATATTGACTAGTTGAGCAATGTATATAGTCAGCCTTTAGAAAACATTTATTAACTACTTTTTACTCCCATTGTGGTTGTCTAAGTTTGTGGGGGGAGGGGGAGGGGTGTTTTTTCAGCCATTTCATTATAGAAGGATTTTGGGTGCGTTCGTTTCTTTTATAGATAGGAATTTAGAGGGTTAGAGTTTCTTATTTTAGGCCCTGTTCGTTTGGTGTCCTCTAAAATTTAGCACTGTCACATCAAAGAGAATTTTACTATTTATGAATATTTTGACCAATCTAAAGACAAAACCTTTTGACAGATTAGTGCTAATTTTTTAGATTAATCTAATGAGCTTAATTAATCTATGTTTTGCTAAAGTGATGCTACGAGTAACTGTCTTCTAATCATGACTTAATTAACCTCATTAGATTCATCTCGTAAATTAGTCTAGGGCCCTGTAATTTATTTTATAATTAAACTTTATATAGTACTTCTAAATAGTAAGATTTTTTTGATGTGACAGCTATAAAATTTAGACCACGGGAAACGAACACACCCTTAGGCCTCCTGTGGAATGGAGGAAAAACATAGGATTTTTGTAGGATTCAATTCCTACAGGAAATTTTCCTGTGAGAACCTTTGGAACGCAGGATTAAATCCTATCAAATCCTTCAAAATTCCTATGAAATGGTTTCCTCCATGTAAGTTTTGGAGGAAAATTAACAAGAGGTCCAACCTCTTGTAAAATTCCTACGAGTCTATCTCTCTCTTCAATTTTCTGTGTTTTTCCTGTGTTGCAACCAAACGAACTCAATTCCTATATTTTTCCTATTCCTATGTTTTTTAATTCCTGCATTCCAAAGGAGGCCTTAGTGTCCTTTTACAGGGGAAAATGAACGCACCTTTTTTCAGAGTATCTGAAAACACAAAAATAAGAAATATCTTGAATAGCTCCACGCAACTTGTCAAATGTCAACAACTCGCTGAGGCTACGGACTATCAGCCTATTAGCATAGCAAGGTCCACCTCCTACCGTAGAGGCGATCCTGTTCTTTTGGCACGTATGCGACCTGGAGATTTTTATTTCTTCTTTTGGCATGCAGTCCATTGCAGTGACTTTATGTTGTTGTTGAATCCATTTTACCAGCCAGCCTCAAAGTATAAATGTGAAAACTTGATAACTGGTCTCTGCTTTGGACAACTTGTCAACTGGAATATTTAACTAAACTTTCATACTGAACTCAAAATTCAAACGAATTCGACAACTAGGTTATTAGTCCTCATTTGGTGAAAAACTGAAATATCCCTTTGCAAGTTTCTGTCAATCAATCTAGCTAGGAGAACAAACAACGTTTTCGTAAGCATCCAAAGTAGGGGAATTATTTAGCCGGCGACTCCTTATGTCACATGTCAACCGGACAAAAGAGTATGAGGAAGTCCCGGTGACGCTGTGTACCCAAGTCCCAACACGGCAACGCACACGAACGGAACGGAGCACACAGTCTCTGCAGTCTGCACGGAGGCACAGAGCCTTCCCAAGATAGATAAACACGCTCCCATTTCCCGTGCATTAAACTCTTGATCACAACATCCGTTTGCTTGCGTGTGCCTACTCCCGTCCCGTTTCAGTAGTAGGCCAACGTAGACAATCAGACACGTACGCCTTCCCTCATTCATGCTCGATCATGGACCGCAGCTTGCCGCTTATCCATCCGATTTTTTTTTCGCAACGATATCTCAAGTTGTTTAATGTACAGTAGCATTGTTAATTGAAGGAATTAGTATCAGGATTTTATTTTTAGAGTGGATTAGTAGCGAGATGAGGCAAGTCAGCATCTTCTCCGGGCCCACGTAGCAGGTCAAATCGTTCCGGAGCCGCTTCATCGACGGACGGTTTTGTTCACACACACGGCAGTGGCGATTCTGAATCCGTCGTGGTCCATAAAAGGGAGGCCAACTACTCTCTTTCCACGAACTCCATCTCTCTCTAAACCCTGTTTCTCTCTCTCTCTCTCTTCCTTCCTGGCCCAAACTACTCTACTACCCTACTCACTCCCCCCAACTGCCAGCCGAATCCTCTGCTCCTCTCTCTCCTCTGCTGTGTGTAACAGAGGAGGGAGCTGCTCCGCCATTCCCCAAGCACACCAACTCCTTCCAGAGGCCGGCGAGGGCGGTGCCATTCAATGCCACCCATATTACCCATGCACTCAGACTCTGAGACATGGCAGCACCTCTTCCTCCTGCTTTAACTCCTCCCCCTTCCCCCGCCGCTTCCCGACGCTGACTCGCGCGGGAACCGATGCGCCCATGCACACTACTACTACTCCTGCTCATGCTGCGTTCCCCGCAACCTGACACCTAGCTAGGCAAGGATCGGAATTCGGAGCACAAGCAGTGAAGCAAGCGGCAATGGCGCGGCGGCAGTTCGTGGCGTTGCTGGCGATGATTGTGGCGGTTGCTCTGCTCTCCTCCGTGGCGGCGGCGGCGGCGGCGGCGAACGACGGCGACGTGCTGCTGGCGGTGAAGCGCGCGGTCGCATGGGACCCTGCGGGGCCGGTGGCGAGCTGGTCCGGCCCGTCGTGGGGCTTCTGCGCGTGGGCCGGCGTGGCGTGCGACGACGCGGGCCTCCGCGTGGTCGGCCTCAACCTCTCCCGCGCGGGGCTGGCGGGCCCGGTGCCGCGCGCGCTGGCCCGCCTCGACGCGCTCCGCGTCATGGACCTCTCCGAGAACGGGCTGGCCGGGCCCATCCCGCCGGCGCTCGGCGCGCTGCGCAGCCTGGAACGCCTCCTGCTCTTCTCCAACCGGCTCACCGGCGAGATACCGGCCGCGCTGGGCGCGCTCGCGTCGCTGCAGGTGCTCCGGCTCGGCGACAACCCGGGGCTGTCGGGCCCCATCCCCGCCGCGCTTGGCGCGCTGGCCAACCTCACCGTGCTGGGCCTGGCCTCCTGCAACCTCACCGGCCCGGTCCCGGCGAGCCTCGCGAACCTCACGGCGCTCACCGCGCTCAACCTGCAGCAGAACGCGCTGTCGGGGCCCCTCCCGGGCGCGGTGCTCGCCGGGGCGGCGGGGAGCCTCGAGGTGCTCGCGCTCGCCGGCAACCGGCTGTCCGGGCGGATCCCGCCGGAGATCGGCGGCCTCGCGGCGCTGCAGACGCTCAACCTGGGGAACAACTCGTTCGAGGGCCCCGTCCCGCCGGAGCTCGGCGCGCTCGGCGAGCTCCAGTACCTCAACCTCATGAACAACCGGCTGTCCGGCCGCATCCCGCGCGAGCTCGCCGCGCTGTCGCGCGCGCGGACCATCGACCTCTCCGGGAACCTCCTCTCCGGCGAGCTCCCCGCGGAAATCGGCCGGCTCCCGGAGCTCAACTTCCTCGTCCTCTCCGACAACCGCCTCTCCGGCGCCGTCCCCGGCGACCTCTGTGGCGGCGCCGACGAGGACGACGCAGCAGAGTCCACCCTCCAGCACCTGATGCTCTCGACCAACAACTTCTCCGGCGAGATCCCCGCGGGGCTGTCGCGGTGCCGGGCGCTGACGCAGCTGGACCTGGCGAACAACTCCCTCGCCGGCGCCATCCCCGGCGAGCTCGGCGGCCTCGGCAACCTCACGGACCTCCTCCTCAACAACAACACGCTCACCGGCGACCTGCCGCCCGCGCTCTTCGACCTCGCCAACCTCGAGACCCTCGCGCTGTACCACAACGCGCTCACCGGCGCGCTCCCCGCCGCCGTCGGCCGCCTCCGCAACCTCCAGACGCTCTACCTCTACGAGAACCAGTTCGCCGGAGAGATCCCCGAGTCCATCGGCGCGTGCACCGGCCTCCAGATGCTCGACCTCTTCGGGAACCGCTTCAGCGGCCGCATCCCGGACTCCATCGGCAACCTCACGCAGCTCGTCTTCCTCGACCTCCGCCAGAACGAGCTCTCCGGCCCCGTCCCCGCCTCCCTGGGCGCGTGCGCGCAGCTCCAGGTGCTCGACCTCGCCGACAACGCGCTGTCCGGGCCCCTGCCGGAGAGCTTCGGCAACCTGCGCGCGCTGGAGCAGTTCATGCTCTACAACAACTCGCTCGCGGGCCCCGTCCCGGACGGCATGTTCCAGTGCAGGAACATCACGCGCGTCAACGTCGCGCACAACCGGCTCACCGGGAGCCTGCTGCCGCTAACGGGCACGGCGCGCCTGCTCTCCTTCGACGCCACCAACAACTCCTTCGAGGGCGGCGTGCCCGCGCAGCTCGGCCGGTCCGCTTCGCTGCAGCGCCTGCGCCTCGGCAGCAACCGCCTCTCCGGGCCGCTCCCGCCGGCGCTCGGCGCCGCCGCGGCGCTCACGCTGCTCGACGCCTCCGACAACGCGCTCACCGGCGGGATCCCCTCCACGCTGGCGAAATGCGAGCAGCTCAGCATCGTGGTGCTCCGCGGCAACCGGCTGTCCGGCCCGCTGCCCGACTGGCTCGGCGCGCTGCCGCGGCTCGGGGAGCTCACGCTCTCGGACAACGCGTTCACGGGACCCATCCCCGTGCGCCTCAGCAACTGCTCCCGCCTGCTCAAGCTGTCCCTCGACGGGAACCAGATCAATGGAACAGTGCCGGCCGAGCTCGGCGGGCTGGCCTCGCTCAACGTGCTCAACCTCGCCGGGAACCAGCTCTCCGGCCCGATCCCGACCGCCTTGTCCAAGCTGGCCAACCTCTACGAGCTGAACCTGTCGCGGAACCACCTGTCCGGCGCGATCCCGCCGGACCTCGGCAAGCTGCAGGAGCTGCAGAGCCTGCTCGACCTGAGCGGGAACAACCTCAGCGGCCGCATCCCTTCCTCACTGGGCTCGCTGTCCAAGCTCGAGGACCTCAACCTGTCCCACAACGACCTGGTGGGCACGGTCCCGGCGCAGCTCGCGGGGATGAGCAGCCTCGTGCAGCTGGACCTGTCCAGTAACCGGCTCGAAGGCCGGCTCGGCGCCGAGTTTGCGCGGTGGCCGCGGGCCGCGTTCGCCGGGAACGCCGAGCTCTGCGGCAGCCCGCTGCGCGGCTGCGACAGCGGCAGCGGCAGGTCGGCGGTGCACGCGGCGTCGATCGCGCTGGTGTCCGCGGCGGTGACGCTGGCGGTGGTGCTCCTCGTGATCCTCGTCGCGCTGGTCTTGGCGCGGCGGCGTCGGCGGCGCGCGGGCGAGGTGAACTGCGCGGCGTCGTCGGCGACGGCGAGCTCGGGGAGGCGCGCGGCGGCCGCTGGTGCTCAAGGGCTCGGCGCGGCGGGAGTTCCGGTGGGACGTGATCATGGAGGCCACGGCGAACCTGAGCGACCAGTTCGCCGTGGGCGCCGGCGGCTCGGGCACCGTGTACCGCGCCGAGCTGCCCTCCGGCGAGACCGTCGCGGTGAAGCGCGTCGTCGCGGACAGCGACGCGCTGGTGCGCGACAAGGGATTCGCGCGCGAGGTCCGCATCCTGGGCCGCGTGCGCCACCGCCACCTCGTCAAGCTGCTCGGCTTCGTCGTCGGCGCCGGCGGCGGCGGCATGCTCGTCTACGAGTTCATGGAGAACGGCAGCCTCTACGACTGCCTCCACGCCGGGGACAAGAAGAAGCGCGCGCTCAGCTGGGACGCGCGGCTCAGGGTCGCGGCCGGCCTGGCGCAGGGCGTCGAGTACCTCCACCACGACTGCGTGCCCACCATCCTGCACCGGGACATCAAGTCAAGCAACGTGCTCCTCGACGCCGACATGGAGGCGCACCTCGGAGATTTCGGCCTCGCCAAGGCCGTCGCAGAGAACCGGCAGGCGGCAAAGGACTGCACCGAATCCGTGTCCTGTTTCGCAGGATCCTACGGCTACATTGCCCCAGGTATAAACCTTATCAGTCCCTTAAATCAATCAGAACAAGTACTAACTATTTTTTCAGACAAATTCTTAATAGCTACTAACTATTGTGCGCAGAATGTGCCTACTCCCTGAAGGCCACCGAGAAGAGCGACGTGTACAGCATGGGCATCGTGCTCCTGGAGCTCGTCACCGGGCTCATGCCCACGGACAAGACGTTCAGCGGCGACATGGACATGGTGCGGTGGGTGCAGTCCGGCATCGACGCGCCGCGGCCTGTCCGGGACCAGGTGTTCGACCCGGCCCTGAAGCCGCTGGCGCCGCGCGAGGAGTCGTCCATGATGGAGATGCTCGAGGTGGCGCTGCGGTGCACGAGGACAGCGCCCGGGGAGAGGCCCACCGCGAGGCAGGTCTCCGATCTGCTGCGTCACGTCTCGCAAGATTACTATCGAGCAGGGGAGAAGCGTTAGGACTTGAATCAATGCCTACTAGGAGCGGTTTTTCTCGACTGTTATTTAGCACTTTATCATTGTGTCAAAGGAGCGACAAAATGTGTGGCTCAGGGTTTGCAATTGAATAGTATAGAATCCCCTTCCATTGGATTGTTTCTTGGTTGTTCATTTGGTTTGGTTAGCTTTGGGTATCGTTGTACAAGCAAGTATAACAAAGTTTGCAACGCCTGATATCCGTTCAATGCTAGTGACAAAAAGATGTGTGAAAGCATTGCGATTGTGATAGGAATGAAAGAGACACAGCTGAAGTGCCAAGCAGGCGACACGATTATTTCACCTTTTAAGCACTAAACAAGTGTTAAACACAAAGGAGTCATGAGAGAAATTTATGCCACTAATGACAGGTAGCACAGCAATCGGAACCGAATAATTTTGGCAAGCCATCAGATCATCCAAGTGATATAACTGGTAGTATGCGGTATCTTACTGAGGCAAACCATAAGATCCACTGTGAAACAACATTTTATTACAAAGCCACAATTGAAATGTGGAAGAAGATACAGCAACTAAGAGGCAGTCCGAGTCGTTGACACGTTGCAAAAATACAAGTTGTTTGCAAACAAATCTTAACATCTAATCTTCATCATCATCTGCACAAAGTGGAAAGGAAGGTTGTTAGATGCCAAGAGTACCAAACGGAACTGTGCATTTTAACACCAAATCCATTTCATCAATACCAGCTAAACATCCAAATCACAACTACAGATCATGCAGGCACGTATAATTTTGCTGCCTATTTTTTCTTCTCATAGCTTTCTTACTAAAATGGCAGGAATACCTACAAACATGAAGCCTAAGCATTTATCTATTTTGCAGACTTCATTCTGCCTTATTTAGTTTAACAGAAATAAAATTTACCATTATCTTTTTTTCGTTCCTTCCTATATTATCTCTTAAAAG
This sequence comes from Chloris gayana, assembly GCA_031894775.1. Classification (NCBI taxonomy): domain Eukaryota; kingdom Viridiplantae; phylum Streptophyta; class Magnoliopsida; order Poales; family Poaceae; genus Chloris; species Chloris gayana. Next base: position 123,866 of record JAUNZO010002114.1, read on the forward strand.
ATGTAATTACTTTTGCATGGAACATATCTTGGATGCACCAAAGCCTTCCTGTTATTTGTATATCCTGTTCTACAGTGACTCTAAAATTTCCGTGTGCAAAATGAGATGATGGAGGGCAGTGGACAAGGCATCAAACAAGCTTCTAACACAATCTGACAGATATCAGTCCCTTAGTTTCATTTAACAAACCAAAATAATAATAATGTAAGAATGAAATGTACAAATAGAATGAAAAGTTCTTCTATATATTCTAGTTTATTTAAGGGCCCCAAACCAATGATGTAAGAAAGACACTGTATAAATCAAATAAAAATAATATGGTGGACTTGTCGCAAGTAATTGTTAATATTTCTCTTGCCATGGTCCATGAGTAGCAATATGGTCAATGCAACCAGTCCTTGAAAGCTTCTCAATAATGAAATAAGAAGGATGAAACAAGGTATTCAAGAGACAAGAAAGTGCATGCAGATTCAAAACAAGGATATAATATAGGTTCTGAGTTTCTCCAAGGATTTTCTAAACTAATCAAAATACCATCTGTATAATGGGGATACGGGCATAGTTAGCACTGAACTAAAACATCCTGCCTTCCAGGGTAATAACACGGGCATACAACAAAAACTAAGAGCAGTGTAGCATGGAAGATATTGCTCATGCCCATAGCACGGACATGTCATGTGTGAAGTTACTAAGCATGCTATTCTAGAATAACTGAATTTGACAATTACCAAAAGCTCAATTAGCACTCATTCGTACTCTGTTTGCAGCGATGGCTCTGAGGATATCCCCATCATCAGAGGTAAAGTTAGGGTCACAATTGATCATCCTCATCTGAGAGATCTTAAAACTTCAGGTGCAGCCGGGTAGCAGTTTGGGTAAATTCAGGATTCAGCATAGCTCTAAAGTTTTCAAGGGAAAACTGGAACCTGATGTTTATCCTTTAAGTTAAGTCCTTCACCACTAATATAGTAAGTGAAAAGCTTTTGAGACATCTCAGGTCCTTGAAATTCTTGTTTAACTATTGCTCTACACAAAACACTGGGATCTTGCTAATATACAGTTTCAACCATGATTCCATTCCAACTTCAGTGTAAATGATTTCCACGATTGCAAATTTCCAGTGCATCAATTTTTTCAGAATTTAAAACTAAAATTAAATCTTATGTAAATCTATTTATCACTGGCACCAAGAAAACCAATTTGATATAGAATTGTAGGCTGTGTTACAGAGGTACAAGGATGAAGATCAACTGCAACATACTTGCAATTATTTGAGCACTCACTACTGGCATAGGATAAATAGCGTTGTGAAGTTGAAGATCCTTAAGAGCACTGCTTAAGAGATTGGAAAGCAATGATACAATTCACTAGGGAACTCTCATAGTTACATTCCTAAGATGAAATGATAAATCATAAGTGGGCACTACTTGCATCAGTGTAGAAAAATATGTAGACGACACAAATTTAAATAATAAAATGTCAGAGGAAATAAGCACAAACCAAAGTAACGCCGCTCATTGGCTTGCTTCGCGCGCTCAAGCATCTTGTCGAGGTCCTCCTTAAGCTTCTCATCCCACTTCACCAACTGGTTCACGAACACCGCACCCAGACCCATCCCTAATACATGCTCCCAAGGATCTAGAACAATCGAGAAATGAAAACGCATCAGAAGGAGTAGCATATAACGAGAAACGGGCATAAGGATACAGACTCATCATATCATGAATATTAAGGGGGAATCCAAACCAAAAGGCCTACCATTTCGATAGTCCGGACCTCAACTCGTGCGAAATGATTTATTAGGAGCACAATAGGATTTAGTAAAATAATAAATCTAAAATTTGCAAACTGTGTGGACTAAATCCCATCATGCCGTCGGCGCAATCAAGAGTTCATGGAATCTAAATCAAGAACTATACCGCATCTAGAACTCCTGAGACCAACAAAAAACGCCCAGACCAACGAGAATACTACAGGTAGGGTGCAAACCACTGCAGATCACACGGAATCGAGAGCCCGGACCACGCATGGAGAACGGGAGGCAACGCGAAGGCAGATCAAGAAACAGAGAAATGAACAGGAGATGGGGGAAGAGGGGAGGGGCGGGGTCTATACGGCGCATGTAGGGGAGCTTGCGGAGGGCGTTGGAGTACATCTGGGTGCCCAGCCCCAGCAGGGCGCCGATGATCGTCGGCGTCGCCGGCATCTTGCTCCGGGCTCTCCTCTCTTGTCGGGGCGGACAGGCGGCGTGGTAGCTGAGGGAGTGGACGGCGAGGTCGCGGAGTGGTGGGGGCGCTTAGGAGAGGAGGGCCTCGCCTATCTGTTGGACTTTCCTGGGCTACTACTGGGCTGCGAAGAGCGTGCGGTGAAACCTGCCTCTGGGCTATATTTTTTCAAAAAGAAAAAAGAAAAAAAAATGTCTTTGCAATGCAGCTCTATCAATTGTAGTTTTTTTTTCCTTTCAAAAAAATTGTTGTTTTTTTTAACCGACTGTAGCTTAAATGTAGATTTTTCGTGGTGAAACTGATCTATGCAGATTTTAAATTTCAGATTTTACATGGGTATTATTTGGCTAATTATTCTTCAATGATGACTTTGTCACTTTCAATACCAGTTGGTTTGGTCCTTTAGAGATTCTTATAGAGTTAGGATGTACGTACATGTGTTCATATATACTGTGTGAGTGTCTTATCTATATTATGTTTCTAAAAACTCTCTGTTAGCTTTCTTAGATAAGGCCATTCTCAATGGGCCTTTCACTTGATATTTATTAGGTGACACATCGATAAAAAGGATGACATGACATCATCAAGCTGATCGGCAGGATTTTGCTGCAGCTTCCGCTGCATGAACTGCAACAGCCACAGCCAGCCGGCTGCGCCTCAACAGCCAAGCAACGGAAACAAAAACGGCAGCAAACGTCGTGTGACTTTGTGGATCCCACTGCATCTTTTTTTTAAAAAAAAACCAGCGATTCGGAGCGATTCGGAGGAGGATTCGAAAGAGGATTCGTCGGTTCGTCACCCGTCGTTCCCGACTCCCTCTGCCGCCGCCTCCCCTTTCCCCGGCTCCCTCCGCCGCCCCGGCTCCCTCGGCTCGGCTCCCTCGGCTCCTCCCCGCCCTCGCTGTCCACGCTCGCTCCCTCTCCTTTGTCGCACCCGCTTGGTAGCTTCGATCCATACTACAGCTGGAGCCGGAGCTGGTTGCTCGTTGCTCGCGACGAGGAGGAGTATTATTAGATCGTCGGGAAGGTCGAGGAAGAAGAATTCGCCACGCGGCGTGCGCGTGACAGCCATGCGGCGAGAGCAGAGTTGTAGGAAGGCGACACGGGCGATCCGGCCCGCGATCTTTCCTCGCTTCAAGGAGGGGCGGATGAATCGCTTGACGATTGATGCCGGCGCTGCTTGAATCGTTGGGGGATTGAAGGGATTCGTTGTGTCCTTGCCGGGTTTTGTTTTGTTGATCTTGGACGTCGTGGGAGGAAGCCTCGAGCTCGGGCTCGGAGGCCGGCCGGCTCGTGCCGGACGCCGTCCGCACCTCAAATTCAAGATTGGACACGAACTCGGCCGTCCTCGATTTATATCCAAAGCCGGGTGTCCGTCTCGGCCTCCCAGTCCGTGCAGGCTGCAACCCGATGGAGGCGAGAAAACTTGGTGGGAGCCGAAGGTGGGACAATATGGCAGGAGCGCGGGAAAAACGGGCGGGACAATATGGCAGCAGCGCGGGAAAAACGGGCGGGAAAGTGACGGTCCATTATGCTGCGGCCCCGCACCTCAACATCTTGCGGTCCCCTTCTCCCTCGGAAAGTGGGGGCTTCGAAAGCAAGTCAGCACCACACCTTGGCAGGTTCCAGCGGTCCTCCCCGACGGCAACTTGGCCGACACGGTCTACAACAGGTCTCGTGTATAGTGGTATTTTCACCGGTTTTTGCTTGCTTCACTTTTGCTATTGGATGGTGCTCACTACTCCTCGTGCTTAGTGTACTTTGATTAATTTAACCTCTAATAGATTTTGGTTGCGGTCTTTACAAAACTGTTCTTTTGATTAGTATAATACCTAGGGTGCCGTAAATTAATGTGCGAGTTTTCATTAGATGCACTCCATGAACCCAGCATCCTTTGCAGGGCCTCCTTCACCATACCAGGTGATTAATGGAAACAATTTTAGATTTGAAAGTTACATGTAATCCGATTTATGGCTTTAGAACATAGCCAAGTTGGTAGCTAGTACATGTAATCTGATTTTGCCTTGTATAATACTGTCCTCAAAGTATTGTGATGGAACTAACAAAGGGGCTTTGCAGATGTCAGATTCTGAAATATCCTCTCGAAGGCCTTTTGGATGACGGGTCGTTCACCTGGTGGGATATAGGTGCAGCGGTTAGTGTGGTAGCTGCCCTCGAGCTTCAGGAGACGACAATGTCAAGCACAACTGGATTCACAGATCAAGATGCTTCACTGCCATTTCAGGAGTTGACTGGTCGGCAATGGGTAGCCCTTAAGCTTTCCAATAGGGAGAAGTGCTACAAAAATTTCCGTCTCTATCCTGCTGCATTCTACAAGTTGCATGACATACTAGTGAACAATCATGGTCTAAAATCAACAGGTCGAGTACGAATCAATCGAAGCCTTAGGGATGTTTTTATGGGCATGTGGGACAAGGCAATGTCAGAGGCAAATGTCTGAAATATTTAATAGGTCACAAGACACGGTGAGTAGAAAATTTGGGGAGGTGCTAGAGGCCATGGTATCTTTTGCAGAGACGATTATTAAGCCCAAGGATCCTAGCTTTAGTGATGTGCATCCTAATCTGCGCTATTTGTCACCTTACTTTGATGGATGCATAGGAGCTATAGATGGAACCCATATTCGAGTCTCGGTTAGTAAAACTGCACATGCTGATTTCATCAATAGGAAAGGGTTCACTAGCCAAAACGTCATGGCCGTATGTGACCTGGACATGCGATTTACATTTGTCGCGGCAGGGAAGAGGGGTGCTACTCATGACGCAACTGTCTTAAGGGAGGCAGTGAACAACTCAGCCCATTTTCCTCGCCCACCCCCAGGTGCATATTCTAATTTGGAGCACATTTATTAATTTTATGCATGCAGATTAATGTACAACATTTGACAGCTTGTATTGTATAGGCAAATATTATCTGGTGGATTCTGGTTACCCACTGCAAGAGGGGTGCATGGCCCCATACCGCAAGAACAGGTACCATCAGAGGGAGTTTGAGGAAAAGGGTCCAGAGACTATGTATGAGGTTTTCAACTATTATCATTCATCTCGTGCGGAATGTTATTGAACGGTCATTTGCGGTTTTGAAGAAAAAGTGGCAGATTCTGGAAGCGATTCCACTATATTCTATGGACAAGCAATCAAAAATTATTGTGGCATGCTTTGCTCTACATAATTTTGCAATGGAGAACAATGAACCCGAGCTTCATACCATGGCTTCGGCAGTTGGTCCACCACCCGATTTGTTATTCTCAACACCCGGTGATGACATTTCAACTGTTCGGGACTGGATTGCAGCTGGTCTGTACGGACTCCATACTATGTGAAATATTTGTGGTAGGAGTAATGTGATGTGAATTACCTGGTGTTATTACCGTGACAACTGGGTACCTTTTGTGCTGCTGTGTGTCATATAGGCCATATGGTGTATGGCTATTTGGTTTGGATTTAACATGTAATATATTTAGCAAAATGAAGACTTTCTCTCTACATGTTCATGCACTTATTCAGTTCAAACTGGGGTCATTTGGTGACAACCTTGTCGTGAATTTTTTTTTAATGAAGTAGATCTTGGATTATCGGTCAGATTGATCCAAGGTTTTTCATTAAGGCTTTGCTTTGTTTTTCTATTGTGTGAAATGTTATTTCCTCGGTATCAATTACTATGCTTGAGTTCAGTTGAAGGATCTTGCCATTTCAATCTGATGAACTCAACAGCTCACCGTATCCTGAAATTCCTTACTATGTTGATGATAGAGCTCTTGTGGGCAAATGGAATAGGAAGACAAACAAATGTGTCAAAACACTAGACTTCCAGTGGAGTTTTAGATAAAAATATAACCTAGGCCTTTTATTTCGATATCTGGATTACACTGGTTCATGTACATGTACCTGACTACCAGCTGTTCGCCGCCTGGAGTGGTTGTTCGGTTGCAGGTTTACAGCGGCAACCAACTAGGGTAAATGGCGTTTAAAACTTTATTAAATGGCAAGTTCAAAACTTGAAATAGCATATCGATGCCACATTGGTGCGGCTGGCTTAGAGCTGCTCAACTTGTACATGTACCTGACTACCAGAAAAAACATAGTAGATGCACGACCAGATTATTCCATTTCAGACTCATGGTTATTTGGCCTCTGCACGGCTAAATTTTTTGTACGTTGCAGGCATAGATCACACAGAGATGTGCAAAAAAACAAATGACAGTAATTGATATAGGAGTAATATGTTATATATCAATTACTAACAAATAGCAGCAATCGATATAACAGTAACAGAGATGTGCAAAAAAAACAAATAACACCATAGGCATAGATCACACCGATTAGTTCGTTAACATTCACATGAATTTTCAGTACAGGTTGGAAACATTAGGACAACAACAGCACCGGTACAACCGTGCAAATAGTTCAGGATCATGGATTGATCATTAGTTCACGTACTGATTCTAGACCACATCAAAGGTTGAACAGCTCGGCAACTGAGATATCACTTCTTGATGGCTTCTTCCCATGCCCAGTTTAGATATCTAATCCGTTGTTCCGGGGTAAGAAGGGTGCGAAAGGTTGCACGCCTTGTTTCGTCCCTGAACAGCTCAGCAGCTTGAAAATACAGATCAGACCCTATTTCCACACCATCTTCACACACAGTCTGTAGAAGTTGTTTCACCATGTTTTCGTGTTGTTCTTGTCGGCGGAGCATACTGCTTTCATTCTTGCTCCTCTCCTCCAAGCAATGTAATATACGTTGCAAGTACGTCTCCGAACTTTTAGGCCTCTTCTGTGGTGGGCTATCAACCTCGTGCCCAGAACAATGAGCATTGCCACCAGCCGGCGATGAAGCACCGGTATGTTCCCATCCAGCACTCGGTGTTCGGTCCCTAATACCACCGACACACAACATATTGCCATCTTGAGTGTTTGTGCCACCAAAAAGAATATCCAACTCATGTTGAAATGGGTTTGTGCGAGAAGGACCTGCCTGCAAGCAAGAAATGGACAACATATAAGCTATACATCATTCACCAAAGCCAAATTGATTTTGCTAGTGTTCTTCAGTTTCGTCTCGTACCTCATACTGCCTTTTAAGGGCAGCAAATTTGTTACTCAGCTGCTTGTGCGAATATTGTTTTCCAGATATTTCGGGGAAATCGTTATATATGTTCCGCCACCCTGTAGGAGTGATCTTCTTCCGGACGAAGTTCAGCTTATTCTTCTCACAAATGCATAGGTTCAGAAAATTCCTTGTAAGGTCAGTGGGCCAGTCCGCACGGTCACGTGTCATCTGTGTGCAGTTATGAGTAAATAGCATTGTACATATATAATTTGGAAATCCAGAAGCAAAGAATCGTTTCAAATTTATGATTGCTCACAAGGAAAGGAAGCAACACTTACCTTGAACCTTTTGCGTCGTAAAGAAGTTCGCCGCCGGAGGTTATACGGACTTAATTCATGTGGTGACCATGACGATGTAGATGACTGGTGGGAATCTTGTGACTGAGGCTGCCTACAGTTGATGATGGTTAGATGTTAGATTTGCAAGAAAACTACAGGTTGTAGAAATTTGTATATTAAATGAGTTCAGACAGCTGTAATATGTATTTTGATTTGAAACGTTTTCCCAAGGAATACAATTCTATTTCATACCTCCTAGGTCCATCGTCTGCGATATGAGCACCTACCAGCACTTCTGAACCCCAAATCCAAACAACAAGTAACAAAGCCTACAATGAGAAGTTGGCTGAATCCTACGGCAAAATTTTCATAAATGTGTTTAAGTCCCATGTCTTTCAAGGTACCAGTACCCAATCGAGCAGGCAACAAAGAACTGAATCTACATTCAGTGAATTTGAGCTTTCTTTTGTTTTGTCGAGAGAAAAATTGTGATCGTTGCATGCACCTCTAGATAGTCATACTCATGGTTTGACTTGGGACTTGAATTAACAGGGCAACATCATGTAATTATTACTCACAGTCATCAAAGTTTTAATACCCAAGACACCCGTTTTACGGTACAACATACTTAAACTGTCTACCAGTTTATCAGGATCCATTAGTTTACCAGCAAGAGCAGCTGCTACGACAGGCTAGATAGCATATTGATGACAAGAAAAAGACAATTGTAATTGTAATAGTAGGTTAACTCAATCATAAAGCCATATATTACTTGGAGTCTCACCTTCGTTTCATACAAAGGAATAAATCAGTGTCTCACTAGATCATGGCAAAGCACACGGGATCTTTGGAACCTGCAATCACAGAGTTGGATAAGCAAGGCAGCGAATGAGCGTAGCACCAAAAATAAATTGTATGCTCAAAATTGATAAAGAACTGAACATTAGTCTTCTAATGGTGTTATTGTACAAGTGAGGAACTTCTATTGCTACACTCGTAGCAGTCTTTGCCGTGTCCAATCCACTAAGTTCAACACCGACCTACCAAAATCCTACACCAATCTGCAGCACTAAACAACCTCCTCGCTGACGCCTTTTCCTGCAATCACCGATCCTCCCCCAAATCCCTCAATTCCCATCACCAATACGCTTGCGTATCATCAGCAGCAGCGGCTGTGTAGGTCCGAGACCACACAACCACTTGGAGTCTTGCAAGCTGAACACTGCAAGAGGACTGCAAGAACAGACTTTGTGATCAGTTGAGCTCTTTGTACTGCAGCAATTTTGTTTTCTTTTGTAAAAATTCACTATCAAGTGGAAGGACACAAAGAAGAACCATTTTTGTTTTCTTTTGTAAATATTCACAGTTTTACGAGTGCCATCACCAGCAGGTTCTCAACAGGCATGTTACGAGTACAACATGTTGGTTCAGGTCGAGTGTTTTCAACAATTTAATTCATAATCGAATAGTACTAGCTAGTAAAAATGAGCTGAAAATACCCTGCAAGAAAAAGAGCAATCCTTGTTGCCATGAGAGGGATAATAATATGATTAGAGAATGCAGGAGCGGCAGCTGGTCTTGAGATCGGCCAGCATCGGTAGTCCCTCTCACGCCTGCCTCCTAACAGCAAAGCAGTTGATCAAAGGAGAAAAAGACAAGGGGCCAAACCCAAACCCCAAATCCCAAATAAAAACAAATTCAGCCAGGCAAACAAAAGCAAGATGATCTTGGTTCATCATCATACCCACATATTTCCATTCCGTTGGAAGGGGACACATCTCCTCTCCCTCTCTTGCCAGCCACATCTCCCCCACAATAAATTCCCCTGCATTTTGCATTTCTTCTTGCCTTGCCTATGCCATTGCAAGAGCCAAGAGAACGCCCTGAGCGTTGCAAGCGTTAAACAAATTGCCCGGTGATTAATACATGTAAATAAGCGATTCTCGGAGGGCCACGGCGCACACAACCCCGGTGGTGATTGAGTGACCATGATGCTCTCGGATCTCTCTTCGACCAAGAGGCTACTCGATCCGGATCCCATGGCGGGGACATGGCTAGCTACGCGCCGAGCCCTCTCTTCCTCACGCCGGCGGCCACCACCACCGCTCTGCTGCCGCCGCCACCGCACCCGGTGGAGCAGCCTAGGGTTGGGGCCAAGAGGAAGAGGAGCCAGCTCGGAAATCCAGGTCATAATTTGCCAAGATATACTAAAAATAAACTCGTGTGACCTACCAAAGGATTCTACGGTGCAAAATTTCAAGCAAAAAGTAAACCATAGACGCAATGGTGAACGAAAAACCCACCTGCAGGGTGGACCGGTGACAGCGGCGGCGGCTTGCGGGGAGGTGGGAGGGGTTGGGAACGGGGAGGATTGGGAGGCGCCGACGGAGAGAGGCAGGGCGGGGAGGAGTGGGAGGCGGTAGCTGAGGGATATGGGGGCGGAAAGGACGGGGAGGCGGCGGCGGAGGGAGCCGGGAACGGGGAGGATGAGTACGCCGCGGCGGAGCGAGTCCGGGAGCGGATGGCAGGGGAGGAAACCAGCAGGCCATTTGGATAAGGAGCGGAACGTGTAAATAAAATTAAGGGGCGCAGTGGGGTCCACAAAGTCACACGACGTTTGCTGCCGTTTTTGTTTCCGTTGCTTGGCTGTTGAGGCGCAGCCGGCTGGCTGTGGCTGTTGCAGTTCATGCAGCGGAAGCTGCAGCAAAATCCTGCCGATCAGCTTG
>JAUNZO010002115.1:0-141573 GCA_031894775.1 Chloris gayana
ACTACAGCAAAACGGCTCTGTAGCGGCGGGGCCGAAATCGGCCTAGCGGCGCGGCCAAAAGCGGCCCGCCGCTACAATGCTGGGCCGGACACCTGGAAATGCCAGCCGCCGCTATAGAGGACTTATAGCGGCGGTTGGCTTTTCCAACCGCCGCTAAAATGGGCCAGCATTTATACCGGCGGTTGACATTATCATCCGTCGTTACTAAAGTTTTTTAGCGGCGGTGGACAATTCCAACCGCCGGTTCAAACTCCCAGGTATAAATACACGGGTTCGGACAGCACAGTGAGCTTCTCCATCGTTGGCGGCCCGAAAATTGGGGCCAAAATCGAAAAACAAGGGGGGGAGGTTTTGAGTTCGTTTTTCTTGGATAGATCTGTTCCCTAGGGTAAGGGAAATCTATCCCATGTACTATTTCTAGTTATCATGTTGGAATCTAGTAGAATTTTGGCTTTGTAATTTACTTTGAATTTTATGCCCATTTGTCACAAATCTTTAGATTTGTAGAGCAATGGTTGGTTTTTCTGCATCTATTTGTATCTTGAGTCTTTTAAATGGAGAAAAGTTGTATCTCTAGGCTTCTTCATGGAGGAAAATTATATATCTAGGTTTCTCATGATAGATGCATAGAGAGTTAGGTTAGCTAAAGGAGGAAGTTTTTTTTTCGTTAAAATAATTTATGTATCTAGTTGGTCACTTTATTTGTAGCGCACAAAACTTGATCCTACGAGATATATTGTTTCATGTTTGTTGAAGTGATTATTATTTTTGATGTGTAGTGTTTGAGGTATGGATAAATCTTGGATGTATGAAGCGTCAAGAATGGGAAGTTATTTTCGAGGGCGTCAAGGCATTTGTCGCGAAGGCCGCACAACATGCTAAGCGAGAGGGAAGGGATGAAATACATTGTCCGTGTCGTGATTGCAAAAGTGAGATGGAAAGATACGGTTATAATCAATTCACACATAATAACGAGAGGTTTTGTTAAGGACTACATCCGGTGGACAAAACATGGTGAAGACGCGGTGGAGACAATACCCGAGCAATCTGTTGATGGTGATGCCGACGATGACCTTGATGTTCACGACCGTGTCAATGTTGAAGATGAGGAGCCTATTCGAGCCGAGGAAGTAACGGAACAGTCATGTGATTTTGATGTTGAGGAAATGTTGCAACACTTTGAACCGCAAGTTATACTCAATGGAGGGACAACGAGAGGGTTGAGCAACTTTGCATCGCTGGAGAAAGCATCGAAGGATCCACTATACGAGGAATCTAAGGGATGTGAAAAATGGTGTACTGTGCTACGTACGGTACTTGAGCTGATGAAATTAAAGGCCATCCATGGTTGGTCGGATGCTAGTTTTACGGATTTGTTGGAACTCCTTTCGGACATTCTACCGAAGCCCAACTTGTTGCCAAAAAGCACCTATTTTGCTAAGAAGCTCATAACCCCGCTTTCGTTGGGCGTGCAAAAGATTCACGCGTGCCCAAATCATTGCATATTGTATCGGGGGAATACAAGGACGTCGTGAGATGCCCAAGATGCAAGCGTAGTCGGTTCAAGTGCAAGGACGACTATGATGCGGACATATCGGTTGTTAGTGGAAAGAAGAGCAACAGGAATGCGAAGAAGAGGAAGAAAAGCATCACCGTCGATGACAGCGAACAAACGAAGATTCCTGCCTTGGTGATGTGGTACTTACCCGTTGTGGATCGGATAAGACGATTGTTTGCCAACCCTAAGGATGCTGAACCGATGACGTGGCATTCGCGCCCTAGGGACTCAAAGAAACTTAGTCATCCAGCTGATGGGACCCAGTGGAAAAAGTTTGATTCTAACCATCCAGAATTCTCCGAAGAGACAAGGAACATACGGTTTGCTCCGAGTACGGACGGGATGAATCCTCATGGTCAATTGAGGAACCCGCACAGCACTTGGCCGGTTATACTCGTCAATATACAACCTTCCACCATGGTTGTGTCACAAGAGAAAGTATCTGCTATTGACAATCCTTATATCTGGTCCGAAAGAACCTGGTAACGACATAGATGTGTTCTTGGAACCATTATTGGAAGACATGCGAAACCGTGGTTAGAAGGGGTTAGTATATGGGATGAGCACCGTAGAGCGCCCTTCTTGCTCAAAGCCATCATTTTTGTGACGATAAGTGATTCACCAGCGCTAAGGGCGCTATCGGGACAGGTCAAAGGAAAGTATGGTTGTTTTGTATGCGTTGATGATACATCCCATGTGTATCTTCCATCATCCCGAGAAGATAGTGTACACGCGAAACCGTCGATTCCTAGCACGAAACCACAGGTATCGCTTGTTGAAGAGACAGTTTGATGGCACTATTGAGGAAGACGAAGAACCTCGACGTTGGACCCGTAGTGTCGTGTTCGAGACGGTAAAGAACATCAAAGTTGTGTTTGGCAAACCGGTGAAGGGAGTTCCAAAGTGCAAAGCCCACACGCCCTTTAAGAAGCAATCTATTTTCTTCGAGATACCTCAATTATCGGGCGGAACTTGAAGTGACTCATGCATTCGACTGGATGCACATTAGGAAGGGCGTATATGACACCACTAGCGGACTTATTCTTGACCTACCCGGTAAGACAAAGGATGGACTCGGTGCACGTAGAGATCTTGTGGCACCGAACATTAGACCCGAGCTCCATCCGCAGGAAAGGGCGAATGGAAAATACTATCCGCCTCCCGCAATCTACAACCTTACGCGTGAGGAGAAAATAACATTTTGTAAGTGTCTACACGGGATTAAGTGTCCCACCGGATTCTCATCGAACGTGAAAAATCTCGTGAACATGGAAGAGCTAAAGATAAGTGGCTACAACACTCACGATTGTCACACAATGCTTTCGGTGTTCTTAGCCGTCGCCATCGGGGCTGTGAAACCCGAGTGGTTGAAGTTAACTATAACTCGCATGTGCTACTTCCGGAACGTAGTCTCGAAGAAGGTGATCGGTAAAGCGAGTTGGATGACCTACGGACGCATATGAATGAAACAATGTGCATGCTTGAGATGTGTTTTCCTCCCTCCTATTTTGATACCATGGAACACTTCATGCTTCATATCGTTGACCAGATTGCTGCGTTGGGCCCCGTCTACATGCATCATATGTTTCCCTTTGAGCGGTTCATGTATGTAATGAAACGCTTTGTACGAACTCGTTCTCATCCGTAGGGTTCAATGATTGAGGGATACAGCACCGAGGAGATTATTGAGTGCTTGTGCCGACTACATTAAAAATGGAGGAGCTATTGGTCTTCCCGTGTCTCATCACGAGGGCCGGCTGTCTGGAAAAGGTACACGAGGATGGAAGTCATTCATCGATCGTGACTACAAAAGAGTGGATGCAGCACATTTTAGCGTATTACAACGAGACAAAGATTGTGGGCCCATACTTTGAGAAACGCCTAAGTGAGCTTCACCAGAACCACACGGACAAGACAGAAGATTGGATCATAATGGAGCACAAGAAAACCTTCACATCATGGTTCGAGAACCAAGAGCTCCCACGTGGGGACTCCGTAGACGAAAAAATGTTGAGAAGGTTAGCCATGAGGCCTTCGAAGAGTGTGGTTACATTTCGGGCGTACGACATCAATGTCTATACCTTTTACACTCAAGAAAAGGACAAGAAAAGCAAGTGTCAAAACAGCGGTGTTCGAACACATGCCTATGACGAAGAGGACAATCCGACATCATACTATGGGTACATCCAGGAAATATGGGAACTTAATTACGGACAAAATCTCGTTGTTCCTGTATTTAAATGCAAATGGGTGCAACACCCACAAGGGGTGGAGGTGGATGAATATGGATTGACCCTCGTCGATCTAAACAAATTCGGTCACAAAGATGACCCTTGGATACTCGCTAGGGCGGTAGCACAAGTGTTCTATATACTCGACCCAAAGGATGAAAAGAAGTACATTGTTATTCCCGGTAAACAAAGAGTCGTTGGAGTGGAGAATGTGCAGGATCAAGATGAATATAATCAATATGACGAAGTGCCATTATTTATTGATCCAAGTTCGAGAATCATAGAAACAAGGCTCGGATATTCTGCAGAAATGCCATACATGCGTTCGGATTGCGAAGGAAAAACAGTCCAAGGATGATGTACCTCTATGTTACTTTAATCTGTAACTTTAACTTATATTATCAAGCGGCATGTAATTCATATTTTTATGTTTATGACATAACTCTATGTGTACGAATTAATATTTGTGTTTATTTTCTATCTCCTTAATAATCTCATTATTGGAATTTATTGACATTTAATTATTTCTTCGAACAATTTATCACTATTTAAATCATTTTATAGTTATTAGTAACATTACTATGACATATGGGCCCAAAATCATTAGTAACGGCGGGTTGAGTTGCCAACCGCCGTTACAAAGGTATGACATGTGGGCCCATGTCATTTTTAGCGACGGTTGGAAATGACAACTGCCGCTACAAAGGTATGACAAGTGGGCCCATGTCATTGCTGGAATTTATTAACATTTAATTCCATTTTGTCATATTGTTGGAATTTTTTAACATTTAATTTTATTTTGAACAATTTATCACTATTTCAATCATTTTAGAGTTATTAGTAACATTACAATGACAAGTGGGCCCAACACTATGACATGTGGGCCCATGTCATTTTTAGCGGCGGTTGGCAATGACACCCGCCGTTACAAAGGTATGACAGGTGGACCCACGTCATTTTTAGCGGCGGTTGGCAACTACTTCCACCGTTTTAGAACTTCGTGTCACCGACAGCTGGACCCATTGGCATTTTAACGGCGGTCGGCATTGCCACCCGCCGTTATAGCTCTCCGCCTATTAAAAGGCTCGCCGCCGCGGCCCAAACCCTAACTCCGGCGCCGCAGACGACAACGCCGCCGGGCTGCCCAACACTCCAGCCGCTGCGCGCTCTCCCCAACCCTCCTCCGCGCCGGTCCTCCTCCGCGCCGGCACCTCCTCCACGCGTCGCGCCTCCTCGCCGTCACCTCCTCCGCGTCGGTCCTCCTCCGGGCCCGCCCCTCGTCGCCTCCTCCACCTCACGGGACCTCCTCTCGCGCCGTCATCCGCGGCGGCGCCTCCCTCCTCGCCGGCACCTCCTCGCCGGCCCTTCGCGCCGGCGCCTCCCTCCTCGCCGGCACCTCCTCGCGGGACCTCCTCTCGCGCCGTCCCTCCGCGGCGGCGCCTCCCTCCTCGCGGGCACCTCCTCGCGGGACCTCCTCCGCGGCGGCGCCTCCCTCCTCGCGGGCACCTCCTCGTGGGACCTTCTCCGCGCGCCCTCCCCGACCCTCCTCCACGTCGGTGCTCCCCTTGTCGGCCCTCCTCCGCCGGTCCTCCTTTGCGCCGCCTCTCCGCACCGGCCCCCGGTACGCCCGTTCTCCCCCTGTCCCCTTCCCTCCTCCCCGACGGCAAGCCCTCCGTGGCCTTCGCTGGTACGCCCACTCTCCCCTTCCTCCCCCTCCCCCCCCCCTCCTCGACGGTGAGCCCTCCGTGCTAGGGTTAGATGTTCATATTATGATGATGATATGTGCATCGTTGCACTATTTCTGTTGCTTGTATGAATTAAATATGAACTGTTATGTGTTTAAGGGTGCTTGCTATTTACGCTCCGGAATTAGATCAATGTTTCAAAAGGAATTTTGTTCTTAAATCATAATTTTGTGATTATGAAGATTTAGGTTGTCACCTGCAATAACAAATTAGCAGGTGCACTTGCATTGTTTTTCAAGCAAAAGAAATAGAAGTGTTTGTCTCAAGTGATTAGTGCACTCGCATTGTTTTTCAATCATCGATTCCCTGTTAGAAACTAGTGTTTGGTTGCTAATTAAACAACTTCCCGATATCTTCATGACATGCTAGTACTTAGCTTTTTTTTATCAATGATGCATGTTCTAGATAAGACATTCTTCTATGCTCAATGGCCCTCGTGAAAATAGCCCTTACTGTTAGGCTTGCAGACTGAATTTCTATCCATTTTTAGTGATAGCCCTTCTGTTAGGCTTGCGAGACCGAATTTCTGTCCATTTTTATTGTCTGAAAATAGTTGTTGCAGAACCCTATCATGTGATTCTGTCACATATGAAAATAGTTGTCCAATGCCTATCATGTGATTCTGTCACATATGACTGTTTTGATCGGTAGCCCTTGCTGATCCTCACTTCTCGATCAATCAAATGCACACTATAACTGTTGTGCTCGCTGTTGTGCTCTATGGTTGAAAATTAGCAGGTGCACTGCATTATTAAAGATTGTTTGAAATCATCGTACGTACACTACTGGTAGTGAGAATATATACTACTGCCCTCTGTTTTCTCCTCTCTTCCTCCCTTTTATCTATTTCCTCTCCTTCCTCCTCTCTTCCTCTCTTTCATGGCTAGACCAAATAAATGAAATAAAAACTATCTTCTCTATTTTCTCCTCTTTCCTCTCTTCTCTCTCGCTTCCTGCTCTGCTTCTGCTGTAGCACGAGATTGATGATCGGTTTGTAACTCGGAGCAGGAGTAGCTTTCCTCTATTTTCTCCTCTTTCCTCTATTTTCTTCTGTTTTTCCCTCTCTTTCTTTTATTTCCTCTCTTTTCTCTTTTTTCTACTCTCTTTCCCCTCTTTCCTCTCCTTGGTCTAGCCATGCTCGATGAAGACAGCGGGCAAAGTGAGATGAGTGTGGCAGCATGGACCGCATCCTCGGATGTTGAAAACATGTTGCCATACGAGTCAATGACCTTATAATAGCGTTGGATGGCCGTTGAATCGGCAACCCGCACCGAGAGCATCTTTACGGCAGATGATGACTTTATAAGCATCAATATATGTAGGAGAAGGGGAGGATGGGAAGGATGAATATAGAATGTAGGGTGTCTTTCATTAGGAAGGTTGGTACAAAAATATGCAAGGCGTATCGCAACTCGTACGACCTCTAGGTAGACATGGACGGATGATTGGGTGTTCTCCGGATGATCTATGTGATGTGTATGACATTACGTTTGATTGTCCGGAGGATACCCAAGTATCCTGACCTGTTTACCTCGAGGTCTTATAAATTGTGGTATGTATTGCATAATGTGCACCTGCCTTTCTTATGAAAGTGTCCTACATTGTACGTCCATCCTCTTCGTCCTCATCTTCTACTTGTATGATTGAGGTGCTATCCTTGTTACGATGCCATGCAAAACATATTTGTTTTATATAAATTAATCTATTTTGTAATTCAATTCTCATTGCTTCCTCTGTTGTCTCCCTGCAAGTACAAAGATATATCCCTATTCCGACAAACTCTTCGTCTCTAATAAGGTAGCCTAACCCTATGGCGGACAAGATGCCGATAGGAGAGAATGAGCCGGTGTCTACGAACCCTAATCCTTCCCCGCCTCGCCGTATCAACTACACACCGCCTCAAGGTGAAACTCGGCCATCGTCTTCGACGATTCATCGGCAGAGGAAGGATATGTGGAACCGGAGGATCCGCATCCTCAACCACCTCGGCCACCTCGGGGCCATACCCCGGACCACGACTACATGCCCGAAGAAGAGGTATCGCATCAAATATGGCATTCCTTATATTTCTCATCAAATAGCTGCGTACTAATTCTATTCCTTACATCGTAGGTTCCTAGACGAAGTTCTCGTCTTAAAATCGCTTCACAAGATGAGGCGAGAGGGCAATGTGGACGCCAACGAGCCGGCCACAAACGTGACTGCCCAAGTGACCCCCAAGAAACGCAAGCGCGGTGAACGCTCTGCGAATAAGGCGAGAGGGCATCTATGAAGTCACTGCTCTCGACCCCAAAGACGGGACACCAATAGAACCCGCCGGTGTCCACGCAAAATGGCGTAATCGTTGTGGCAAAGTGGTCGGGGATCCGTGCCGAATCATTTGGCCCGATTGGAGATCCGTGCCACAAGAGAGGAAGGATGAGATGTGGAATGCTATAAAGGAGAACATCCGGTTCCAACCAGCCGATCTCGACAGGGCGAAGACGGTAACGATGAGCCGCTGTAATCACATCTGGCGAGATTACAAGTCCGAGGCTGAATTGCGACTATGTTAAGAAAAACCTTACGCCTTTTCATAAGTACGGCAAAATAAGTCAGCATGACTGGAAAGAGTTTGTTGAGCGAGAAGACGAGCGAGTCTTCCTTGGAGACTAGTGAGAAGATGGTTGAGCTGAACAAGAAGAACAAGTACAAGCCGCGCTTGGGTCCGGGCGGTTATAAGAAAAAGATTCCCATCCGGAGAGAGATGGAAGAGAAGAGGAGATTAGAAGGAAAGCCCGATGAAATGGAGGGTATCGAGGAGCGTGCGAGCAATTGGGTCTATGCTCGCTCCGATCAAACGGAGGATGGTCTTGTTATGAACGACCCAGCGGCGAGAAGAAGTTCTGCAAAACTTGAAAGGTCGTGTCAAGGTGCGGATGCAAAGTGGAGCTCTTAAATCCGAGTACCACGAGAGATCAGCTCACGCACGCACCGAACAGCAAGGAGCATGGTGGGCGGGTACGAGGAGTGTCCTCGTCCGCCACGTGGAAGGAAGGATTCTCCTCTTCTTCTTCTGCTCCCTCGCTGTACAAGAAGCATACCTTGCACAAGCAAGACATGGAAGAGAAGGCGAAGATAAAGTGGCGGCGACAATATCCGATGTTCATGGCCGAAAAGAATCCCACTCTATTTGGATCGTTCAATCCTGGAGACCCTAGCACCTGGAAGGAAATGGAAGATGTGCTTGCTAAAATTAGTGCAGGGTTTATGCCTATGCCTCCGCCTAGTTCTACACCGACCTCCAGCTCCGTGCCATCGGGACCACTTGACATTGCGGATGATACAGCCTGTGAGCTCCACGTCCCGTTTGGATACAAGGGAAAGAAGAGGAAGGTTGCAGCGGGACGGGCGTACACAACGGGGCGGACAATCCACAACGTCGAAATCCCCGAGGGGTATGTGCGTGTCTGTGTCCAAGAGGTCGTCCCAGGTCATGAGGACGACGAGCTTGAATACCCTATACCCGAGGCGGGGATCGAGACTCGCGAGACAGCTGTCGGGACATTCATTATCTGGAAAGGTAGTGATATTGTCATGTCCACGACTCCACAAGCTTCTCCACCCCCGGTATCCGGACACGGATCAGCCCATGCGAGCCAACACACTGAATATGCACATGGACAACCGTCTCATCTATCGGGTGCTGCTTCGGCATCTCGAAAGGCGGATGACATAGCGGGGAAGTTGTCCACAGCCCAATCCTCCCTAACGTCTCTAACTCGAAGAGATCTTGCTAGAGGGAGTTCAGCATGAAGAATTGGCAGTGATCGCCAAGGACGCGTCTCGTAGCGGTTGCGGTTGAGCGGTCGAGTCCTCCTGAAATCTCGGAGACTCGGGAGCGCAAGATTGTATCTCCCGAAACTCAAGCAAACATTAAAGCTTACTTGGATTCATTGAAGAGGAGATGCAATCCACGGCTTCCTAAGCCGCGAGATCGTGTCGAGTCCCGACAACCGATCTCATACAATGATGACCTATTTAAGGACAGTGATGACACGGATTACCCCACATTCATGTTTGCCAAGCCGCTTATATCGAAGACTGTGTACAAGAACCTGCCGGGCGCGATGCGTAAGCTGCACGACCGGTACATGCAGGCATCGAAGCTTGGAGTCGAGGTCATCACGTGCAAAGTTCCAGCACACGTGTTCAACGATGAAGCCGACTCGGTTCTTGGACTGTATTTCAATGATCTTCACACTATGTTCCGGCTTGGCAAGGTGGACACAACCTTTATAACCCTCCGGTGCTTGTAAGTAACCCCATTTTCTATCTCCTATTTCAAATATCAATTCTCGTACATATTCTCATATTTGAAGCATTAATCTCGTTCATTTTTGACTTATGCTTCATTTAGGATGAATTCGGAATTTCAAAAAAAGAAAATCAATAGACCAGATTGGAGGGTCGGGTACCTCAACCCGAACATGATATGTCAATCCGCGATCAACCCGCGGATCAATGAGAAGGACCCAAAGTATAAGGACATGAAGCCCGAGGAGCTAGATCAACTCAAGGCCGAGATGACATCTAAAGCTAGATCTGATGTGGCAACCTACATCTATAACTCGCTTCATCAAGTGGCAAGACAGATGTTCTATTCTCGCGCCTTACAACTATAAGTAAGTTCCAACAAGTCTTTTCATGTTCTCTTGCATTTAAAGGCTCTAGAATACTAACGCATACGATCATTCTTGCAGTGATCACTGGATCTGCTTTGTCCTTATGCCGAGAAATGGGTACCTTCTTGTCCTCGACAGCCTCGACTTGGACAAAAGGGGCTACTCCGACATCGTGAGCGTCATTGATTGGTACGTACTTAATCATCGTAGACGTCTATAATTCGGAAATGATAGTTTTATCTAACTATACGTTTTTTATGATGGACCAGTGCATACGAGAATTATGTAAAGGCTGGCGGGCCGCACAACCCTAGGCGGCCGAAAAATATGTACTTTCGGCACAAATTCCCGGTAAGATACATTTGTCTCACTTCTCTACGCCGTTGTCCTACTATCGGTGTGATTGACAAAATAGTAACTTATTTCCTTTATTTTATATAGTGTGTTAAACAAGTGAAAGGTAGTGTCCTTTATTGTAGCTAGTAACACTTGTTTGTACGCGAATAGCTTCTCGAGTTATATGTATGTCATTATTGAAGAGACCGACCAACAGGTGCGTTTTATTGAGTTTATCAAATTTGATTCATTTTAATTATAATTGCAATCTTGTTAATAAAGAAATTCTAATGGCAGAGAACCAAAACGGACAAACAGATATTACAAGATTTTAAGAACAAAGCGGTCCCGCAAAGATCGAAACATCCGACTTCGGACCAAATGTTACCGATTGTGGAGCGGATGTGTCGGTTCTTGCTCGGAGAGGTTATCTCTCCTGCTGGCAGGTTCTTCGACGAAGACAATGAGAGCGCTAGGGACCATCGTTCTCTCTATGAGTGGTGTGGTTCGACACGACCATTCGTGAACGATGGTAGTGAAGATAGTGATGAGTGGATTAGGAAAGTAGTTTGATAGACTTCATAGTTTCTCATGTAAAGACAATATTTATTGTATATATGCAAGTGACTTGATTTGTTTTGAGAAGTAAACATTGGATGATGAATACACGTGAATGTTTTGAGATGTCAATGAATTGTGATTAATATATGTGTATGTTCTGAGATTTGTTGTATTTCTGGTTTCCTGTAATTTAATTTTTTTTGTGGTATTCAAATATTAACGGCGGTTGGCAGTATAATCCGCCGTTACAAAGGCCTTAGTAACGGCGGATTATAGTGCCACGCGCCGTTAATAATAACCGTATTAACGGCGGTTGGCATCCACAACCGCCGTTAATAATGTCATTATTAACGGCGGTTGGTATAGCCAACCGCCGTTACAAAACACTTTTGTAACGGCGGTTGCTGACGGGCCGCCGCTACAAACCTCCATTTCTAACTGCGGAGGCGTAGCGGCGGCCCGGCCTAGCCGCCGCTACACGCCCATTTGGCCCGCCGCTACGGTGCGTCCGTGTGGTAGTGACACTTCCTCAAAAGAAATATTGGAATTGAAAAAGAGAAACAGAGGAAGTAATGTTCATTCTCACCCACTAATAGGTAATTGAAGAAAGAAATTGATCTCTTTCTTATTTATTAACAGAAACTTTACAAAATTAATTTGATGCACTGGTCGGGTATTGTTCAATGCTACATTATGAGAAATGTTCGGTTGTATCAAGAAGGAAAGATCAACATGGGCTATGAATATGAATGGTGGATGATCAATGCTTGGGAAAGCGTGCAAATGATGCTAATCTCACCATCCAATCTTTATCTAATGGGTAAAATTATTTGAGATGATGTGGCTCAACATGGTTGCAGAGAAATAGGAGTTAGGACCCATAGTGGGCTGCATCTTTTAAACAAATGTAGATATCAGATTTTTTTATAACAAATGTAGATATCAGATTTTACAGTGTTTATTTTTATAAAAGTCTATCTGAAATTAGTGGACATAAATGAGAAGTTAATTTTTATGTCTTTCTTTAAAAAGTAACAAATATAATTCATTAAATTCGATACTTCAACATTATTGGCAATCCAAGTGCATACGATATTATATCATACTATTATTCCACTAATTTTAGTTTTTGAGTTATTGTTTTTCATAAAAGGAAAAAATTTTAATATATAAACTTTTGTAATAGCAATGATGGGTCGTTTTAAAAATATATATAGATATATAGTTTACTTTTGTGTCATCGCAGTGGTAGAAGCATATATAGCGATATTTTAGTCTATGTAATGGTTATAATGTATGATTTTTCCTTTTTTATCTCATTAATGTGGCGATTTCTAGGTCATGAAAGTTAATGTGGTTGTGGTGTCTCATTTTATTGCTCAAATATAAATCTAAAATATATAGAAGTATTTAGTTTATTTTCATGTAATGCCGGTGGTGGTTAATTTTTAAAGCATACATAGGAATAATTTAGTCTAATTGTTCTATAACGGTAGGGGCCAATGGAGAAGGGACTGCTTATGCGTATGGCGTCCAAAGATATGCCTGCAACAGATCGAACCACTGCTGCGCCAACCATGGGAGTGCTGCGCCACTACAGGAGTATGTTATATGTTCTTTTCAACATCTGAACATATTTTTCCATTTTATCTTTGAAATACAAATGCTCAGATATATATTTTAAACATTTTGAGCCTCTAGGCTCAATAGAGTGAAGATAACTTCTTTCAAATATATTTTTCATGAAACTTTTTGCTTACAAATTTGAACATGGGAGGTAACATACTTTCACATGTGAAACTTTTGCAAAATCATAAACATGGATAATGACAATTTTAACAACTGTTGGAAGCTTTTGAAGGTGTACGTCATTTATGTTCGCTTGTGCCTCATCATCATTTTCTTATTCATCCATAAAGACCCATGGAAAATTATTCCCCGAAAAAGGCATTTATCAATAAAAACAGGTAGCTCTCACTAAAATCCGAGAAGGAAAGCAAGATCACAAATCAGGGACTGAAGAGGGATGCGATGAGGATCCCCTTTTCCCCGCTACCATCGCCGCCGCCTCGATCATAGCCATCGCCGCCGCATGCCTCTCCTCCTCCGCCCTCCCCAACCATGCCTCGATCATCTCCTCCTCGACAATGGATCTCAAGGATTTGGATCTTTCTCCGGGTGAGCACCTCCAACAGGTGAGCTGGGAAAAGTTCAGATCTCCCGTAACTCCACCCCAAGGGACTGCTATCCACTTCACTTTTTCTAACCCAGGCAGGAAAATTGGAAATTCTCTTTGCCAACCTTTTATATGTGTATTCTTTTGTTGCCACCTACAGCCATTGAGGAAGTAGAAAAAATACTTAGGAATGCTAAAATTCCTCCCAGAAGACTTGAAAAGTGGTGACTCGGCCAAAATAGGAAGGTGGAATGGTAGTTAAGAGATTAAGGGTACAAAATGAGGCACTTATTATGAAGAATCAGCACAAATTCCTATACAGGGCAAATCTGCCATGGGTGAATCTTATATGGGAAGCCTACTATGGCTCAGACAACTTACGAGGAACTGATAAGAAAGGTTCCTTCTGGTGGAGAGATGTTTTGAAATTGTATGATCAATATAAGGGTATTGCTACTCCACAGCCTGATGATGGAAGAACAATGGCAGGGTACTGTGTTACAATATGATTTCCCTGCGCCATTCTCTCCTTTGTTGAGATCCCAAACATATCGTTACAAGCTGCTACACAAATGGAACCTGGGGAGCTCTTCCATCTACCATTGTCTGCTAAAGCATATGAGCAATATGAGCAGCTGATATCAATCTCGCAGAGTATGCAACTGAATACAGAACCAAACACATGGCAGTATATTTAGGGCACCAAGAAAATCCAGTTCTTCTAATTATATCACTCCCTCATGGTTCACTCGGTTATTCAACCAACATAAAGTTTTCTTTTGGTTGATCATCAAGGATAGGTTAACACTAGAGGTACGCTTAAGAGAAGAAACATGGTTTTTGATTCATATACATGTGAGCTATGCATTTTGCAAAGAAGGGAAACCCTTGGACATTTTTTTTTATGTCTAACTTTGCTGAGCTATGTTGGGCTAGCACCGGTGTGTTAGAATTCTCAGGGCTAATTTGCATCCTCTGAACATTATTAAAGCTCTTAAACGCCAAATTGGGCTCCCTTTCTCAATGGAAATCATCAATCTTGTGACCTGGTCAATCTGGGTGACTAGAAATAAATGGATCTTCGATAATATTGACTCAACAGTGGTCAGGTGCAAAGAGAACTTTCGAAAAGAATTCAGGCTGCTGTTACACAGAGCTAAGCAAAAATACTTCCCAAGAATTGAAGAACTGATTAGCTCAATATAATCTTAGTTTTCTCATTTTGGTTTTCCTTTTTCTCTGTTATTTCTTGTACAGTTTTAAGACTTGTTAAGTTATTAATAAAATTTCACCAGGAGTATTGTTCCTTCAATTTCTTCAAAATAGAAAATCCGAATAGGAAGACGAGGACACCGTAGCGTCACTTCGGTGGGCTCCTTTGATTCTTAGTTGAGAGCAGCACAAAAGCCCAGCACTGCGAGTGTTGAGATATGGCGCGCAGTGGCATTTTTTTTATGTTACGGTGCTGTTATTACCTTTTTTTTTTTTTTTTTGAGATCGGGGTTGTTATTATCTTTTTCCTTATAGTAGATAGCTAAGCTTGCGCTCCAATGAACGTCACATGCAATAAACAGTTTTCAATGAACCAAGAAGTACTAAAATATTTTGTTTAGAGTAGTCACATGCATCTGGGTCAGATTGGAGGTGTAGATCAAATTTGTAGATTCCAAATTCGCCTCATACACTAGATCCAACGTATATATTTTTCAATGAATGGCTTCCGTAACATATTAGTTGTCAGTATTGTCAAAATAAATATTTTTTCTTATGGGGTGGTTTCCTTGGATCTACTATGTATAATTTATTTTTGGATCTGTTTGACAGAGCTCTAGCTCTGAGGTCCATGTTGAGTGAAGTTTATAAAATAAAGTAAAGTATTTTACAAATTAATTTTTAATATAAATTGAAAATTAGAATTTAAAAAACTATGAATCCATTTGTAGCTACTGCTCCAGAGTGTTTAATCTGGATATAAGCATTTGCAAAGAACTCTATGAATTTTGGGGAGTTGGAGCTATGCCAAACAAATTCCAAATTTGCCACTTCAGATCTGGTCGATTTTTACTGACTTTGGGTGTCCTAGACCTATCTATGCTTAATAGTTAATACCACCTTTGGATTTAAGATAGTTATATTAGAAATTACAGCTGAGTAAATGTTACTCTCCCAGCTATCATAAGCCACAAGCTCTCTAAAAAATTATAAGCAACATTTTTTAATCACTCTATGGAAGAAGAATAAGAAATATCACTGATCCGTGCGTCAACAGAAGTTTTTTTGGAGGGCAACGTGTATATTACAACGTTTATTTCAACTTTTAATTAAGAGCGTTGTTGTTGGCCTTCGCTCCTCTTAGAGTTGTGCATAGGGTGTAGCTTTCAGCAAGAGATCTGACTTTTTCCTTACAGTGATTCCTGCAGCTTCAGTCATGTCCAGTTCGCTGCTGGAGACGCCCTCTGGTAGACTCCAATCGAAGTAGAAGACGAGATTTGCAAGAGCTAGCTCAATGTTGGCCAACCCAAAGAGCATACCAGGGCACATCCTTCTTCCAGCTCCGAATGGTATGAATTCAAAGTCATTCCCTTTGAAGTCTTTCTCTCCATCCTGAAACCTCTCTGGCCGGAACACATCCGGCTGGTCCCAATATTCAGGGTCCATAGACAAGGCACCGGCGTTGACCATCACCATTGTACCCTTGGGAACGTCGTAACCGAGGATCCGACATTGTTCCTGGCACTCCCTCGGCACCAGTAGAGGGGAAGGAAGATGAAGCCGTAGTGTCTCCTTAATTACCATGTTTAAGTAGCTTAGTTCACACAGGCCCTCTTCCGTTACCTTCTTCCTCAATGCAAAAGTGCCCCGGATCTCATCTTGTAACCTTGACATTACTGCTGGATTCCTCATGAGCTCTGCCATTACCCATTGCAAAGTGGTCGCTGACGTGTCGTTTGATCCAGCAAAGATGTCCTGTGACAAATAGAATTAATGTCACTACTTGATCAAGTGATAAATAGGGAAGCCAAAAGTACAGGCATTGAATTTGTAAAAAGCTTCAGCTTATCTTACTATGATCACTCCTTTGACCGTGTCCATTGTGAGAGGGATCTGTAAGCAATCGTCCCTCTGAAGCCGTAGAAGCACATCTAGCACATCCTCCCTTTCCTGCTGTGTTTCCGGATGATTAGACTTTTTCTCCACACGCTCGCTGATAACACGATCCATGAGATCAAGCATGGCCTCGCGATGAGCTTCTGTCTGGCGTGCCGACCGGCTAAGCACACGGGCGAGCGTTGAAGATGGGTAGAGGTCAGCGAGGCTGAACCCCGCCGGAAGCCGGACACCCTCAGCGAGCTGGGCTATGAAGGCGTCTCGATTCTTGAGACGGTCACCCATGATAGCCCGGAGAGCTGAGTCGGCAACAAATGCTGCCACCACCTTACTTACATTGACAAGAGATCCCAATGCCGATGCCGACGAAATGGACTGCACGAGGCGCGCAGCTTCTTCTTCCCTGACGGTCCTAAACGACTGGACACGCTTGGCACTGAGAAGCTCCATGATGCAGATCTTGCGGAGCTGCCGCCAGTGTTCGCCGTACGGGGCCAAAGCGATCCCAAGGCCACGCTTGCTGAGGATCTTGATGGTCGTGGTCTGTGGCCTGGTGGCAAACACGGCATCGTGCGTCTTCATAACTTCCTTGGCGGCCTCGCGGGACGAGGCAACCATGACCGGGACCTCGCTGAAGTTGACGAGCATCACCGGGCCGTGCCGACGTGCCAGGTTGCGTAGGGCACGGTGCGGCAGCGAGCCGTGTAGATGGTGAAGGCTGCCGAGGATGGGGAGCTGCCATGGGCCGGGTGGCAGCCGCAGGTTGCCATGGCGGTGACCATTGGAAGCTAGCTGAGATTTTAACAGGCACAGGATAGGGAGAAGAGCAAGTAAGTACCAGAGCACAGGAGCGTACTCCATGGACATGACAGTTTTGGCAGCTGCTTGTGATTGTCAAATACTACCCTACCATGCTCCTATAAATGTACGAGGTGCTACCATACGACTTCTTAAGTCAGAACTAGCAAGTTTCTCTGATTACCTATGAGAATTTATCAGGAGTTGGCAATAAATAAGGATACCGACGCACCTGCTAGGAAGGTGGCAACCTCCCTTTATGGGTGGATGCCAGGGCGTGTGGAAACAAATCTGTTCACGTCCGTAAACTAAGGAAAGTTTCTTATATGTTGTTGTCACTTCCCTGACATACCATGTTAGATTTATGGGTAGTGATCCATTAAAATCAGGAATTCCAAAAGGCTTATTGATTGTTATGTGTCAGACATCTATTATTCTATTATTATATATATTTGATTAAGAAACAGAGCTACCATATTCGCTCTCAAGGTCTCAAGGCCAAGAAAATCTCAGGTTAATTAAAGAAAAAAGAAAGAAAAATTACAGGACCGTGCCAGCGTGGCAGCTCGCGTAAGACCCGGTGAGGCAGCGCGCCGTGTAGGTGGTGAAGGCTGCCGAGGCGCTGCCATGGGCCGGGTGGGAGCCATAGGTTGCCATGGCGGTGACCATTGGAAGCTAGATGCGATTTTAACACAGGCACAGGAACCAGAGCGCAGGAGCGTACTCCATGGACATGACCGTTGTGGCACCTGCTTTGGTTGGTATGTGTGATTGTCAAATACTCTGTCTAGAAATGTAAGGATTTGTTGACTTTCACATATCACGTTTGACCATTCGTCTTATTCAAATATGGAACTCGATTTTCACTGCAACGAGTCAAAATCCTACGATGATCTCATGTTGTTTCTCAATCTCCTGGCTGCAACGAGTCAAGATACACTACAAGTAATATTACCTTCTACGACCATTTCAGAGTGACATTTAGTTAGAACGTCGTAGATCAATTCACTTTATGACAATCCATTCATTTTAGCGATGAAGATTTCTATTGTGTCGTAAAATCCAAATGAAAATCATCGCAATCTAAACCAATGTTGAATTACGACAAACAATGTTACATACAATGTTTGTCGTGAAAAGCAAACATGAAACGTCACAAACGACACATGTAAATCGTCAGTAAATTAGAATTTTCGTCACTAAGATTCTCTGGGTCCTGTAATTCAAAAAAATATATTAAATTAAATTTTCTTTAAATGTAATTACAGTCTCATTATTTTTATACTACAAGAATTTTTTACATTAATGGCATATGGTTGTATTAAATATTTTATTATGTCAAAATTTGTAAAAAATTTGGGAGAAAATCACTTTTGTTTAGGAAAGAAATAGGAACTATAAAACAAAACAGAAAATTGAAAACCATACAGTAGGCTGCAACATCGAGGAGACACAATACAGTAGGCCGACCCAGCATACACGTTTTTTTAGGGACAGCAACATACACTATTGGCACTTGCTGTTTTTCTCTTTTTGATCTCAAGCTCGTTATCTCAATTCATATGGGTTCGGTGGAATCGCGAACCAAAAATTCAGATACATATGACCGGAGGGGGTCAGTCCATATCGAGTATTGACCCGGGTCTCCAGACATAGCAGCACAAGCTAGTTCGTGCTGATGACTAGAAATTGGGCCATTGAGATCGGTGTAAACCTTGACCTAGTCACAGGCCGAACTAGTGCACGAAAAACCCAACACCCCAACTCGGTCCGACTGGCTGCAAACGAAAAAAATACGCGACCCAAACCACACGTAATGAAGGTCACTGGACAACTCCATTTCTGAATGGGCCAACACCAATGAACAGCCCAGTCCACTACCCGTAATCTCGCACACTGGGCCTGGCGAAAGCGCGGGAGACGCTTTCAGTTAGTACGTCTTCCATCTGAAGAAATCGCTTTTGCACATTCCTGAATAAGTTTTCTTTTACAGAACGTCTTTTACTAGTTTAAATCAATTCTTTTTTATTAATACATGGATCAAATATATTTAAAAAATCAAAAAAATATTACACAATTTAGCAAGTCTATATTACCTGTGTACAGCAAATGTGAGTTCCAAAATCTTAAAACTTTTAGTGTAACAACAAAATAATATAAAAGTGAATTTTGTCTTTTTTGTATCTCCACAAGTATATTGAATTTTGAACCCAATTGTGACGTGGGGATGTTCCAAGGCAAAACCAATATGTACAATTTTTTGTGAATTTATTTGAGCTATTATGCATCAATGTGTGTTCAAATTCTACTTAGTGGCTAGAAATCACATTTCATGAGAGATGAAAAGATAAACTGAATTTACAAGAATTTAGGGGCTTCAAATACGTTAACAAAACTCATACATGCCAGCATATAGAGTTTGTACATCAACACAAAAATTCAGTTGACAATTCAATATCTTTGTAGATTAAAAGAAGTCAAGAAAATATTAAATACTGATGATCAATAAATTGTTTGATCACCACAAAATGAAACAACAACATCATGATTAAAAAATGCATACCGGCGACACAAACCATTTTTATGAGATTATAGAAAAAGAACGAACACATTTGAACTACAGATTCAAAATATATGCAGGTTTAAAATCTTAAATGTGAATCAAAATAAAAACTAGAACCTCACCGTAGATCGCATGGGATCACCGATTTTCTTGTCGGAATAGTTCTCGTTAGAGCGTGCTGATAACGTGTTGAGTTACCCACGGAGGCACGTATATCTAGGCGAGAATGAAAAGTAAATATGGACACCAAAATAGAGGAGAAAAATTATTTATTCAATAGAAGCTGGTGAATTACATGGGATGTCTCCTGAACTATTTATAGGGGGAACCCTACTTTGAGTTGGGCCTGATTCGATAAGGAACTTCTAGAAGATGGGCCTGACCCAATAAGTGTTTTACAACACTCCTCATTGGGCTCTTTATCGTGATAAATGTCTCGTTAAAAACTACTCAAAATAAAGTGAGAAAAACTGGAGAAAAAAGCACATATTACCACAACTTGTATTGCACACATTGCCTCATAAAAAACCTTGTTAAGAAAACTTCATATGAAAAACTCATAAGGGAAAAAAGTACAATGCTTTAATCTTTGTGATTAATGCTTATCAATCAGTATCATCGATATGAATTATCTTCATGATAATCCTTTAGTTTCGGAAATGTGATTTACTTAGGGGAGTTATCCCCCTCTTCCAAGCACTTCTCCAAGTCATCTCATGCCAATACCAAGCCGGCACATTTCAAGAGTGCAAGTTGGTAACGCCTTTATGAACATATCTGCAAGATTGTCACAAGATCGGACATGAGTTACCAAAATCTCTCCCTTCTCTTGCACTTCATGCGTGTGGAAGAATTTAGGTAACATATGATTTGTCCTTTT
Organism: Chloris gayana; assembly: GCA_031894775.1. Lineage (NCBI taxonomy): Eukaryota > Viridiplantae > Streptophyta > Magnoliopsida > Poales > Poaceae > Chloris > Chloris gayana. The sequence continues at coordinate 20,621 of JAUNZO010002115.1, forward strand.
CGACCCTATGTATCTCCATTGTATTTATGCAATACAAGCTTTATTATCTTCATAGATAATTGTAGAGGATGGAGTATATGTCACTCCACAAGTATGCAATATATGCCTCGACATCCTCCTAAGCCATGTGCATTCCTTGGTAGCTTCAATTAGCGCAATGATCATTGAATAATTTGTTGATGTAGCAACTAGCAATTGATTCGTTTACTTCAAGGAAATTGCAATTCCACCAAATAGAAACAAATATCCTGTCTAAGAGATTGACTTAAGTGGATCGGATAAGTAGCCAACATTTGTATACCCCACCGGGGTCAATTCAGCATTCTTCATATAAAATATTCGAGAGATCTTTAGTTCCTCACGAGATAGCGGAGAATTTGCTTAATGTCATTCTAAAGTCCAAATGGGTAAGGCATGCTAATCAAGGCAATTAGGTATCGAATCGTAAGAACAGGAATTTCTACTGCTAGAACATGAACAAGAACTTATCCAAAGCGTAGAGAACGTCGCTACGATCGTAACGCAACTGTCCACATATTTTTCTTATGCCCGAATAAACAGATATGAATTTCCAAAGAATAAAGGATTTATGGAAATTTAGGAAAAAAGAACGAAAAAGAAGATCGGCAGAATATTCTAGGGAATATTCCTTCCGGGTCCACCACTATCTCGTGAGCCAGCCGATTCAAACACCACAACGTTCAGTTCATAAGAACCGGATCCAACTAGAACGGGATGCAGGGTGCCATGGACCAAGCCACGGGGATGACGTCGGCACTGCCGAAGACAGGCGGCGCCGCCACGGTCCTCCACATGCCTCGCCGGAATTCACGCGTGTGGCCACTACGGCTCACCACCGGCACAACCAAAGGTATCGGGGGAACCGGCACATCATCGCGCGCACATGGGTACCCCTCCCTGGATGAGATTGCCATGAAATGGCCGGCGCGAGCTTGCTAGAGTTGCAGCCGACGGCGGCGCAACAAGAGGAAAACCCCACTCCCACACCAAAACGAAATTGATCCTACCAATAGAAATCCCATGCTCCACTAAAGCTAGTGCACCTAGCTCCGACCAAGAAAGGTCATCGGGGCCTCGCCGGTGGTGAGATCCGCAGCGACGGAAGCAGGGAACTTCACGAATCCGATGAAAGCTTGTACCTTTCTCCATGCCAAAGCACACACGAGCTACATGATGACATAGAGAAGCTACACAACCAACCAATCGGACCTAAACATGCTCGGGACTCAAACCTCACCGACAGCCATGGAGGCCGCGGCGGAAAGAAGACGGAACATGGAAATTCGAGCACAAAATGGAGGGGAAAGAGGGGGCTTGGAGGTGCAGACTCACCAGGAAGCTTTCAAGATGATCGTCATCGATAGAGAGGGACAGTCGTGGACGACGGCTTGAAGGCGTCGATGACGGCGATGCACGAACTCAAGCGGGGACCATGCAGTGGGCATGTTCGATGAGTTCCGGGGCTGGAAAGAGAAGAAACCACCCGTGATCAGTGCCAAGGAAAGGGCGAACGAGAGAAGAAGAGGGAGCGGAGGTCGACGGGAAAAGTTGCTCGCCACTAAGGACGGGAGGCGGCGGAGTCGTCCGCGGCCAAAAGCTTCAACCTTCACGCTCGTCCTCCACCTAGCGAGATTGACAATGAGCTTAGCATCGAAGGACTCAGTGGTGGATGTAGAACATCTTGGCGACAACGGAACTTACCGGTATGGAGCGGCGGTGGAAGGTGGCTAGGGTTTCGGGGCTGGTCGCCGCCATGTGGCGTGGGGTTGGTGCGAATGGTTGCATCGCTTCTCCAGGTACTTGTAGGCGCAGCAGAGAGATAGGTGTGGTTGGGCAGCAGCAGGAGATCGTGCCACATCGATTTGGGCATCCGTGCCCTCGATCGACCGGTCGCGCGCACCAGGGCAGGTGGAAGAAGACTGTTCCTAAGGGCTGACGGGTTAATGGGCTACACTTTTGCCAGGAGGGAAGAGTTTGGGAATGGACTTAAGAGAGAAATTCGGTCAAGCACAGGAAACAAAGGGAAAATAGTTTGAACATTTGCTTGAATTCAAATTGGTTTGATTCCATTCAAATTACAAATGTTTGATACAAGGTTCAGGCTGTTACATTAGGTACCACATTATTTATTTTCTCATCTATTTCTTACTCATGCTTAGTGTACCATGAAATATAACTCCCATTATTGGAGGAAGAAAGTCTATCATATTATGAAATGAACAAAGTGGAGTGTTTATGGAGTAAATAAAACTGTCTTCTTATGAATTGAATAAAGTGGATTGTCCGTGGCGGCAGGTGACGGATCTTGCCGGCCTTGGCACACTCGGATCTGGCCGACCCAGGGCCGGTGACACGTTGGCCCCATTTTTTTTTTTTGTTTATTTATTGGCACTATATTGGCACTGCATTTTTTGTTTATTTATTTTTAGCTACAAAAGATGGAGGCGGGTGGTCTAACTCTAACCTGTTGCTACAGTGTGTTTTGGACTGTCACATACTATGATTTATTTGTAGTGAATCCAATTATTTGAGACTCCAATCTTTTGACTTTAATTATTTAACATGCATCTTGTCATTTGGTATGAATATGCTAAAGTTGTTAAGATGATTAGAATAACTCAAACCGTCGACAATAAATCTATCCTACACTGCTAAAAAAGAGTCTTTCTACATGTACCCATAAAAGAAATACCCAAAAGTCCATCAGCTTTGACGAATAATGATCAAATATCTAGCCAAGAACCTTGACTTCAAATTTCAACAAGCATGGCTGTGTGTAGAAGAATACATATTCATGTTAAAATAGATGTGATCAATTCCATTACTTTGTAGTATTTAAATAACGATGCTCGCTGGTCTTGAGCTATATGTATATAAAAAGAAGACAAAACACATAATATACAGCCACAACAAATGGTTATCAACCACAGCCCAAAACATTATGGCATCTTCTGAATTATTTGTCAGTTAGTTACCATACATCAATCACTACTTGTATTTGTTTATTGTCACATCACATGGGTCACATGGGATTGTTCTAGTGTTTAGTTGACCGACGTTGCGTGTTCAGATCTCAAATCCCACAAACTGATGCAACATATATCATTATTTCTTACATAGGGCCATCAGTCCTAGTAGTGAATAGACAATGCCCAAATGTCATGTACATGGTCCAGTGGCACACAGATATAATCGCCCATAATTATTACCAACTAAATAAACATAAGTGAAGAAAGGAAAAATGGCCATACACATTTAGTGCCGTCCAGATAGACAAATATTAGAGAAAAATCAGGTTCAACTAGCCTGTGGTACACGAAGGGTAGCAGATACCAGTAGGTCTTCCTTCCTTCGAGCAGTGATTCCCACCGTCTCGGTCATGTCAAGCTCGCCGGGAATAAGACCCTCCGGGAGGCTCCAATCAAAATAGAATAGTAGGTTTGCAAGAGCAAGCTCCACATTTGCAAGACCAAAGGCCATTCCTGGGCATATCCGGCGACCAGCCCCGAAAGGCAAGAAGTCAAAATCGTTACCTTTGAAGTCTCTGGTTTCACCGAGAAATCTCTCTGGATTGAATGTGTCCGGCTCATCCCAGTACTCCGGGTTCCTACAGATAGCCCATGCATTCACGAGCACTGTTGTTCCTTTGGGGATATCGTAACCAAATATCTTGCAATTTTCTTGGCACTGTCTCGGGAGCAATAATGGTCCAGGAGCATGTAATCGTAAGGTCTCCTTGATGACTAGATGCAGGTAACAGAACTCACTCAAGCGGCCTTCAGTTATCTTCGTTTCCCCTTGAAGATTTCCCTAACCTCGGCTTGCGCCCTTGACATGATAGAAGGATGCTTCGTCAGCTCAGCCAGCGCCCACTGCAGTGTTGTTGTTGCCGTCTCTACTCCACCTGCTATAAGATCCTGCAATATGATCAGTCAGTAATAGATCCTTTGCTATGAGAATTTACGAGGAAGTCGATAATGAAAAGGTGATAACTTACAAATATTGTAGCTTCTATTATGCTCGTACTGAGAGAGAATGGAAGGTTTCCTTCCCGCTGGAATCTGAGGAGAACATCAATCAAGTCTTCCTGTCGAGCATCTTCTCCATGCGGCGGTCTCTCTAGATGCTCATCTATGATTCTATCCATGAAGCTGAACAAAGATTGACGGTAGGCCTCTACCTTGTGCTCTGCACGGGTCAAGGTACGCACAAGCCAAGACGAAGGAAACAAGTCAGGGGCGTGAAGCCCCTGCAAGCCGGACACCCTCATCCACATAATGCAGCACGGTGTCCCTATCATTGAACCCGCAGCCCAAGATTGTGTGCATCGTCGCATCAGCGACATACATGGCAACAAGCTTGCTGAGGTTCACAGGCTGATTTCCGGCCGATGAGATTGCTTTGACCAGTTGGGTCACCTCCTCCTCACGAATAGAACTTAGAGATTGAACGCGCTTAGCACTCAGCAGCTCCATGATGCAGATCTTGCGGAGCTGCCGCCAATGTTCTCCATATGGAGCCCACGCGATACCCGGGCCATTCTTGCTGATGTACTTTATCGTTAAGCTCAGTGGCCTTGTGGAGAAGATGGCGTCGTGAGTCCTCATAAGCTCCTTTGCTGCATCTGCTGTCGATGCCACCACAACCGGGATCTCTCCGAACTTGAGGAACATGAGAGGGCCATACCGAAGAGATAAGTCACGTAAGGCACGATGTGGGAGGACACCAAAGAGATGGTGAAGACTGCCGATGATCGGGAGTTTCCACGGGCCTGGAGGGAGCTGAGGGCCATGGCGTTGGGAGCGAATGGAATCTCTGCATAACGTGTGGAGAAAGTAGTATAGAAGGGGAAGAAGAGCAAGGAGGCAGTAGTATACACCATGGTTCATGATGGTAAGGATGATTTTGTGGTTCCTGGTTTTTGAGTGTATTCAGGTGTAGATAACACTTGTATTGCTATGTAGTGTGCTGTGTTGACCCAAAACTCTCTCTCTCTCTCTCTCTCTCTCTCTCTCTCTCTCATGAGCGCGCACACGCACACTGACACTGTATTAGAATAATCTAACAAGTTAACACTGTACACTTGTGACATCATTTATTTTAGTTATTTCAGATTGTCAACCAAGACTGTAGTACAAAAATATAAATAATTGTTATTTAGATTGTATTTCGCGTGATCTATCGTCATGCCTTGTTTCTTCAAGTTGCCATGAGGTTTGCAACTTGTGTTTGGAAGCCAGTGATTTTGAAATTAGTGCGGTGATCTTTTGTTCCAACTCAATACCATTTTTAATGGAGAACCACGTTAACAGGTGTGTGGTATACCATTTTCCTTGATTTAAGCAAATAATTAAATAGATATTAATTTAAAAAAAACATAAGGAGATCCGTCACCGTACCGAATAAACAAATACTTGCAAAGCTTCTTTTCAACTCCATACTCTAAACAAAATCCACATCATAGGCCGTGATTAGTGATTGGTATGCTATTGTTTACTTGCACTCCAACTGTCATGTTGTGAATTGTTGTATTTAAATGCGAAGTCTTAAAAAGAATCATATCTTTCAGTTCAGCCTACTTGATGGTAGTAAAATATTATAGGACAAAATGTATATGGATCAACTCACTACTAGTAGAACATAAGAGCAAATAGAATATCATCACTCCAATAGTGTCATATTAAATTGGTTATGGACTGTAAACAAAATATACATATCTAGCAATTGTTATTTTAATTTATCTATAACATATTGGGTACTATTCAGACTATGATCAATTGCCCTAAGCTGTTTCTGATTGCATCAAGATATGCTTTTACAAATAAAATTCGTGAGCACAAATTAAAACAACAAGACCAGGTTGAAAGAAAAACCCAAACTATTTATCGCGAAATAAGCATAGGTGAGCTTCTTAGGTTCTTTGTGGTAGAACGAACTCATCCGGATTCAAATGCCCCATATTTGACAAGCATGTTGTCTTCATGATTAATTATTCTTTCATAAGTAGGTGGTTCATATCGAGGTGTCTATTGTGATTTAATCAATCTCAAGATCAGCTGGTCGAGTCTTTTGAACCGAGGTATTGATGGACATGAATGCTTGTATGTATATATGATTGTTTGTATCGCACAAAAAACAAAAAGAAATTATCACAAATGATAGTAAAACTAGATTAAATAATTAACAAAAATATGTACACAATCTGAGTAGAAGATTTTAGTGATGTCATTAAAACCAGAAAATGAGATTTAAGTGCCTGATGGAATCCAGTACGGTATGATATTTGAAGTGATCTTAGCTAACAACTGAGCATAGGTGACCCGATATTGCACGGACGTGGATATATATAAGGAATTTTAGAGCTATATCAGAAACGGTGGGGGTACGAGTGTACGAGACGAGGATCGGGAGTGGACTTAATTAAACGGATAATATATGTAACGATATTGTTTACTAATTCATAATCCACAAAACAAACAATGTACTAATTAATATATCTACGGTTAAATGTATGAAACATTAACATATATGAATGATATATGGGTTACACTAATACATAAATATGATGGGTTTGATACTTTGATTTCTTCATTGACATGACATTTTTTTATGAATGTATACAACTTTGGGATACTTTTCCTTGACTTATCGGACAATCCTTATGTGTTGGATTTCTAACCCCCCCCCCCTCTTCCTACTACTTATATCCGCGGTGTTTCCTCAAATCCTCATATTTCAGATTTGGATCGGATCGGAGTCAGAAACTATGCACACAACATTGATGCCTGTAACCGAGGTAACTATACGGGATCCACCATCACACTGCACACGCTATAACAAAACCACATCACCCAAAATCATGGAGCCACAACAAGAAAAATGAACTGTGGCTATAGTAGGGGGGGGGGCTACGTGTCCATAGACCGTGGCTATAGACAACACTATAGTCATGGTTGGCTTTGTGAACCGCCTCAATAGCCACGATTCAAGTCGTCGGCCGACTATTGATGCCACTATAGCCACGATTGAAGAAGCCAATATTGGCTATAAAGGACGAGGCGCGCGACGGGCAGGTCTTTAGTACCATCCGGTCCGCCCAACGTTGCCCACCCCACCTTAAGAACCAGGTCGCGGCAGCCGTTTCGAATTTACTAAAGAACTTCCTCCGCCCCTTCTTTGGCTCTGTGGTCCCCTGGTAATGGGCCAGGGAAAATCCAGGCTTGTCTTCATGGTGGGGTCTAGTAGTAGAGGCCCTGTCCAGCGCTTGGACCCACTTGGTCACATTTTTTGAATTTTTAAAGAATAAGAAGGTAATCTTCGAGAGAAGTCTTAATCGTTGGTTGTTGGGCAATATGGTGTCACAGAAATAGCATTATTTTTTACAACAACACTAGAAGCATTCAACGGGCTAAAATACACTTCAAGGAAGAGATCAAACTGGCAGCTTTGGGAGCAAAACCTAGTGTCAAGATTTTGTTAGACAGATTCATATGTAATATACTGTAAATGATAAGCAGTTAGTATAAGGTTTTATTTGGGCCTCGGGCCCACTCTGTACATTTGTAACTTTTACTCTTACAAAAAAAGAAGGCATAGGTCATTGTTTTTATTAAAGTATTTAACCAATAATGCTTGGGCCCACTAGTCACTTATTTTGAGTTTTTTAAATAAGAAGCCAAAGGTCATTTTTTTATTAAAGTAGTTATTTAATAATTCTTGGGCCCACTGGGTCACTTTTTTTAATTTTTAAAAAATACGAAGGCACATGCCAATTTTTATTAAAGTAGTTATTTAATAATGGTTGGGCCCACTAGGTCACTTTTTTTTATTTTTAAAAAACAAGAATGCATAAGCCATTTTTTATTTAAAGTGGTTAATTAATAATGCACGGGCCCACTAGTCACTAATTTTGAATTTTTAAAAAATAAGAAGGCATAAGCTATTTTTTATTAAAGTAGTTAATTAATAAAACTAAGGCTTGCTGGGTCACTTTTTTGAAATTTTAAAAAATAAGAAGGCACATGCCATTTTTTTATTAAAGTAGTCAATTAATAATGCTTAGGCCCACTTGGTCACTTTTTTGGAATTTTTAGAAATAAGAGGGCACAAGACTTTTTTATTAAAGTATTTAATTAAAAATGCTTGGGTCCACTGGGTCACTTTTAAAAAAAATTGAAAAATAAGAAGGGAAATTCCATTTTTATTAAAGTTGTTAATTAATAATGCTTGGGTCCACCAAGTATTTATTTTTGAATGTTTTAAAAATAAGAAGGCACGAGCCACTTTTTTATTAAAGTGGTTAATTAATAATGCTTGGACCCACAAGGTCACTTTTTTTGAATTTTTAAAAATTAAGAAGGCATAGGCCATTTTTTATTAAAGTAATTAATTTTCAGCAAATTAAATCAGTTTAGAGGTGACAAAGGAGCATCGGGCACTTTTCGTGCGGTTCGAAACGTCCATATAAGCCTGATGTAGTTGAAGATTTCTACGAGTGTAGACTTAATTAGAAAAAAACATGAGTATTATGTGCACTTTGTGAAAACTTTGATGGATTTGTGGCTATTTTGCGATGAATGTGTAAAATGTTAATGTGATGTTATTCTGAATTGTTAATCCATGATCCTGATAATTATAATTTATTATCTATAATACGTATTTATCTTTTATTGTTATAAAAAAACAGTAGCGACGGTTGACAATGCGAAACGTGACTATAGTTATGCACTATTGTCACGAGTTGGCCTTGTTGCCTTGCAAACTTAGCCACGGTTGAGGCTGACCGTGCTCGAAGAGCCCCCAACCGTGTGGCTATAGTGTGTTATTGCTATAGTGACTGGAATAACACAGTTAATATACTTGAGGCCTGGATGGGAGTGTTGCTAAGAATAATCGATGTCATTTTCCCTAATAAACGTTGTATTATAAAAAGCTTTTTTCCATCTGAGGAAGTCGAAGAGAAGAAAATCAACCCATTATTGATGAGTTCTTGTTGTGTTAACTCTTCAAGGATAATGGCGAAAGGCAACTGGAATCAACAATATGCATTGTATATCAAGCAGGCACATGGACTTCATTTGATTATAGTATCTCCACTTGGTTAGTGCTTTTGTTGGTGGGTTGACCACTGCCTATCTCGGTTGGGCCAACCGGAGGAAATCGACACAAGAGGCTTGTACAACCGAAAGAGGCCATCTTAGTACCGAAGGTCACCCATAGCTAGGCTGCTTGTAGCTTGCAGCCCGTCAAAGAAGATGGGAGCGGGCATTGAAGTGGGCCTCCGGAAGAAGGTCTGCTCGCTAGGGGGTTACTGTATAGCCGAAGGGCAGCAAAAATGTCATCACTACAGAGTTAATTTTTACCAACCTATATTAGCTACCAATGATCAGTCGTTAACAGCGAACGACGAACTGTGGGTCGATAATTGCGCTTGTACCAACAGATCACTGGTCGATAATTATCATAATTTTTAGAATCCGTATGTTGGTCGGCAATTCTTGGCACTTGGGTCAAACTGTTGGTCCCTAGTTGTATCGAATTGTATGGGCTAGAAACAAATTGAACAGACAGCCCAGCCCAGCAAAATTAAAATCCTATCTTGCTACTATACCATTTACCCTCCGCTTATAGATCGGTCGAAGAGAGTCAATGTATAGATCAATGTTTGAGATTCGTGCAAACTAGATGGACGCTACAGATTCAAGCGGGTGGAGAAAGGAAGGGTGACTAGTGCTGCTACGTCTCGCCACGGGATTGGAGCGGGTAGGAGGGAGAGAGAAACCAATTGATTTCGAAACTTAAAACATGTTTTTTCTTCCAAACCGTAACTCCGTTTTCGAATCCGTTTGCACCACCGTGTTATTTAGAATTAATTCTACGAAACAAGATCCGGCATAAATATTTTTAATACTTTTTTAAAAATCAAATTTTCGTCAATATCTTCGATGCACTCGTATCAACATTCTGTTTATGCCGTGTCAACATTATTGATATTCTATATCAACATTTTTCTAAAAATGTTGATTTCATCTTTTTAAAATGTTGATCTATTCACAAAAATGTTAATACGAGTATCTCTAAAATATTGACCTCGGATCTATATTACGTACTTCTTTGATAAACTGCAATGATGAGAGGAGTCGTGGACCGGATGGGCCACTCTACCGACAGACTTCCGTCCGTCTACCTATAGGAGGTCCCCTTACCCTCGATCGCCGCCGCCATCGCCGCGGTCCGTCCTCGAGCCACAACCGAGTAGGACACTATAGCCACGGTTCGAAATGTAAACCGTGGCTATAGTAGAATACTATAGCCACGGTTCGGTAAACCAACCGTGGCTATAGTGGACACCACTATAGCTACGGTTGGTATAGTGAACCGTGGCTATTTACTTTTTTAACAATAAAAAAATAAATACGCATTAGAAATAATAAATTACAATTACATAACATTAACCATAATTACATCACATTAACATTAAAGTATTACATCACATTAATATTTACAAATATTAACAAAATCCATCAAAAGTTTAATAGTGTGAACATCACAATGTTTTTTCAAACTAAGTCTACACTATACGAATCTTCAACAACATCGGGCTCGTACGGTCGTTTCGAGCCGCACCACTCGAAAAGTGCCCGATGCTCCTTCGTCACTTCACTTTGCTCGTCAAAGAACCGACCACGAGGACTCGATGACCTCCTTAAGCAAGAAACGGCATATCCTAGCGACAATGTAGTACATGTCATTTGTACTTAGATGCTTTCGCGCCGTCGGGAATCCATTCTTGGATATTTCATTCAATATCTTTCTGTCCGTTATCATTGCCTTTTCTAGACTTTTTGTTCGCTGTCAATAAATACATAAAAGTTGGTACATGATAGACAAAAACAAAAAGAATGTAAATTAAACAGATGCAATCTTAGCGTACCTCCTCGGTGGTCTCATGGGTGATGACATTCAAGTAGGATGCAGCGGAGCTCGAATACGTACATGCGTAGTATCCACGAGTGCACACTACCTTTTACTTGCTTAATGCAATGTTAAATAGAGTAAAGTAAAAAACATCACTCTATTTCAATGATAGCAGCATAAAAAAATTAGATGTGTGTGACGTGTGTCTTACCGGAAATTTATGACGAAAGTATATTTATTTCCGAATTCTATAATGTGCCACCTTCGGGTTCTTTACGTAGTTCAAATAAGCACTACAGTATTGAGAAAAGGGTATTATTGCATGAAATTATCGCTATTTAATTGTACGTCTATACTTACCAATTTATAACGCTCACGATATCTTCGTAGCGATTGGAGTCGTAGTCAAGGCTATCCAAGACTAATAGATATCCAATTTTTGGCATGATCGGAAACAAATCCAATGACCACTGCAACAAAAGATCGTATTCGTTAGTATGTCATCTATCTTTACGATCGACGAGAGGAAGGTAGTGGTCGAACTTACTCGAAGTGGTAAGGCGCGTAAATGGCGTGACAATCCTGCCATTCCCTGAAGCACCTGTAAATATAACCTGCAACTCGACCCTAGCTTTTGTCCTCATGGTGTCATTCAGTTCTTGTAACTCTTGTGGTGTCTTATCCTTATATATCTTGTCTTTCTCGATTATCCGGGGTTGATCGCACTTTGATTGATCAAGCTCGGATTGAGATACCCAACCTTCCAATCGGGTCTGTCGTATCTCTTCTTTTGAAATGTTGAATTCAAGCTACATTAAAAGCAAAAGGGAGTGTGTAACATGTACTTGCAAAAAGTATGAGACAAGAAAAAGATGGATGGAGGCATTTACATGCACCACAAGGCTACGAAGGTCGTGTCCATCTCGCCGAGGCGAAACATAGTGTGGATATCATTGAAATATAGTCCAAGGACTGAATCACCGGTGTCGTTGAATACGTCCTCGGAAGCTTACAGGTGATCATATCCACTCCTTCTTTCGCTGCCGCTACGTACCGAGTCATGCAGCTTCCGCATCTCCCACGGTTGGTTTGACAACATGTTTTTAGATACGAGGGGTTTGCCAAAGATGAAATTTGGGAAGTCCTCATTCTCGTCACGACCCTCAAATATGTCATCATCGTAATGTACCAATTGACGAGGTTCCATGATTGGCTGCACGGGTCCCTTCGTCATTCGCTCCAAGTATTTCGTGACATGTTCAGGTTGCGGCTTTGACGGATCCACCCCCGCGAGCGTAATCATCCTAGGAATTACAGGAGTAAACTCCTTCGAAGAGGCTCGATAAGCCGAGGCTCTTCATCCAAGGCTAGGGTTTCAGCTTACGGCTCGACGGAGGAGATACATTACCCTTCCGGTTCGACAAGAGGCACTATTTGTTGCTGAGGGTCCTCATAGCTGTGTACTTGTGGCGGTTTCTTGCTGCGGGCTGTCCGCGAGTATAGGACTCATAACCACTTCATGTCCTTGTTCAGCTTGTTCCTTAGCGGCTGAAGCAGACACCCGACAAAGGAGACGGTTCTCCTGCTCCAGCTTCATCCCCCGTGAATTGTTGACTCTCATGAACCGATCCGTGTCCGGACAAGGGGGAGGGGAAACTCGTGGTTACGAGAGCACAACCTCACGACGTTTCCACATGATGAACGAACCGATAGCATCATGTAGAGTTATAATCCCCGCGTCGGGTATGGGGCACTCAATCTCGTGCTCCTCACATCCTTGGTTGACCACCTCGACGGTAACACGGACGTACCGGGTGGAATATCCATGTTGTGGAGTGTTCGTCCCGGAAGTGCTCTACCGGTTGCAACCTTCATGGTCTTTCCCTTGTAACCAAACGGCACATGCAGCTCACAAGGACATTCTTGCGTTATCACTTCCCCTTCTAACGGGGAGGTAAAGCTAGGCGAAGTGGTTGGGACGGTAGGAGTCGTACTGGGGATACTTCCACTTCGCAGGTCAGCTTGGTACATCTCCATCTGTCTCCTCCACTCTTCCTTGTCCCTCTCCTCCTTATCTTTCTTGTGAAATTTATGTTTTTTGTACAACGAGGCGGAAGAGCTAGAGGAGAAACCCTCTTTCCAAGTTGCCTTGGAGGACACTGCGTCCGGAGATATCTCCTCCCGCCATGCTCTTTGGTCCCCACAGCAAGAGAGAGTTGGTCTCCGTGATATTCGGATTGAATAACACCAGGCTGCGTCTGCGACTTGATGTCACCCGTCAATTGCTGGATAACTTGCGCCGATTCCGCGTCCATCGGAATAATCTCCCCATTTTCATCCATTTTAAAGTGCGCACGGACCCAATTTTTGGCACGTATCTCGAGGCCTTCTAGTGGATCGGGCTTCCCTTCAGACACGGAGCTTTTCTTCCATTGCCTTCCACTCCGGAATCTTTTTCTTTTAGCCGCCGGGCCCAAGTGTGGCTTGTACTTATTTTTTCTGTTCAGCTCTAACATCTTTGCACTAAGGTCCTTGGCAGGCCCAGCTGTCTTCTCGCTGAACAAATTCTTCCCGATCCTGTGGACTTATTTGACCATAATCGTCAAAGGGTGTTATGCCATGTTTCACGTAACGGCAGTTTAGTCGGGACTTCCATTCTCGAAAGATATGTGACATTGCGGTCGGCGTTGCCTTCTTGGCATTCTCGAGGTCCGCTGGTGGGAAGAGAATGTGTGATCTAACGGCATTCCACATTTCCTCTTTACGCTCTTGAGGAACCAGCTTCCATTCGGTCCAGGTTATTTTGCATTTCTCCCGACAACAACACCACAACGATTCCGCCATTTTGCATGGACACCCATTGGTTCAGCGAGGCTCCCGATCGGCGGGGTCTAGTGTTGTCACCTCATATGTGCCCTCGGCCTTGTTCGCGGACCGTTTACCCCCACGCTTGCGCTTTCGGGGGACTTATGGGCCGGTATGTTTTCCGTTTGCTCCTCATGAGGTGTGTCTTCGCAAGCCATGGAATGTGTCGCTTGTGCGGCCAAGACACGACGAACACTTCATTGAGGAACCTACCATATAAAGAATCATTGAAGCTCGGTAATATGCTAATACGGGAAACTTGAAATATTTAAAGAAAGAATGACATTTCACGTGATACCTCTTACGAGGGCAAGTAATCCGGGTCCTCATTAATACCCCTAGGTTCACGACGCTGGGGGGGGGTGAGGATCCTCCGGTTCTTCCCATTGTCCACTTGATGAGGAGCTTTCCTGGTTCATATTCACAACATCCTCCTGTGTATACTTGGATCGGGGACTGTCCGCCATTATAGGATTTGATACCTTTAGCGTAACAATGAAAAGATTTAGTAGCAAACAATTAGAGGAAAGAGTTAAAATAGAGAAAAGATGACAGAAAAGGATTATTTAGCATTGGCATCGGAACATGGATAGCATCGGGATCAAATAGAAGAGGAGGAAGACGAGATAGAAGGACATACAATATAGAACACTTTCATAAGAAAGGCAGGTGCACACTATGCAACGCATACCACAATTTATACGACCTCGAGGTAAATAGGTCGGGATACTTGGGTATCCTCCGGAAAATCAAATATAATGTGCCATACACATCACAAAGATGATCCGAAGAATACCCAAGCATCCGACCATGTCTACCTAAGGTCGTACGAGTTGCGGTATGTCTTGCATTTTATTGTACCAACCTTCCTAATGAAAAACACCCTACATTCTATATTCTTCTACCCCATCTTCCCGTTCTCCTAAATATGCAAATGTTTATCAAGAGTCATCGTCATCTGCCAAAAAGTTAGAATTTTTTTGAAGACTTAGTTGAAAATATATTTTTCCAAGAAAATGAGTACATTCCATGGCATCGAGACGGGGAAGAAGAGGATGCAGGCGAGGAGGATGAACATACAATGTAGAACACTTTCATAAGAAAGGCAGGTGCACACTATGCAATGCATACCACAATTTATACGACCTCGGGGTAGATAGGTCGGGATACTTGGGTATCCTCCGGAAAATCAAATATAATGTGCCATACACATCACAAAGATGATCCGGAGAATACCCAATCCGACCATGTCTACCCCAGGTCGTACGAGTTGCGGTATGTCTTGCATTTTATTGTACCAACCTTCCTAATGAAAGACACCCTACATTCTATATTGATCCCCCCGACTACCTCCTCTTCTATCAACAATCATCATCTGCCAAAAAGATTGGATTTTTTGCTCTCGGTGCGGGTTGCCGAATCAACGGCCATCCAACGCTATCGTTAAGGTCATCGACTCGTATGTCAACATGTTTCCAACATCCGAGGATGCGGTCCATGCTGCCACACTCATCTCACTTTGCCCGCTTTCATCATCGAGCATGGCTAGACCATAAAAAGAGAGGAAAGAGAGGAAGAGATTAAGGAGAGGTAAAAAAATAGAACAGATAGGGTGAAATAGTTTTTATTTAAAAACAATGGTCTAGCCATGAAAGAGAGGAGAAAAGAGAGGAAGAGAGGAGAAAGCGAGAGGAAATAGAGGAAGAAAGGAGAAAGAGAGAAAGCGAGGAGAAAATAGTTTTTATATGAAAAAAATGGTCTAGCCATGAAAGAGAGGAGAAAAGAGAGTAAGAGAGGAAAGAGATGAGAAAATAGGTGGCTAATGTATAATTCGGATAGCCACGATAGATAGGTGGCCAATTTTATACCATCAGCTTAGCCACGATGGATAGGTGGCTAATGCATACACAACAATTACTTCACTCGTGGTAAAATATGTATAGAACACTAAGTGCTGATTTCAGTGCTGATTACATTGCACGATAAGCGAGCAGGAGTAAGCGAGTCCAAATAGCAGTGCTGATTTCAGTGGTAAATATACATTCCCACCACGATCGATAGTTCAATGTAACAATATTAGCATGCTCAAAGGCTCCAAAATGCCACACTAAATAAGCACTGAAATCAGCAATAAATCAGCACTAAATCATCTCAAAATCAGCAATAAATAACTTTAATTTAACTGAACATGTCATCCCTGTATGACGAATAAACTAGCATGCTAGTATGATTTGCTAAGCATAATAACAGCATGATGTTGCATGAATTTGAATGCACACCATAATTCGTATCAATGTAGTGACCAAATCATTATCTAACATCATGGCATCAACAATCATCGAGATATCAATCAATTTGATAATAGCGGGCTGGTTATCGAACATGTTCGAGTGCAACACTGAAATCATATGATGATTTAAGTTTCATTTTCCACCTTGCTGATTTAATTGCAACATCAAATATATTTGCAGCATATATAGCAGTTGATAATTACTATAGCAAATATACATGTTTGAGGCCACCAAAGCAATGGAGAGCACAAATCATCAATCAATTCACAGACAATGGAGAATACAAACGCGCTAGCACTGGAGGGAGGGGTGGAAGGGGAGAGCGGGCAGGCGTATCGGGAGGGCTCACCATTGTGTGAGGGGGAAGAGAGGGGGAATGGGGAAGGGAGAGGGCATACCGGGAGAGGAGCTCGGGCGGCGGGGAAGGGGGAGCTCGTGCTAGCGAGTAGGGCCGAGTCGGGGAGGTCCGGCGAGGTGGAGGCCCGGCGTCAAAGCCGGCACGGAGGAGGGCCGGCATCGGGGAGGACCGGCGAGGAGGAGGGCCGGCGTTAAGGCCGACGCGGAGGAGGGCCGACGAGCGAGGAGGGCCGGAGCGAAGGGGAGGAGATCCGGCGGGCGGGGAGGAGCTCGGGCCGGAGAAGGAGCTCCGGCGGGCGGGGAGGAGCTCGGGCGGGGCGGAGCTCGGGCCGGAGAAGGAGCTCCGGCCGGCGGGGAGGAGCTCGGGCCGGGCGGAGCTCGGGCCGGGGAAGGAGCTCCGGCGGGCGGGGAGGAGCTCGGGCGGGGCGGAGCTCGGGCCGGAGAAGGAGCTCCGGCGGGCGGGGAGGAGCTCGGGCGGGGCGGAGCTCGGGCGGGGAAGGAGCTCCGGCGGGCGGGGAGGAGCTCGGGCGGGGCGGAGCTCGGGCCGGGGAAGGAGCTTCGACGGGAGGAGCTCGGGCCGGCGCGGTGGAGGAGAAGAGGAGCACGGGACGGAGGCGGAGACGGCGCGGCGGCACAAACGGGCAGCCTCCGGCGTCTCAAGCTGCGGCGCGTCGGGGTTAGGGTTAGGGTTGGCCCGACCCACCCTTTATATACCAAACATTAGCCACGGTTGGAGATAGTTGGGAGGGTCCTACATGTCGGTGCGACAAATAACAATAGCCACGGTTGATGTCAATTCCAACCGTGGCTATTGAGCTCCCATCGACATGTGGGGCCCGCATGTCGATGAAACATTCAATAGCCACGGTTGGTTCGAAACCAACCGTGGCTATTGTTTCATCCGGCCCCACTTGTCATTGAGTGTTTATTTTTTTCTTGTGTAATTTTTCTTTTACTTCTTCAATTTTTATTCTAAAAACTATAATGACTTTGCACCTAACTTTTGGCATGCCACTTGTTTAGTTGTCTACAAACACATATGTATTTTTTATTTTTTCTACTCCATTACTTTTTAATATAATATTTCGTCTATAGAATTCTTTTTCTTCACTTTTACATGACCCAAATATTTCAAAAATTTCCAACAAAATTACAGTAGATTTTAATTTGTATCACGGATGTGTGTGCCAATTTTCAATTCAAAAATAATAAAAATCAGATAAAAAAAATCAAATGACACCATGTTTTTTCTATTATTTTGCACATTTATCATTTGCAAACTATAAGCCCGTTTGACCTACATTTTGGCATGCCACTGTTTCCCGAGCATTCGAACTCAGTTATATTTTTTATAATTTTTTTTAAAGATTTTTACAAAAAAAGTAGTTCAAATGGGACTATGCGTCTTGAGTGAGTGGAGTTTTGTCTTGAAACTCATGTTGTTTGGTACCAAACATATTTATATATTTTGAAAAACTAAACCAAAAATTCCACATGTATGTTTATTAATGGCATGCATACCGACCGAATGTTGAGATCAAAATCGATACGGTTTATGAAATAAAAATGATTAAATAAATGTCAAAACGTACCCTAAGTAAATTTGAAGAAAATTCAATAAAATAGTTTGGAGATTCTAACAAAACAAAGTGGAAATGGATAGATTGGAATTTTATACAAATTTAGAAACACGAATCGAGTAAATTTGGACAATATTTGAATTCTATATACATGTTTCAAAATTTAAATAGAAATTAAAAAAAAAACACAACCGAAATGAACTAGTGGATGAACTACTAATGGGGCCCACATTAAGAGTGAGGCCCAAATCATTATTGTTATTTTAAAATATATTATTTAATTGATTTATATTGTCTAAAAATAATTAAATTACTATCTTACACTTAAAAATGTATCTATACAAATTTTAAAATTTAAACCTAAATGTATAAATAAATTTTAAAATTTATATCTAAAGAGTAAATGTTTTTTAAAATTTTAAATTATACCTTGTTATTTTTTTGATTTCAAATAAAAATTGAATCTAAACATTATTTATTCAATATTTTAACTCAGTATATATATACAAATTTTGAAATTTAAATCTAAATGTATAAATAAATTTTAAAATTTAAATCTGAAGAGTAAATGTTTTTTAAAATTTTAAATTATACCTTGCTATTTTTAGGATTTCAAGTAAAAATTGATCCTAAATATTATTTATTCAATATTTTAAATCAGTATATATACAAACTTTAAAATTTAAAACTAAATGTATAAATAAATTTAAAAAATTGGCCCACGGGCCCGACCACATTGACCAACGTATTAGAACACAATCAAGGCCCAAGGCCCACGGGCGAGAGATCAAGGCCCAAGCACAAACAGATGGCCCAATAGCGAGAGCGAGCCCGTAATATCGATAACGTCGAAGCCTTGTGCGGAGTGACGCTTATAAGTCGGCACGAGGCGACATTGGACGAGCGAGGTGGTACTAAACCCCTGCCAGTCGCGAACCAGCTGATTATAGCCACGGTTGACTTCTTCAACCGTGGCTATTGTTACTGATTTACATCAACCGTGGCTATAAGTGAGGTTGTGAAATTTAATACTTGTTAAATTGTGAAATTATTTAATTGTTGATAATTTAATTTATGTGGCTGAAAATTATTAACAGGTAGACTTATTAAATATTTATTAGCAACTTTTAGATAATTGTTAAATGCGGTTATTTAAAAGAATATTAACGAGTAGACTTAGATAATTATTAACAGGTAGACTTAGATAATTGATTTAAGTGGCAGAAAAATAATTAACAATTTATTAAATCCATTAACGTTGCTGAAAATAAATAGAATATTACTAAATTAATTAAAGTAGTTGAAAAATTATTTAAAACTTGTTAAATTTTGAAATTATTTTATTGTTGATAATTTAATTTATGTGGCTGAAAATTATTAATATGTAGACTTATTAAATATTTATTAGCAACTTTTAGATAATTGTTAAATGGGGTTATTTAAAAGAATATTAACAGGTTGACTTAGATAATTATTAACAGGTAGACTTAGATAATTGATTTAAGTGGCAGAAAAATAATTAACAATTTATTAAATCCATTAACGTTGCTTGAAAATAAATAGAATATTATTAAATTAATTAAAGTAGTTGAAAAATTATTTAAAACTTGTTAAATTGTGAAAAGTGACAGAAAAAATGGAAAGGTTATTAAATTCATTTATTTTGCTCAAAATTCACTAAAATATTATTAAATTAATTACGATTCTTTGAAACATATATATCCGAGTACATCATAGGTACATCGCAATGGAATAATAAAGGTACATTATCCTTGAACGATTTTTCCTTCGTAATCTGTGCGTAGGTATGGCATTCCTTGATACGATAGTTTTGCTTCAATGACTTTAAATTTTTTCGGATCCATGAATAATGGAACTTCATCATACTCGATTGTATGCATCTTGATCGTCGACCCCATCCACTCCAAGTATTCTTTGTTTACGGGAATAACAATGTGCTTCTTCTCATCCTTTGGATCGAGTATATAGAACACTTGTTCTGCTACCTTAGCAAGTATCCACGGGTCATCTTTATAACCTACATTCTTCGGATCGACGACGGTTAACCCGTATTCATCGACCTCCACCCTACCCGGGTGTTTGACCCATTTGCATTTGAAGACAGGAACTTGTAAATCTGGTCCATAGTTCAGCTCCCAAATTTCCTCTATGTACCCATAATATGAGGTGTAATTGTTATCGTCATCAAGGGCTTCAACTCGAACTCCATTGTTTTGACACTTACTTTTCGTGTCCTTCTTTGAAGTGTGAAAAGTAAACCATTAATGTCGTACGCCGATAAGTCACCACGAGTCTTTGAAGGTCGGGTAGCTAAAATTCTCAACATTTTCTCATCCATCGAGTCTCCACGTGGAAGGTCTTGACTCTCGAATCATGATGTGAAAGTTTTCTTGTACTCCTGTACTAACCATGCACCGCTTTTGCCACTGAACATTGTTTAGTTCAAGCTCCTCAATGTGTTTTGCGAAATACGGGGCAACAATACATGATTGTTGCGAGTACGAGTAAAATGGGCTTTGTCAACTCGTTTATATTCGCGGTCGGTGAATGATTTTCGTCCTCGTATACCTTTTCCACTTAACCTTCCCTCATGACGAGACACGGATACACCAATAGATCGGCCGTCTTTAATATAATCTGCACAACACTCAATAATCTCCTCGGTGGTGTAGCCCTCAATCATTGAACCCTCCGGATGACAACGAGTACGTACATAGCGTTTCATAACATACATGAACCTCTCGTAGGGGAACATATGATGCATGTAGACGGAACCCAAAGCGGATATCTGGTCAACAATATGAAGCATGAAGTGTTCCATAGTATCAAAATAGTATGGCGGAAAGCACATTTCGAGCATGCACATTGTTTCCTTTATGTGGGTTCGTAGGTTACCAACTCGTGTTTATTGATCACCTTCTTTGAGACCGCGTTCTAGAAGTAGCACGGACGAGTGATAGTCAACTTCAACCATTCGGATTTCACGACTCCGATAGCGATAGCCGAAACACCGAAAGTAGTGTGTGACAGTCATGAGTGTTGTAACCACTTATCTTTAAGTCTTTCATGTCTACGAGATTTTGGACATTCGATGAGAAACCGGTCGGTGCTTTAATCCCGTGTAGACACTTCAAGAACGCTATTTTCTCCTCACGCGTTAGGGTGTAGCAGATCGGCGGGAGGTAGTACTTTCCGTTCGCTCTTTCTTGCGGATGGAGCTACGGCCTAATATTCATCTCTACAAGGTCTCTACGTGCGTTCAGTCCATCCTTTGTCTTACCGGGTAGGTCAAGTATAAGGCCGGTAGTCTTGTCAAATACACCTTTCCCAATGTGCATCCGAGTCAAATGCATGAGTCACTTCCAATTCTTTCCAATACCCGAGATATCCGTAGAATATAGAAAGCTTCTTATACGGCGTTGCAGCTTTTGACTTTGCAACTCCCTTCACGGCCTTTCCAAATGTAGCTTTAATGTTTTTTGTCTTATCAAAGACATCCCTAAAGGTCCAACGTCGAGGTTCTTCGCCGGTCTCAATGGTACCATCAAATTGTTTGGCCATCCGTCGATACGGGTGGCTCCGATGTAAGAATCGACGATTTCGAGTGTACACTGTCTTCTTGGATGATAGAAGATACACGTGTGATGTATCGTCAACACAAACAAAGCATGCCTCCTTTCCTTTCACCGGCCCGAAAGCGCCCTTAACGCCGGGGAATCGATTACGGTCACGAAAATGATCGCTTTCAACGTGAAGTAGTCTCTTCGGTGCTCATCCCACATACGCACACCTTCCAACCATAGTTTCCGCATGTCTTCAAGCCGTGGTTCCAGGAAGACATCTATGTCGTTCCCCGGTTCTTTCGGTCCGGATATAAGAATGGACAATAATATGTACTTCCTCTTGTGGCACAACCATGGGGAGGTTGAACATTGTTAGCAGCATAGGCCAAACGCTGCGAACGTTCCTCGTCATACCAAAAGGGTTCATGCCATCCGTACTCAATGCGAACCGTATATTTCTTGGCTCGTGCGAGAAGTCGTCACGGTGGTTACGATCGAAGTTTTTCCACTGGGTTCCATCCGATGGATGACTCAGCTTATTAGGGTCCCTCTTACGTGTATGCCATGTCATCGGTTCAGCATCTCTTAGGTTGGCAAATATCCGTCTTATGCGATCGACCACCGGTAGGTACCACATGACCAAGGCTGGAACCTTACTATCATCGTCGCTACCATTGACGATATCGCTTTTCTTCCTCTTCCTGTCATTCTTTCCCCTCTTATTAGTTGTGTCTACATCATACTCCTCATTCGTCTTGTAACGACTTCGTTTGCACCTTGGGCATCTCACGAGGTCCTTGAACTCCTCCCCAGGTATAATATACAATGATTTGGACATGTGTGGATTTTTTGCACACCCGGCGACATTGGAGATATCAGTCTCTTAGCATAGTACGTGTTTTTTGGTAACAAGTTTGGCTTTGGCGAGTGTATCCGAAAGAAGATCCAACAATTCATTGAAACTAGCATCCGACCACCCATGGATGGCCTTCGAGTTTCATGAGTTCGAGAAGCTGTACGTAACACGGTATTCTCTTTAAAACATTCCTTAGACTCCTCAAACAATAAATCCTTTGATGCCTTCTCTATCGTTGCAAAGTTATCAAGCCCTCTTGTTGTCCCTGCATTGAGTAAAACTTGCGGCTCAACATAACATAACAATTCCTCAACATCAAAATCAGTACATTGTTCTTCTTCGACATGAAAATCAAAAGTCTCGTCAACTTGGACAAACTGTTCTTCTTCAACTTCAATCGGCTGCAACTCAACTTCGACCGCCTCGTCTTCTCCATGCTTTGTCCACCTCGTATAATTCTCCAGGAAACCCCTCCTCACTAAGTGCGATTTCATTACAAGTGTATCGGTCCATAATTTTTGATTCTTGCAGTCCACGCATGGACAATATATTTCTTGTCTTCCTAGACGCTTAGCATGCTCGACGACCCTCTTGAGAAATACATCGACTTGACCTCGGAAATATGCACTTAATCTTGACTCTTCGTACATCCATGTTTTGTCCATCTAAACAAGCATTACGCGAATATTAATTATAATAAAATAATTACTAAATCAAATAATTACCAGTATGAATATTAAGTATTTATAGAAAATATAAGGAAACTAATATATTGCATAACATAATGTGCTAGAATTAATAATTATTAAATAATTACTAAATAATCTATTTACCGTTATGAATATTATATATTTATAGAAAATATAAGGGAACTAATATATTGCATAAGACAATGAGCTATCATATATAAAAACCCACTATACAAATTATTATTAATTGACTCGAATCTTTTAATAATTAAACTTTGCTCTAGGGGTCTCTCTCAAGAGAGCATAAAGTAGATCTTAAATTGATTGACATGAAAAAGGCTTGTAAGACATGATTTTTTTGTATGCAACACAAGCACATGATATATGAGTTTATTATACACAACTCAAACCAACAACAAACCTACAAACATGAAGGAATTTGACAAATCGAAATCAAAACCTAGGTCAAATGGTAATCCAAAATTCTCCATGATTACAACACTATAGCAACAAATAATACATGGGATGAGTTTTCCTTACCACGGAGAACAAATTTCTGCAAAAAAACGAGATCAAAACCTTCCCCCTCGGTTTTCATTTTTTTGCTCAATTTTCGAGCCGCCACACTTGGACCGAGCTCTGTTCCGTTCGAACGCGGCTTTTATACTGTGCAAAACAATAGCCACGGTCCACTTCTTCAACCGTGGCTATAGAAGAAACTATAGCCACGGTTGGCGACGTGGACCGTGGCTATTGGTGGAGGCCACTATAGCCACGGTTCACAAAGCCAACCGTGGCTATAGTGGCTTCTATAGCCACGGTTCATTGGCAGCCAGCCCCGCCACCAACTATAGCCACGGTTTATTTTCTTTGCCGTGGCTACTTCATTTTGGGTGGCGTGGCTATCGCGAGTTTTTGTTATAGTGTCCGTAACCAACCTGTGTGTTTGTTAACGAATGAAAACGAATGGTATTTGTGTGGAAGATGTGGATTACTTTCATGCTCTTGCTTTATTATGGCAAGCATGTCGTCATTCTCATAATGATTAGTGTTAATAATAAATGTATTAATATTGCATAAATGGTTTTTGTTATGGGTCGGATTGGGCCGAGAGGTGGCAGCACGTCAAGCCCAAGCCACGGTTGGCTCGGCGCGCAACCCAGGGAGAGGCGGTTCGGACTCTCTTTCCGAAAGTGGCTAAATGTCCATATTTATCAATTAGGAGAGATTGGTTTAAGTTTAGGAGGCTTGGATATTAATTACGAAAGTTCAGATTGTGTTTAGTTAGGATTTCAGTTTGAGTTTGCTTAGGAGTCAAGAAAAGTCCCTAATATATTGAGGGCAATTGTAATCGATCTCTCCAAGAAAATAGTAGGGATTATTCCCATCTACTTTCAGCTCTCCTGCGCCAACTCTCTCTCTCCCTTGCGCCACCCCCTCCTGCCCTACCCGCACACCACCTCCACCCTAGCCGTCGGCTACCATTGTGGCCTAAACCCTAGCCCCCAACTATTGCTCATAACACCTGGTATTTAGAGGCCTTGTTCCGATCATCCCACCACCACCACCACCACCATGTCTTTCGGTCTGTTCAAGGAGTATTTCGCAAGCCTCGAGATGGTGATCACGAGCACCTACCGCCACCAACATCACCAACAACACCAAGGAGGAGACCCTAGATGCCGAGACAATGGCCATCACCTCCCCGGTTGCTCCAACAACGGAGTTGATTCCTGTGGGGATCTTCATCCAGCCGCCTACAATCGTCACCAACAGCGCATCCGATCCGGAAGATTCTGTTGTGGAGAACATCGTCCCGAGCTCCATGTGATCTAGATGTTCCTGTTGTGGAGAACTTTTTCATCACATCAAGAGCCCCTCCTGCACCACCCGATGCTAATTTGGCACTGTCTTCTGCTGTGATCATTGACAAATCTTCATCCACCATTAGTCCTTGCACTCTTATTACTGCAATAGATTCGGTTGCGAGACATCACCGGCCAGATCTCTACCACGCCAAAGGAAGTTGTTGTGACAACAATAGATGTGCCACTGGAGATCTGCACTATCAATGGCACAATTCCACCAGATCCGAGTGCACCGATTGCGGTAAATACCATCCGAATCCCGACTTCTACGAGTTCATTTGCCTTTGGTTGTCCATCTGGTGTTTTCCCCTATCGTGCCTTCTCTAACAAATCTCCCGGTAGCAGATCCGATCTCCTCAACGATGAACAACACCGTTGAGGATCAAACAATTGCTGGTTTGGCACGGGAGATCCAACTGCACCACCAACGAGTGGATTTGGTGGTCCTTTCCGCTTTGATGAATGACCCGTAGCGAGTCAATGTGACACCCGGCCCTCCGATAGCGCTCCTTGGCTTTGGGGGCGCACCTTGTACTTTTCTCGGAGTCGTTCTCGTGCACCGAGCTTCACTTCTTCGTCGACACCGGCGCGACCCACCGCTTCATCGACCTTGTCATCGCTAACGATATGAGGCTTCCTTTTCGTCGCGCCCTGCTTGTTTTCACCCTTGCCTCCGGAGAGAGGGTGACGAGCCGAAGCATCCGCCGCTAGCTACGGTCGTCATCATCGGTGCTACTTTCGTCATCGACGTCCGCACAACCGACTTGCAGGACTGCATCGATATCATCCTTGGGACGCCATGGCTAGCCTCTTTAGGTCCGGTCATGATGGATTTTGCTGCTTTGAGCATGTCCTTCGTTGAGGGCTACCATGTGGGCGATGGTTCGGCACTCCACCCACGGCCGGCGCCGGCCCTTCCTCCACCAAGGGCGTTACAAGCCCTTCCACCGGTGGAGGCGATCGCGGTCATCATGGGAGGACCTCGGTGTGTCACGGACATTCTCCCCTTCCTTCATTACCGGGGTCTCTACGACATACTCGCTAGATGATATACCCCGAGTTGTGCTTCCTTGCGAGACGCATCTACACCGACGACCTTGTGCCCGCCTGGAGCCTACACAACGGCCTCATCTTCTTCGACGGGCATCTCTACATAGTTGTGGTGGGCTACCGTGGACTTCCTCAGCATGAGCCTTGTCCGCCTCAAGGTGTTCTTCTCCTTCAGGAGCTGCCTACTTCAAGCATTGGCTCGGTGGATGTTCGCTTTGCCGACCTTGCCGGCCACGACCTCTTCCACGTTTGTCGGGTGGCCTTCACGGTTCCGGATGGAGCTGTTGCCCCACTCTTGGCTATCGACTTTGGTATCCTCTTCGGCTACTTCATTGACTTGATGGCAGCTCACCCACTACCTCGTGACACTTTTGTCGTGACTTTCGACGGTTTTCCGCTAACGACCGAGCGAGGCGGGCGGCCCTTCTTTACTCGGACCTCCATGCTACGTGCTCCACCTTTGCTTCGACTACAACGTTCCAAGGATGTTCATTGTTGCTCCCGACACTCCGGCTGGCATTGGTTCTTCCTCTACACCGACCTCGTACCACTTCGCTACCGCACGTCACATTGGGAACCCGAGCTACGCCATCTTCTTCGATGTCGACCGCAGCCGTCGGAACCTACTTACCGACTTCGTCTTTGGCAACTTGACGGTCTTCATCAAGCTTCATTGGACTCTTCATCCTGTCGTTCCAGCAATTGCCACTCATGGACGGATGGCTACCTAGCACGAGGGCGTGCTGGTTCTCGACGGGGCGATGGTGTTATGGGTCGGATTGGGCCAAAGGTGGCAGCATGTCAAGCCCAAGCCACAGCTGGCTCGGCGCGCCACCCAGGGAGAGGCGGTCCGGACAATCTTTCCAAAGGTGGCTAAATGTCCATATTTATCAATTAGGAGAGATTGGTTTCAGTTTAGGAGGTTTGGATATTAATTAGGAAAGTTCAGATTGTGTTTAGTTGGGATTCCAGTTTGAGTTTTCTTAGGAGTAAAAAAAGTCCCTAATATATTGAGGGCAATTGTAGTCGATCTCACCAAAAAAAAATAGTAGGGATTATTCCCATCTACTTTCAGCTCTCCTGCGCCAACTCTCTCTCTCTCTCCCTTGTGCCACCCCCTCCTGCCCTAGCCGCACACCACCTCCACCCTCGCCGCCGGCCACCATTGTGGCCTAAACCCAAGCCCCCAACTATTGCTCATAACAGTTTTATTAATGTTTAAGGATGGACTGTTGGTCGGTAATTGTACAAGTAGCATCAAACTGTTGGTCGCTATTGCTTTGGAAATAGCAATTGAAGATTGGTCGGTAAAAAGATGTCGATCGATAAAACTTTTACGGACGCCACTTACAATGACTGATCCTATGAGTCGGCAAAGGTTTTTAATGACTTATGCTAAGTCACTAAAGCAGCCTTTAGCAATTGACCATGAATTGTTTATATTGAACCGTGGTGTAGTGCATGTTCCCTGCTGGAGACTTGTACCGGATCGGATTAGATTACCAAACTGCCCATTTGTTGTGTGTAATAAGTAGAGGGTAAGTTGTAATTCAAACAATGTTAGATGGGCATGAAGCTATATATACCCACCTAGTCTCTCATGGCAGGAGATACCGTTTTATATCGAGCATTATAGACTCGTTACCTATCTGTCCCACAATATAATTCTAACCCCAAGGCAATTGTTGTCTTTGGCATGTCTCTTAATTCTATCTCCCATCTAGACTTGTCCGAGGAGGTGTCAATTTCGGGAGACCCCCATGGAGGTTCCTTATGAAATCCTCCCTCTCGGCGAGTTCTCATTGGTTTGTTTGGTCTTGTAAACGCAATAGCTATTTTACAAATGAATTACACGAGTGGTATCCGTAACATCCCAGCCCATTAAGATTAGGCCCACCAGCCCGTTAAGATTAGGCCCATAGTGGCTCATGGACACTTGTGTACATGAGGCTCAAGGAATTTGAATTTTTTATTAATAATTGACTTTATTAATTATTTCATATAACTAACCGTCTGATCTGTAAATTATAAAAATAGTCGTTTTGTCGCCCATTCACTAGGCGACAGGTATGTACTGCCCAACCGGCGAGCGACAAGTAGCTACCGTGGGACCGATCGCCCATAGGATCGATTCCACCTTATTTTCGTTTTTTTTTTTGCTTAACACTTAAGCCTCCCCAACGCTCGATTGAAAATACTTTTACAGCTCAAAAATTAATATCGATATTTTTGGTGATAGAATATACTGCTGGAGCACCCGTTTTAGCTTTGAAAAGTTCCAAATATGATGACATTTTTTTAAAAAAATCCTAAATTAGGGTAGTTGTTAAGAAATAATGAATTTCTCAAGTCATCCAAACCTTCTTCAAAAATTATGAAAAGATGATCTAAATTCGTTGCATCTATAGTAGTATCAAGACCTATTATTGTTAGAATTAGGTTGTGTTTTATAATTGCGAGTTGTTTAAATAGTGTTCAAATTTGAATTTAAATTTAAACTTTAATTGACCATATTTCGAAAAGTACCTCCCTTTAAGTATTATCATATTAATTATTACCAAATAAGACCTTACGAGGAGTTAAAGTTCAAAATATGGTCGATTAACTTTAAATTTAAATTCAAATTTGAACACTATTTAAACAACTCGCAATAATAAAACACAACCTAATCCTAACAAAAATAGGTCTTGATACTGCTGTAGATGCAACAGATTTAGATTATTTTTTTATAATTTTTTAAGAAGGTTTGGATGACTTAAAAATTCATTATTGCATAACAACTACCCTAATTTAGGAATTTTTATTTTAAAATTGTCATTATATTTATAACTTTTCAAAGCTAAAACTGGTGCTCTAGTGTATATTCTATCACCAAAAAAAATTGATATTAATTTTTTAGCTGTAAAAGTATTTTCAATCAAGCGTTAGGGTGGCTTAAGAGTCTAAGGAAAAAAAACGAAAAAAGGTGGAATCGATCATGTAGCCTAATGAGTGGGCGATAGGTTGTCTGTCGCCCTCCGGTTGGGCGACGGGTCCCACGGTAGCCACTTGTCACCCGCCGGTTGGCATATAGGTACCTGTTGCCGGTGAATAGGGGACGGAGCGACTAATTTTGCAATTTTATAGATCGAACGGTTATTTATATTAAATAATTAATAAAGTCGATTATTAAGAAAAAAATTTCTAGGAATTTAGTACCACCTTGCTAGTATTGTGGAGGGCAAGCCAACATATAAGGCTAGGATGTCCAACACCACTAACCTTGGGTTAACCCAACCCTTTTACGCGAAGTGAGGATGAAAGTGTAACTAGGTTAGTGGGTGTGTGGGGTCCGTTCAATATGGGATGGGAGTCGGTGGGTATGTGGGGTCCAATCAAAATGGGAGCGGACCCTAGCTAGGTCGTTACAGTATCCACACTCACACTACAAGATCATCTAAACTATATTAATCAATAAAATTGTTCCTATCTGATAAATTTGTTCACCACAACCAGCCTGATGAAAGCCTGATGAAAAGATGTTCGATCTATACAAGAAGGCACTCCTCCCTCTACTGAGCAAAAAGATGGGTAGCATCCACAAGTTCAGGCAGTAAAAACAAATGGCTCCCACGGGCCATGCTAGGTGCTTTCCCACACCACTCTTATTCGTTTACTAAGAAATAACTACATGAAAACATAATAAAGTATGCACTAATTTGCAGCTTCTAGAACAAACGGTTCAAGACAACATACAAAAGACTGTCAATTAATATGTAGACACATACGGTGTTCTTGTTCATATGATATAATATGTGAAACTTTTAAACATTTCATGGGACATCCTGCCCACAATATGTCCTGTTACCAGCTTCAATATAGATCGATGCTGCCATAACTGCTGATTTATCGACCATCCATCCATTTGAAAAAGAGCATGTGCTGTAGTGCCATGCCTGCTGCCAACAAACTACCCGCCTGCATGACCCATACATGATGCCGAAATCTGAACCATACGCAATTACTGATATCAAACGGACATGGCGAGGTGTCATGTTCATACGATGCCGTGGAAAATAAGTAAACTGAAGTACAATTTATTCAATGTTTATCCAATTATCAACAAAATGTGACAAGCTTGACCGATATTCCCTCACTATATATATGAATCAAGACATTTTGGATTCTCTAAACTCCCCCAGATCATGGATAGTCTGTCTCTGTACAACTGTTGCCTGCTACTTTTTCTCCTCTCTCTCCTATACCTAGTAAGACGTCACTCAGCATCAAAGCAATCCTTGCATCGCGACCTTAGGCTCCCACCAGGCCCCTGGCAGCTCCCTATCATCGGAAGTCTCCACCATATGTTTGGTGCACTCCCACATCGCTCATTACGTCTCCTTTCTGCCAATTACGGCCCTCTAATGTTTCTCAAGTTGGGCGAAATTCCGGTTATCATCGTATCCTCTCGCGAGGCAGCGAAAGAGATCATGAAGACGCACGATGCCATATTTGCCACGAGGCCTCAAACCACGATGATCAAGATCCTCACCAAAAAAGGCCAGGCTATCGCTCTCACACCATACGGTGATCATTGGCGCCAGCTTAGGAAGATATGTGTCCTAGAGCTGCTGAGCACTAGTCGTGTTCAGTCATTTCGCCCGGTTCGTCAGGAGGAGGTTGCACGGCTTGTGCAAGCAATCTTATCTGCATCATCTCCACTTGTGAATATAAGTGAGCTGATTGCTGCTTACTTTGCTGACACAACGGTACATGCCATCATGGGAAGTCGCCTTAAGGACCGTGATGCCTTCTTGCGCTACGTTGATGAAGCTATCCATCTAGCAAGTGGCCTGACCCTAGCTGACTTGTTTCCGTCATCGTGGATTGCTAGAAGTTTGAGCTGGAAGGCTCGTAAGGCAGAAGTATATCGAGAGTGCTTGTTCAAGTACTTGGATTCTGTAATTAATGAGCACAAGGAGAAAAGGTCACACGAGGAAGCATTGCACGAAGATTTAATAGATGTGCTCTTGAGGATCCAAAGCCAAGGCTCATCTCACTACCTTACTACAGGCACAATTAAAGCAGTCATATTTGTAAGTTCCTTATGCAACATAGATTTCATTTTGAACTTAGCAGCTTGCATATTCTGTTAATAAGTATATTGATGTGTTGACTTCCTAAAACAGTCATATTCGTAAGCCTGCATGTTAAGAATATTCCGCAAGGAAAGTAACATTCAAATTAAGGTTTTTTGTTTGCAATTTTATCAATAATTTGACTTCCCAAATATAGGATCTTTTCTCAGCAGGCAGTGAAACTGCTGCCACAACCCTGCAATGGGCCATGGCAGAGCTGATGAGGAACCCAACAACGATGTCTCGAGCACAAGCTGAGGTAAGAGAAGTCTTCAAGGGCCAGACGAAGGTCTGTGAGGAGGGATTGAGCAAATTAAGGTACCTGCACTGGGTTATCAAGGAAACCTTACGATTGCACACTCCTGGTCCACTACTGTTGCCTAAGGAGTGTCGAGAAACTTGCAAGGTCTTAGGGTACGATATACCTCAGGGAACTATGGTGCTTGTGAATGGTTGGGCGATCTCAAGGGACCCACAGTATTGGGACGAACCAGAAACATTTAAGCCAGAAAGATTTGAGAGTGACACCAGAGACTTTAGAGGTAACGACTTTGAGTTCATAACCTTTGGAGCTGGACGACGTATTTGCCCTGGGATGTCATTTGGGCTTGCTAATGTCGAACTTGCCCTTGCAAACCTTCTATTTTATTTTAATTGGATGCTTCCTGAAGGCATGGATCCAAATGAAGTAGACATGACCGAAGCTATGGGAATCACCCTTAGGAGGAAAAGGGATCTATGGTTGAGAGCTACAATTCATTCAAAACTGTTTGATTGAGTTGTTATTTAAATCAATGAATAATTGATATAAGTAACTGATGTTCTTTGAACGAGCAGAAAAGTGTAGATCCATTTTCCATAAGTTGAACGGTGCCGGTTTTCTATCACTCAAATAAAGTTCAAGATGACAGATCATATAGGCTCCAAAGAATATCATACATTTTGAATTGGCGATTGTGTTTTGAATACTATGTTTCAAATAATAATCCAGAATTAAATATAAACACACAAAACTGTTCCACTACTGATGGCCGTTGAAACTCTCTGCTGCTTTTTGGCTTGAATAATACAAAGTCTAGCATTTTCCACTTTCAGCCCCATGTAAAAGTCACCAAACAAGGAGCTCGAGGCCGGATGGGAGGAATGAGAAGGTAGAATCACTACTCTCTCTATGTAATAATGCGTAGGGATGCAAGTGAGCTTACCCATGAACCCACATCAGGTACAAATTTTTTGGGTAACTCACGAAAACCGGCGAAGCTTGAAATTGATGGGGGTTCACAAGCATGCCCACTTGCATTCCTAATAATTCAACAATTGTTTGTTTGAGAGCTGCTCATGATCACATATCTATCAGAAAATTAATAATGAGTAAATGAATGAAAGATATGTATTGAAGATCCAAAAGAGTATTAATCACAAATAACACTCTAGAAAATATTTTTTTGCTTCTTTATAAGGAATATTAAATTCAAAATGGATGCACAAGGTTACACATGAAACTGGTATCACTAATCTCCTTTAATTTGTCCTCCATTGTGTTATTTGTCTGTCAAGCATCCAGTTGTTTTTTTCCTTAAAATGATATTTTACATCCGCATTTGTTTACATGTTTTCATATTATTTATTTTTCCAGCAGCGTTCTAAATGTTCCTAAATCAGTGTATCCTGTACTATTGATTTCCAAAGTTTTGAACTAGAACGCATTCTAGTTATATGATTCTTGATGATACGCATTTGATGCACTTTTACTTTCATTTATTCAACATTGTAGTATGACATTATTACTTAGTGACAGGACTTTTTTTTCGTGACAATATGTAGCTTAATCTTTGCAGGGCTTATGTTCAATTGACAGGATAGTTACATTAGATGAAGTCACTATCAATTAATAAAGTCTTTGAAACTGAAAATGCAATCTAGGCCTTGATAATGGGAAAAGTGCAGATAAAGATTAAAAACCCAGCACCAATTAATTGTGCTGTCATGGTGAGACGTCGATACCTGGTTCCATGCTGGTATCCATGTCCATCTGCTTGCAATTTTCTGTGTCCCGCCATGGGTGCCCGATAATGGGCAGTGTATCCGCCACTGCTTCTTCCATTCCTTTAGAAGCTGTCAAGAATAAATGCACCACACACCTTTTAAATGCAAAAATTTGGAGCTAGCTCATGTCAGTTTGTGTTTTTTTTATCCCTTGGTACCTCACTCTTGTAAATCTGTTGTTTCAGAAAAGAGAAACCATGTTCAAACATAGAGATGGTCGAATTCCTTATCATGGGTCATTAACATGTCTCTGTGCAACGCGAGTTGAATTCCTTATCATGGGTCATTAACATGTCTCTTTGCAACGTTTAGTTTCAATTGTGACCCGAGTTGGGAAAGCACAAAGACCGTATCAGAATAATAAAATGCATTTTCTTGTCTTATGATATGTAAGTAAATAAAGTCAACTTAATGGTTTGTAAACTGCGGGAGGAAGGGACCAACATCTGGGGAGAAGAGAATTTTGCTCAAAAGTTTACGTGGAACCTTGTGTTGATAAACAAGGAAGAATACTTTTTTTAAGAAATACAGAGAAATTCATATCGTAGGGTCCATCTTAATATATACTAGATTAAACCCCGCGCGATGCTGCGGGAGTGTGTATTACAACCGCCAAGTGATGAATATATGCCCCAAGAAGTGAAATTAAAAGAGAAACATGCAATCCTGCGATCAAATATGCAGAACATGTAAATTGGATCTAATAACTTGAGCAATATTTCTTTTGTTCCTGTTGCTATCCTTATGGACACGGAAACTCAAATATTAAAAAGAAATTATGTTGATTGTTTTTTTATGTGGACATTTACTGCCATTGTGCATATTGTAATCCAGATAAACATATCAGCTCTTTATGAAGACATATCGGTTCTTTCTGTAGCCATGGGCACATGAATAAACACCGGTGAATTTGCATCATTCCTCCTCAAGCCTCGTGCAGAGCATCAAAACGGTATTATAAGTGGCTTGCAATCTATTAATTGAGTGCTACGAACCAACAAATAATTTTAATCTATACTATCCATTATTCATCCAACGGTTAAAATTAATTGAGATGATTTGGCACAATGTGGATTGAGAGAAATATTCATCAGTTTATGAGGATCCAATGGCAAAAATACCACAAAATATGAGGTTAATCTATACCATCCGTTCTTCATCCAACGGTTAAAATTAATGGAGATGATGTGACGCAATGTGGATTGAGAGAAATAGTCATTAAAGCATGTTAGTGGGTTGCATCTTTTATATATAAGTAGATTTGGCTATTAATGCACTGTTTGCCTGTTTGGTCCCATTTATCCGCTGTCCACTTTGAGAATTTCTCAATTTTACATGCCGTGGGAAGAGTTCTGTTTTATCATTTATCCCAGCATATAACTAGTGAGTTTTATTGCTAAATTTAACCCTTCTTGCGTGGTTGTGTCATTAGAAAACAACTTCCTTTTTCTCACGGGTTCGTGTAATGAAGAAGTCTCGCGCGGAGGCTAAGTACCCACAGTCAGTGCCGGCAGGCCGAAGATTCTGGCCGGAGGCGTAGTACGAGGAACCAACGCAGCGTTGCAACTTGGACTTCTTCTCATCAGTGCAAGATTCTTCAACACCTTGAACGGCGTCTAAGGGCCCAGAAATAATTTTCAGTGGCCAACATACTCTACTATAGAAGAAGTAGAGCCCGAGCCCAATGCAACAAGAACTAATTTAGCTCGTCAGTGATTTGACGTCCAGTCGTTAATAGTAACAGATATTTCACTGGATAGGAAAACTGGATAAATCTGTGCAGCTTATTGTATCTTTCGTAGTCGAGACTTTGAATTGGTCCGGTTGACTTAGACTGTTTAGATTCTGGCGGCCAGTAGTCCTAGCTATGGAACAGGAACCAGAATGTTACAAACATAAGACAAAAAATAATTACAAATTTAATAATGGATCTTTTCGTACATATTCTCACGTGCTAATGTTTAACACAATCATTTCCTGATTCTTTTAGTTCAGGAGGAGCTGAAACGCATTTGAGTAGTTAGATTTGGTGATATCTATGTGTATACATAAAACAGATATTTAGTACTACCAAAATACTACTTATTGCCAAATCTGCTTCTATATGATATTATTAATCCAAATTTAGAAACATAGCGTTTCAAATAAACGACTTACCAAATCTGCTTGTACATGTTCAAACCACATTTCTTTCAGGACCAGGGGTTTAAAGGTACGAAGGGATTACATTTGGAAGGAAAATCTTATGTGTTTGGATGCTGCATATTCAACAAATTCCAGATATGAAAATTTCAACCAGGTATAAATATCTTCCAGCACGCGGCAGCACCATTCAGTGCACTTGTTCAATCTTAAGCCTAGGAATATGAGTCGGACACTTGCCAGCTGGTGTGCGCCCGCGTGTCAATTTTATTATAACGACAAAACATAATAGACGCCTGACATATATGCGCACAAATCAAACGACTTGTGCGCCAGTCGGTCATGCTTGTTCAATATTGACCGGCGCAAATACCCCTGTTGTTGAATTAGAAACACATTCAATCTTCTCTTTAGCATATTGAATATTCTAATTAACCCAGTAGTGGTAAAGTTGATGTACGGATGACCCTAACTATAGCTCTATCTACATACTCCCTTTATCCAAGAATATTAGCATTTCTGGGTTTCGTCAAAGTCAAACACTTTCAATTTTGACCATCGATAAAGAAAAATTTTGATGTTTGATCAACTATAAATAATGTTGTTAGATTCACTGTAACAACAACTATCATAATATATACCTCTTTATACTTATACCTTTCTATTTCTATAGAAGTAACGTCCCGTCTCTCGAAGGCGGGGTCCGCTTACTCCTGGCAGCTTCATAGGATCCCAAGACTTTCCTCACAAACCAACACTAGTCTTTTTTGCACACTTTGTCCTCGCTCGTGCACACCTGGGAAAGACTTCACAATCGGTCACCCATTCCTAAATTATTTCAGGCCAAGCATGCTTAACCCTAGACTTTTTAGAGACGAGTTTTTGAAAAAGAAGTTGTAACTTGTTGAGCATTTTTTATAATCCTATTAATACCTAGTCGGGATGTCACATTCTCCCCTCCTTAGAACACTAATGTTCTCATTGGTCAACCCCAAGCTAATAACTTTCTCTCTTGGCCACGTCCATGTGTCCACTGCCAAGACATGTGTCATGATGTGTGACCACGCTAAGCCCACACCAGCCATGCGCACCATGCCCGCACACGTGCGACACATGCGTCCGTGAAACCGTGAGAGTTGGCTCTGATACCATCCGTAACATCCCGCGTCCCGGAGGCCGGACCCACTTACTCCCGACAGCTTCATAGGATCTCAAGATTTCCCTGACAGTACTAACACTAGTCTTTTCTACACACTTTATCCTCACTCGTGCACACTCGGGAAAGACTTCCTAGTCGGTCACTCATCCCTAAATTGCTCCAGGCCAAACATGCTTAACCACACAGTTTTTTAGAGATGAGTTTCCGGAAAAAAAATTGCAACTTGTTGGTATGAGTATTCTTTTTAATTCTATTAAGACAAAGTCAAAGTTTAATTTTTTTGAATTTGACCAAAGCTAGACATGCTTATATTATTGGATGGAGGGAGTACCTTGTTGGGTATGTACTAAGGCAGGAATTCATTTGCATTGCATTCATATGGAGTATGTTGGATGCCATATGTTATTATTATTAGTGTAAATTTCCTAAAACCTCGTGTTTTGTGGTCTTTTATCATAAAACCCCAGGTATTATGGTTCATGTCACATAACCACAGGTTTTATAGTCATATCGTTTCATAAAACCCCACCTCTATCAACAATTAACAATGAATATGATTTATAGATTCTAAGTTTATGCTTGCATGAGACATGTATTCCAGTCGATTTAATGAAATCGTCAAGTCGAATATATGACTAGTTATTTTCTAACATGAAAGTTAAATCCACCTCTAATATTCATACTACTTTGATGGGGGTGGGGTTATGTGAAACAATATGACCAAAAAAAATTAGGGTTATGTGACACGGACCATAATACCTAAGATTTTGTGACACAATGATCATAAAACCTGGGGTTTTGTGAAATTTACTCTTATTATTATTATTATGAGGTCTATGATTTTCTATACTCTATTACAATTATTTTTTTACATTGTTACAATGTCTATTCTACTCTTGGAGTGGAGTTCAATATTTAGAATCATTGTGGAATTCCAACATGTAATTAAAATAGCTTGTTAAAACAATTTGCTTGTTGAGATGTTTCATCTCAACCTTGCATTACTCTTTCCATATACTTGATGCTTGTTGGGGAATTGGCAACAGCGGCACACTTCAGGCATGTCTACTTTGAATGCTTATGATAATTATGGTAGAATAGTCTTGCTATTGAGTTTGCTGGTTTATACTTAATGTGTAATATGGATGTGGAACCTTTATTTAATTTGCTCATTTATTTTTCTAGGATGGTTTATTAATGCTGGATTGATATTCATGTGAATTACATTCTTGTTTTTTCTTCCACTTTGCTTATAAATACGAATGAGATGCTGTCGAATTTCTTATTTTTATGTTCAGCCATCGAGTGTGTAGTTTTAGTAATATCTCAGATGTTTTTCGATTCCAGGGCATTTCGTCTGGGGCATTACGAAATGCAATGACGAAGTGCTGCAGTGTCGAATTAATCTCTCAACAGACATAGCTAACATAATCAGTGTCGAAGGGACCGTGCAGTGCAGGCTAGCTCAATCAATTACATTTCAGAAATATTAGCTTTGGAGCAATGTCTAGCTAGTAGCAATGACGGAAGGGTTCAGAGCTCTGGGATGGTGATTTATACATCGAGCATAGGGATAAATCTCAAACAGGAGAAGAGTAACTTGTATCAAGAGCATTAACTTTGTGATGTGAGTTCATAGGAAAACGGTCTACTAAATAAATTCTGTTTAGCAGTTTCTGATGAAGAATGAAGAGACCAGCTTGTGTAACGAAGAAGTACCCAGTCAGTGTTGGCAGGCCTGAGAGGACCATGACGCTTGACGCGTGCAGAGAAAAAGGTTGTGGACAGAAGTAGCGTTGTAACTTGGACTTCTTCTCATCAGTGCAAGTAATTCGGGGACGGAGGAAGTAGTAGATATGAAATGAAGTGTTTATACCACATGCAAATTAAACAAACCAATCGGGGATTTTCCTTGTAGAGCAAGGAATGAGCCGGCCACTCAGCGGCTGTTGTGCATTTGCATGTCAGTTTCATTGTAGCCAGAAAACATAATAGACGTGTCTGTTATATATGCGCTCAAATCAAACGACTTGTGCTCCACTCGGTTGTGCGCGTTCAATATTGACGTGCGCACATACTCCACTTGTTGAACTAGAAAAACGTTGAATATTCTAATCCAGTAGTGGTAGAGTTGACGTACCGACGACCCTATAGCTATATAACTCTATGTATATAAAAACATGATTGCAGTATTATCAGTTGCCAAGCACGGTTTAGTAAGATAGCGAGTAGTAAGATTATTGCTTTGCACTAGCTAGCAGCAAGCGTGTTTGTAGCAGGCACATCGAAGAAATTAATGGACATCTTCTCGGACGAAATGCTGGCAATCTTCGTGCCCATCATCGTGTACTGGGTGTACTCGGCCCTGTACATGGCGCTCGGCCAGTCCATGGACAAGTACAGGCTGCACTCGAGGAGTGAGGAGAACAGCAAGAACCTGGTGTCCAAGCGCGATGTCATCCAGGGCGTGCTGCTGCAGCAGCTGGTGCAGGCCGCCGTTGCCGCAGTAGTCTTCACGGTACCTATCGATCTTCTTCATTAATTCGTCCGTCCAACCTTCCCCAACTTATTAGATGGACTCCGATCTTTTGTGCCATGAATATACACAGGTCACCGGAGAGAATAGCACACCGGCGGCCGCCGCCGTTGTCGAGGAGAACACGGGTTCACCGTACAGGTACCTGACGGTGGCGCGGCAGTTCGCCGTGGCCATGGTGGTGCTGGATGGGTGGCAGTACGCGTGGCACCGGTACATGCACCTGAACCGGTTCCTGTACCGGCACATCCACTCGTGGCACCACCGCCTGGTGGTGCCCTACGCCTTCGGCTCGCAGTACAACCACCCCGTCGAAGGCCTCCTGCTCGACACGATCGGCGGCGCGCTCGCCTTCCTCGTCTCCGGCATGTCGCCGCGGACGTCCATCGTGTTCTTCTCGCTGTGCACGGTGAAGGGGGTGGACGACCACTGCGGCCTGTGGCTCCCCGGGAACGTCTTCCACCTCTGCTTCTGGAACAACACGGCGTACCATGACGTGCACCACCAGCTGCGCGGAAGCAGGTTCAATTTTTCGCAGCCCTTCTTCGTGACCTGGGACAAGGTTTTCGGGACACACATGCCGTATGTGGTTGAGGAGAGGACTGGTGGGGGTCTCCAAGCGCGGCCCCTCACTGAGAGTTCACGAGTGAATAATAATATTACTGGGGGAAAACCCAGCAGCAAATAATTCCGTCTGGATAGTCTGTTATTATTAGTGTGACAGACCCGCTTTACGAAGAGGCGTTTCCGTCTCCAGGATCATCATGGGTGGCATCACGCGCCGTGATACCCGATATTACGACATACAAACATAAGCATAACGCAATGAATATAAGTACAAGTCTTACATTCATCCCAGTACAAATGTACATCAGAGTCTCGAAAGCATCAGAAGCTAATAAGTTTGGAAAACAACTAAACAGCGGAAGCATAAAAATACAATCGCTATATATCACGGGCATCCGACAGAGACAGATGTTCCTGCCCTAGAACATCTTACCGGCACATCAACTCCTCTACTCGTCCGGACCGCACCACTCCCAAGTGTAGTGGCCTCCGTCCGAAGTATGGTCCTGCCGGACGTCATCTCCAGCATCTAAGTCCTGTCCGGTGGGATCATCTGAAAACCACATAGAGCAAAGCCCTGAGCAACTAGAGCTCAGCAAGACTCGACCCGTCAAAGTGGCCATCTACAGCCGACTCCTAGACATGCAAAGGCCAGGGGGATAGGGTACATTTAAGCACTAAGCTGGTCTACAAGTGAATCCTTACTTTCATCTTTTAGCAGTTTAATTAAGTTGCAAGAAAGAATAAATTTAATTTGCACTAAGCTACTGCATTACATGTTTCCAAACAAGTAATTAAGCAATACAGCAAATTAATCATAATCATCATCATCAATGTTCCTCTTCTTACTACGTTCCGGTCGACGGGACAAGTGGTACTCGTTATCGTGAGGGGCAGCGATTCGAATCGATTTTCATCCTGCAGGAGAAACCTGATTGCACGTCACATACGCGCTTCCCGAAGCCGCATGAGACAACCTTTCGCTTCAGTCACCACTCAGCCGACTCAAATCCACCTCCTACGAGCAAGGGTCCCTCAACACGAAGCCGTCCCGGACGTCAACCGTGAGCGGATGGCTCCCTTCCCGCACTCTCCCGGCCTCCACCTGGAGATGGGTATTGTTCGACCTTGCAGCTCCCGTCGCTACATCAGTTTACTGGGCCCATAAACACCAGCATGCAAACAGTACGTTCAAACTTATCCACATGGGCCGGACACGACGCGGTCCTTGTGTGCACGGACGGGGCTACAACCTTGAAGACTCTTTCAGTCCTTCACTTTCCACCTAGTTGCCCGTCCGGCCTCCAATTTCCATTCTCTTCTCAATACTTAGCATCGTGTCCAAAAATGTGATTGTCCTATCTACGAGTGGTCTCCGTACCACTCGACGAATCATCGCCCTAATTAAGCAAGCATCTAGCGTAGGGCAAGCGAACATGGATAACAGGATCCTACTGCATGCTAGGGTTTCATCACAACTCCTATACACCTAGTGCACAGTACAAGCCTACAAACACAGTGATGAAATTAAAATACTTAATTAAATAGGTTGTGCACCGGGGCTTGCCTTGAGCTTGACCCTGAGCAGCTGGGTCAACAACAGCAGCAGCTTCTGGCTCCTCCTCGCCGGTTACCACGTTCACCACCGCAGCTACATGATGCAAAGGTGATGTGTAAATTTTTGATGAAAACATGATATTGAATATTTTACGGAATACGTGCGGATTTCATCAATTACATGTAATTCATGAGTATAAATTAACTTGGTGTCCAGCGAGGTGAAAAGATTTAATTGTGATTAACCAATTTAATTCACTTCATCAACTCCCATGAAGCATTTAAATCATTATCACATGTGCAAGGGAAATAATTCAATAATCCTAGCAAAACTAGATAAAATAGCAATTAAATTGCCTCGGGTCCTTAAGCACATGCTATGAATAATAATTAAACCAAGCTTCATAATTTGAGACAATCCAATAATTAATTAAGTCATATTCTTGAATCTCCAAAAAGGAAATTAGCTCAATTAATTTGCCTCTGAAATGTAAATCTAACTGCACCATTAAATAGTACTCGTCTCAAGGATTTCAACCAATTTTAGTTTGCAATTTTATCAACTCCAGAGAATTAGTTATGAAATATTGAAGTTTACCCTATCTCCTGAAATAAATTAAATTCGGAAAAGATTAAAGCTGTGCGGGCTGGTTTTTCTTTTAGTTGGGCCGGCTTGCTTAGAGCCCAATAGGCAGTGCAGCCCAAGCACCGTGGGGCACGGGGCTAGGCGCCTGGCGCAAGCTGCCGGTTGGCCTGCAGCGTCCCTGGCGGACGGAGCTCGCCGGCGGCGCCTCGTCCGGCCGGAATCGGGTCAACTGGACACTAAAAATTGCGCGAAAAATACTAGCACGCACAGAAGCTCAACACACATCCAACTGAGGTGGTCTCGAGGGCAACCACTCACCGGAAAGCGGCAGCGGCAAGGGGCACGGGAACGCAGGCTTCGGCGGCGTCTAGCGGTCGAAAGGATGGATGAAGAGATGGGCTTCCACTTCGAGGAGCTTCGTGGCGGCATGGAGAACACCGTTCGCGAGGTGTTTGGCACGGGGAGAGGTTGGGGCGGCTGTCGACGTGGAGCTCGTGGCGTTCGTCGATGGCGGCGGGAAAACTCGGGTTCCGACTACCCGGAGCCGGAATATTTTGAGGTGTGCCCGGTATTGGTCGATTGCAAGCTCCTCGGAGAAAAGCAATTAATCCACGGTGGCTAGTCCATCTCTTCGAACGGTACTTGGCCTGGATCGAAGAGCAGCAGCTTGTGCGTGTGTGGGTGCCTTGATCTGGTCGGTTGGCGTAGCGCAGCAGCCGGACGACGAGCTGCACGCGGCGGCAGCAATGGAGCTCGGTGCTCGCGAAAGGGAGGGAGAGAGAAAACGAGCTTGGAGACAGAGGAGCGGGGCGCGGCCGGGGGTGTCGTGGCGACCGGGGTGGTGGTTCCGACGGCGCATGGCCGCCACGCGGCGCAAAGGCGCCGGCGATGCTCTGACGCGCGCCGGGAGATGAGAGGGAGAGGCTGACAGGTGGGCCCGAGTTCCTTTGAAATTTGGTTGGTTTTCCAAATTCGGTCCCCTTTGAAAATCCAAAAGAAGGCCTTTACGAGCTCAAAAATACCAAAACAAAATATCCTCGTGCTCACTAAGATTGGTTCTAATTTCTGAGACCTCAACCTCTTCATGAACTTCTCCAGGAAAACTCTCATAATTTCTACAATCAGACTGTTTTCCGAATTTGTCCGATTTATTTGGAGCCTTAAATGCTTGAGAAAATGGCTGGGATTTGGCTTGGATTTTTCCTTTGACATGCACTATAACATAGATATTTGGTGCACCCAATTTATGTTGTAAAAATTTGAGTTGTAGTTCAATTCAAAGTGTTTTTGAATTTATTCAGTGCCCAAATCACTTTGCATGTCAATGAATTTTCTTGGGTAGGTTCATCTAGTACTGAGGGTAGTTTTAAAAAAAGCTAACTCGAAAAATTAGGACACGAAGTGTCACAATTAGCAATTAAACTATGTACCATAATAAATAAATATATTTTCCTACAGCTATAAAAGGAGTCACTTGCAAAAGTATTGGAACGCAACATGCATGAAAATGTGTGATGATGTTCAACGAAGAATTTTTGTGCACGATCGAGCTCCTTATTTCCAAGCATTTGTCCACGACAGCGACCGGTTCAAACATCCTAGTTCATCTTCATCCCACTCACAGCCTATACTTGACCTTCCTACTTGCCCATCCATGACAAGATTAGAAAGC
This sequence comes from Chloris gayana, assembly GCA_031894775.1. Taxonomy (NCBI): domain Eukaryota; kingdom Viridiplantae; phylum Streptophyta; class Magnoliopsida; order Poales; family Poaceae; genus Chloris; species Chloris gayana. The sequence continues at coordinate 64,081 of JAUNZO010002115.1, forward strand.
CGCCGTCAGACTGGACATGGATGACTGGCCATCCAGCTCAACGAGGGACAATTCTATAATTTTTTTGTTCTGCAATAATACAATGGCAATCTTCAAACTTGTTTGGGCTGAATTAGGCCTCCAAACTCTTAAAATGTACATATATTCAGCTTCCTTTATGCTAGTCCATCAACCCGTGCGCCTGCACGGGCCGACAATTCAAAGATAAAATTGCATGCATAAGATTTGCCATAACTACATGATGAACATTTGACCACCATCTCCTTGGGGATGGGTGGTGCAGAACTCCTAATTTTGAGAACAAGAAAACTACATGATGAATACTTCAGGAAGAAAAGAGTTATATGCACCTTCAATTTATAATTTAATGATGTAAGTATGTAACGTTGGCAAGTAGAATTGAGATATGCATGCAACTGTGTAACCAAGTCTTATTTGTTTTTACTGTTAGTTCTATTAGAGTTGTGTGATGCAAAGAATCAACCTTCTAACAATCCTGACAATTAGTCTGAGAAAGGAACTTTAGAACTTAAAACGTACTCCAGTACAACCATTTTCTTTTCTAATAACTATTTACCTAAATTTTGAAATCATTTTCTTTTGAACATAATGATAGAGCTTTCACTCTATCATTTCGTCATACCGTTGACGGTAACTGTATAACAAACTATATTCACTGCCGTGTAAAAGCATGGCTTCATGTTTTGGAGCCTTGCAGATTTCGACACACAAAGATCCACTACTCAATCCTAACCCTTCAAATATTTTCATAGCTTTCCACGGTGTACTCCATTGCCAAACAGTAAAGGTGCCCACCACGCATGTGCAGTTTGCCGCTACTTAATGCATGCCACCAATAGGAGATAATACCCTGGTAAGATGTACTCCCTCCTTTACTAAATTGTTGTCGCCATTGACTTTTTCGTGAAGTTTGACCATTCGTCTTATTCAAAAAAATTCATCAAATATGAAAAGTTATATGCTATATTTCAAGTTTCTTTAGTGATAAAACATATTCCAATAAAATATATCATATTTTTTAAACTTTATTTGAATAAGACAAATGGTCAAATATAACAAAAAAGTCAATGGCGACAACAATTTAGTAAGGGAGTAGTAAGTAAAATAAAGAAGTAAATCATATAAGGTACTTAAAAAACAGTGCATACTTACTTAATGAGATGGAATAATGTATTGTGGAAATCACTATTTACATACTGAATAATGTAGTTTTAGTGTAAGGAGCTTTGGTTATTATCATCTTTGATGGCTCACCAAAGAATCATGGCACTTCCCAAGCAGAATTGAGTAATTTAGATATGACACCAGATCATCACTTAATCCATTTGTGAAGAATTAAGTGCTGATGGACTAATTACTTATGGATGATTAAACCTTTTGTCAGCATGTCCATGATACCTGCGGTCACAAACTCACAATCAACCAGCCATACCCAGCTGAGTCTCTACGGTATGCCTTGGCATATTATGGCTATCGCTGCTTTACCCCCTTCAGAATCTGGATCCCCTCTTCTTCGGGGCCTTTTATTTCTTCAGAACGTGAGTTAGCGATGAACGCAGGGGTTCACAACACGTCGAGAAACATCTCCCATGCCGTCGCTGGCGGCATGGCTTACGGACACCAGCCGCCAGAGCTAATCATCGCCCAAGATTAGGGACATTGATACTTCGCGTTACGTATATGAGCTAGGGCTAGGGCTATTTTTACCATTACATATATGACATGTATTTTGAGCTATTTTCATCATGACAGAAGTGGGTAATTTCAGCTAAATTAAATCTAACGGCTGGTTCTAATATGGATGTTTTTTTTGAGAATTCCTAGGATTTATACTCGATTAATGTGGAGGTCTCGAAAGGAGCCTCCAATTAGTGAATATATGATTTTCAAAAGTATAACTTGTGGATGTAAAATTATAAAAATTCCTCATGTATCTCTGACAAGGCTCCATCGCCTTCTATATCAATATCTATAATTCTGAAAAGATGAACTCAAGTAACATCCACGCCAGGATAAAATGTTAAAGTAACAATGATTTGGGCAGAGAACCGCGCTCAATTAGGAGTGACGTTATTAGCAGCCATAAGGAATACTTTAGAAATTTTTAGTGTAAGGAGCTTTGGTTATTATCATCTTTGATGGCACACCAAAGAATCATGGCACTTCCCAACCAGAATTGAGTATATAGATATGAAGCCAGATCATCATTTAATCCTTCTGTGAAGAATTAAGTGCTGATGGACTAATTACTTATGGATGATCAAACCTTTTGTCAGCATGTCCATGATACCTGCGGTCACAAACACACAATCAACCAACCATACCCAGCTGAGTCTCTACGGTATGCCTTGGCAGATTATGGGTATCGCCGCTTTGCCCCCTTCAGAATCTGGATCCCCTCTTCTTGGGGGCCTTTTATTTCTTCAGAACGTGAGTTAGTGATGAACGCAGGTTCACAACACGTCGAGAAACTTCTCCCGTGCCGTCGCTGGCGGCATGCCTTACGGACACCAGCCGCGCCAGAGCTAATCATCGCCCAAGATTAGGGACATTGATATTTTGCGTTAGCAATTGTTGGACGACTTTGTGAAGGCGCTAGCAATTGTTGGACGACTTGTGACGGCGCTAGGGCTATTTTTTCCATTACATATATCACATGTATTTTGAGCTATTTTAAGAATGAGAAAAGTGGGTAATTTTAGCTAAATTAAATCTAATTGGCTGGTTGTAATATGGATGATTAGATTATATCAAATCAACGGCCAGATGTTTTGGTTTTTTTTAGAACTTTTATGATTTATACTCGATTAATGTGGAGGTCTCGAAAGAAGCCTCCAATTGTAAATATATGATATGATTTTCAAAAGTATAACTTGTCGATGTAAAATTATAAAAATTCCTCGTGTATCTCTGACAAGGCTCCATCGCCTTCTATATCAATATCTATAATTCTGAAAAGATGCACTCAAGTAACATCCACCCCAGGAGAAAATGTTAAAGTAACAATGATTTGGGCAGAGAACCGTGCTCAATTAGGAGTGACGTTAGCAGCCATAATGATATAATACTTTAGAAGGACTAAGGAGACTAACTAGTGACCGCATTGCTTAACAATGCAGGACCAGAATTCTTGCCGTGTAAAGTACGCTACATCACTATTAAGATTCAACTGCGCTCGCAACCAGTGGCGGAGCTAGCAGAGCTCAATCCTGGAGGGTGCAGCTCCTTAAGAAAAGCTTAATCTCTACCTAAATACATGGTGGAAATTTGTTGGGCATAGTGTAGATTGTACATTTGTGTGGGTGCAGCTGCACCCACTACTCATAACTTAGCTCCGCCACTGCTCGCAACTACGGCCACTACATTTTTTTTGTCCACGAAAAATGTCACATTTGAATTCAGCTTGAAACTGAAAATTGGCATTTACGCTAATCTACTTATACAAGAACTTGACGCAGATCACTAAGTCTCGATATTCATTTGTGGATGTGAAGATTCTGTTTCTTTTTTGAATTATTTTGTTGTCAACAATGGAGATTTATAGAATAATTAGCAACTAGTCAACCTACGCGCGTATTTGCACGTTTTGTCTTGATATTAAATTGTGATTAAACAATATGTAAAATTATAAAAAATTATATTTGTTCTGACTAATTATTTTATAATTTTTTAATACATGTATTGCTATCAAATAATATATTTGCTTCAACTATTGTTCACATTACGTGTGTGTGAGCCTCCCAAGCCATTCCCTTTTATTATCTCAAAATGAAAAAAACAAATCATTATTTTTTCTCTTATAGTATGAGGATTTAGTGAGAGAGAGGGAGGGTAATGATTGTCTCAAAGAAAAATAACATTATCTTGTCTCTTGTAACATGAGCATTTATTTATGAAGAGAGAGGAAATGGTGGGCAATTACATAAAAATATGGGATGGTATTTTAGTCTTATTGTTTTAATGGTAGTGGTGAGTAATTTTTTAAACATGTATAAGATTATTTTGGTCTTATATTTTTGTAATGGCAATGGTGGGTAATTTTCATATTTCTATTTTCGTCCAAGAGAATTTCTAGGCCTCGAGAGCGAGCATGGTGGCATTATCTCAAAGAAAACCAACATTATTTTTTCTCTTGTAATGTGAGGTTTTATGAACAGAGAGAGGGTAATGGTGGGTAATTTTATCAAACTATGGCAGGGTATTTTAGTTTTATTGTTTTAATGGCAGTGGTGGATAGTTTTTTAAATATATATAAGGTTATTTTTGTTTAATATTTTCGTAATGGCAGTGATGGGTAATTTTTCATTTTCTATTTTCCTCCAATTAACATGAAAATTTTTAGGTCTTGAGAGCGAACGTGGTGGCTTCGTTTCTTGGTCACTTGAGGCGTCCGCCGCTAAGGCAGAGTACAACGCGGCGTCCGCGACTACATGCGAAAAATAGTCACGGAAACCAGGAGCCACAGCTAACGTGCGATGTGCCCGACATAGGTTTTGCAACCTCGGTAGCGGACCACGACATAGCGGCCCGTAGCTAGCGACTGCACCCTCCTATAAATAGGTAGGGATTGCAGTGCCGCACCACCACCTTATCTTCGCGCCGCACGGCCGCCTCCTGCGCTAGCTAGGGTTAGGGTTAGGGTAGTGGCGGCACCACCTTTCTCCTCCTCCTCCACTTCGTGGATCCGGTGGCGGTTGGTCGAAGGCGCCGGCGGCCGAGGTGGAGGGCTTCTTCGCTACGACTCGACTTCGGTAGCGAATCCTCCGGCGACAGCTCCTCCGGTGGCCTCGGGGACTCCCCCTCCTCCTGCGGTAGCATAGGCGGCCTGACGCGACACGCGATGGCATACGACGGATGGACGGGCGGACGCCGGGGCGACGGCATCTAGGGCGGGACCCAACCGGTGCTAGGGCCTGTCCTTCTTTTGTTAATAGATTAAGGGCCTCAATGGCGGTCCCTAGACCGTCACCGATGCCCTAATTGGCTAAGTGTTAGGGTGAGCAGTCGCGGTCACATGACCGTGATTATTTTTGTAACGAAATAGTGACAGGACCTCAGTGGCAATTTAAGCATCCGCCATTGAGGGCCCTTTTGGCCCGTCGCAATAGAACACTATTCCAGTATTGGTTGGACACTAAAATGGAGCAGGTGAAGCGGAATAAGATTCATTTAAAACAGAGGGCTTCAGGTAATATAGTGATAGTTGGTGCGTTTCGGAAGATTGACCAGCTGTGGTCAAATGATGTGTCTTGTACTGTAAACCCGGCAACCCCAGTATACTTTTTCTATACCTTGTTAATTCGCTTTCAATATAAGCCGGAATATTCTACCTTCAAAAGAAAAGAAAAGAACGCAACACAGCAAGGAGTTTAGCTTGCTATTGGTTTGCCGTCCAGTTGTTAATTATCTATTTAATACTAAAAGGAGATGAACCTCCCACCACAATGTCTAGAAAAAAAGATAAATAGTCTAGAAATTCTCACAAAAAAGCAAAACTTCTGACCATTGATCTAATCTTAGAGAACATCCCACCATTAGATCACTTCCCCACGTGATAGTATTGCTCTTAAAAAAAAAATACGGAGATTAGGTTATTACGCCGCCGTCGCTGCTCAATTCCCGTCATACGTTCGGTCAGGAAAACAACAGCCGGGTGCTGCTGCTTCTATGGCATCATCGGCGGTAACGATTGTGTAGCAACGAGTCGGCGCTCACTTCAGACTTAATCCATCGACGAGAAGGATCGAATGCGCAAGAAGAATACAATGCCACGTCCAGGGATCTCCAGGTAACAAGCGCCATGTACAAGAGATGATGTTGGGACTGCAATGCGTTATTTGCTGGCTGAATCCCATGTCTTCCGAGTGTTCAACTCAAAACAATGCATGCATAGGCCGTGCGGCCAGAGATCGGATCCCTCGATATTCATGTGTCCTGAATCCGGCAATGAAGAAAAAACAATCTACAAGGATGTAGTACGATTGAGCCAGGTAAAGTGCAGTAAGGAAAAGTATTCATTTTTTTTTGCCTTCCTCATACATCTAACATGTGTTACGTGATGTCCCTGCCCTTCCTTGCATGTGGATCTGCTCCTCAAGAACATCAATGATGCGACGAAAGCTGCTGTGGAATCAATAATCATGAATCCAAGCAATGCCAAATCACTGATACAACGAAAACGCAGCAGGCTCCAGGTTCAGAACAGAACATAATTGCCTACAATTTTCAGATGTTTGAGCTTCACTTACCGGAATGACTGAAACTTCTGACTGGAAGCCCCAAGGAGGAGACATCGCTAGGAAGCTATTAATCATGGAGGTGGATGCTGGCATGCACCCTGTATTGGAGAAACAAGATAGACTGACGTTGGGAGCTCGTGGCCGGCAGGTTTTATTCTAGCTCCGGCCCTGCCATTGTCTTTCTTTCTTCTTCAGGTGTTTCTTCGGTCAAGATTAGAACCAATCCAGTAGGACGAAAGAGAAGCCGTACTGGGGCCACAATCTGCACCATGTTCATAAGTTCCGGGTCGAGCTCGGAGCATTGTGACCCTTGGCAATGGAGGTAGCTGAAGATATCGAAGACTCGTGCAGATCTGCCTTCTTTTGTACGCATTTTTACCTGCCTGTATATTAGTATTAGAAAACCATAAAAGGAGAATGAAACCAAATGATTGAAGTTGCTATAACATGCTGATCAGCTAGATTCCATCGGCAAAGATGAGTTTCGTAATAATGGGGACTCCAAACCCGCAAAAGGTAAAAAGATAAATTGAGTAATAAATAAGATTTTACTGTTAATTTGCTTGCCTTATAATACCAGATAAATAGAGTATAATAGTGATTTTCTCTGAATGGTTCAGGTACAGTGGTTATGTACTTCCCTATGAATTAGGGAAACATTAATTTTGTCTTTGTTCTTAGCAAGATTTATAATGGAGATTTTTCAGAAGAGCTCATACAATTGCACATAGATGTCTGAATTACTATCTAATTTGTTAAAATAATTTTCATAGTTTCAGGTTTCTAAAGTGATTATGATTATTGGAGATATTTTTTTATAAGAAAACATTATTTGGAATGTAAAACAAAAAGAGAAAACAAGAATCAGAAGTCCTCATCAGATAGCACACGGGCTTCAAGGTGTTCTGTTTGAATAATTTATCAGATATCCCCATTCTTTGAGTTTTGTTGAAATAATATTTTCCAAGTTGATCCCACTAGCATTGTTTTGCTAGCGACACTAGCATACTTTTCATTTATTCTTTAGATATTACTGCAAGTTTGTTACCGAAATGCATTATAGATTGATTAGTTTTGATTTTATATGTAGTTGCTAAATAAACCCGATCCATATATATTTGAAATATGTTTGCAAAATACATTGTGTCACCTCTTCTCTATGTCTTGACTCTTCGGATAATTTGCCTGTGTGACACTGAGTTATGTTTATCTTATCTTACAAAAAAATTGATTCTAAAACACCCGTTTGTAATTCATTCTGCCGCAAATAAAGTTTTAAATTTAGTGTCCTGCAGACTAAACTAAGATTTTTGAATGTCCTGTAGGCAAATCTCCCAAACTCTATTTATGTGCTATGAGAGACAAGCATATGCATGATTATAGAATCATGATCAACAAATCACTAAAACTATCATCAACATATCCAATTATCCATGAGATACATAGTGTAAGATACATCACTGTCTGGAGGCCTATCTTGATGGATCAACTCGAATCACCAATGGTTCTTGAAGCTCAACTAGAGATATATTCTAACGGGTGAAGCCCTGGCGGCTCTAACTCACGAATCTGGTGTCCATCTCTATTGACTCTCGTCATTCTATGGTTTTACAAGTATATATAGAGACCAGCACACACCGTGTCTTCGTCGATCTCGTTTACGAGTCGATTCTATTGCCTTCCATAGCTTCCATGTGGGCCTTCTATGTCATGATCTTCAAGATAATGTGTTGCATTGCACGTTTGAGTCTTGGAGTTTTCTTAATCTCTTCGAGATAGATATCTTCAAGTATCTTGTGCAATTAACCTTCGATAATAGTGGAATGGACCTCGGGCTACCCCGATGGGCCAAGTCTTCTATGGTGTCGATCACTACACGTTTGTGCTGATCGGCACAATGGGCCTTCTTCTCCCTCTTCGTCCCTTGTCCTCCATAATTTTCCTTCATTTATGCCAATTTAACCTATATCTGCAATAAAGCTCCAAAACAACACTTATGAAAATATATAGCAATTCAAAGGTAAATGACCTATATTAATGTCAATTATACTCCAATTGGGGCTATATTCACGTATAAAACAGGCACCTAGGGAGTGCCAAAGGGGGCCGCGCCGCCATGCACGCCGGGGAGGGAGGGCCGGTCGGGGTCGAGAGAGAGAGAGAGAGAGAGAGAGAGAGAAGAGGCGGCTGGGTCCGGTGGGTGAGAAAGAAATGAGTATTCTTGTTATATTGTAGGGTTAGGGCAAAGATATAGCTAGAGTGAATCTGGACATTTATTTTTTTGATCTAATGGTTATGGATCGCTCACATTTAGTGATAGAACGAATCCGTCACTATTTGTGCAGTTTAGTTGCAGACATTGTGCGGTTGATTAGCGGACATGGGTGCCCATCACTATTTTTGTAATTTAGTAGTGGACATTGTCGTTCGACCAAAATTACGACGACTTTTAAAATGCCCGTCACTAAGGTAAAAATGACTTCCGTTCACTATAGAGCCATTTCGTAGCAGTGGAGCCATGCACCGGTTTCACATTTTACAAAATAAATCATTAAAAAGTATTTGATAATTCTTAAATTTTTTGGATCAAAACAAATGATCAAATGTAACGAAAAATTCAACAACATTAACAATTTAAGAAAGTTGTGTGTGTGTGCGCGTGTGTGCGCATGTGTGTGTGGGTGTGTGTGTGTGTGTGTGCGTGCGCGTGTGTATGTGTGTGTGGGTGTGGGTGTGTGTGTGTGTGTCATCTTTAGCTCATCAAAAACCGCAAGGTCTCTTCTAGTTGTATCGGGTGATGTTGCTAGGAACAGTTTTTTTAGGAAGACTCTTCTTTTCACTACATCATTGTAGCTTCTGATCCATCGAACTGAAGGCACATAAGTGGCTTTGGATTTTAACACTAAGAGCTACACCCAAGAATGACCCAAAAGGAATAACAAAATAAGGTAGTTCTATGGTAAGTTGGCGTGTAAAGAACATAGGAGTAAAAGATGTAGTCAATGGGGACCAGCGGTGTCATCAACGAGTATATCCGTGGGGATGACATTTTTCATTGGCTTCTTTAGTGCTCACGGCTTGACCTGTCGATGGTCCCCCCGACTATCTACATGGACTTGGCACTCGAGATTGAAAAGATTTGGGTCATAGATCTCGTAGATGATTCACCGCACACAAGATAACACACTCTCCACCGCTGAATCCGAGGAACTCCAACAACAATCTCGAAGACTATTGAAGCTCTACCCAAATGATTGAGTGAGTATGGCTACTTATGTGATTAAGGATAACAAAACTTGAAATCTTCTTTACCTTGTTCCGAGTGCATAGAAAATCATTAGCTGGTACACTAGCAACCTCGTGGGTCACAAGCACACCGTGGCACATTGGTCATTGATAGTCTTGACCGATTAAACCTAGTAGACACATCATTGTTGAGAAGACATGATGATCTAGGAATTGTCCATGAACCGCACATCGTGGGAGCATGCATGCCATGAAGTGAGTGCGGGCCCCACATTCAAGCTGGCTAATCGAGCATATGGCTTGCTTTCTAGAGGGGATTGATCCGGTGCGGTCATGCAGGTGGCCAAGGCGACGTCCGTGTTCCATGATGCTACTGCAAGACACACACAAGTGGGAGGCCGAGGCGTGCATGACCACCATATGTGTGTTACACACTCGCACAAGTGGGTCTAGCATCCATCGAGATAGGCGGGGACGTATGTCCTAAGGTGGAACATGCCGTACTCAAGATCTATGAGATATTTCTAAAAACTATAACTAAAGCTCTAGAAGGTAGATGTGGGAGGGCCCCCTTTCCTTTCCTCTACCGCCGAGGTTGCTGCATGAGGGGAAGGAGGGGGGGGGGTTGGCTCGTGACGGTGACAATAATGTCAATGGGAAGAAATTAGGTGATTCAATACATGTGAAGAAGAAGAACAAAATACATTGAACCTCGGCCGGTAGCTCGATCCCCAAATCCCACAACTTGTAGGATATTAGCCACTTCCTTACAAAACTTAGTCAAACATCAACGTTTGAAATAGTAAAAAAATAGTTGGATAGTTTGATACACATGCATGATAATTTTAGTTGTAAATGGTTACATTACAATCAATGCATGACAAACATGCAAGTCACAACTTATTAATGACAAACACATACATGAGATTTGAACTACCTATTGCTTCAAAGGCTATAGAACAAACTTGGACACATCAAAGCTTCAAAGTATGCTCTAATCCATTAATATCCAATACTTTACCCATGTCCTCTATGCTTGGAGTAATAGGGTACTTTTTAGTTGACTTAACTTCCCTTTTCTAAAGAACCTTGTTCTTTCGCAGGAAAGAAGACAATCTCATGTGGCATTCCAGCTCCATTACTATACCTACTCCAATATGCCATATTGGGTTGCAACAACTCCATGGTGATCTTGGAATGCTTCTTGATGATGTACTCCTTGTTTTTCAGCACTAACGGCAAAGCCTCATTACGATGCTTCCTCATATGTCCACCTAGGGCCTGTGGGCTCCTGAAAGCATCGAAGAACCAAGAACACTTGTGTAGTGGTACATGAAGAAGTGGGAACATCTCCCACAACCTGTACCCATCACTTTTGGACCCTTGTGCCATGGTTTCTTAAGGAAAGAAGCAAACTAATAACAAAACTGGAACAAGCAATATTCCGATAACTTCGAGAGGGTGTTGGGGGTGCTTTTATAGAACTAGTTGCCGACCCAAGGCAGGTAATAATTTATACGAAAATGAAAATCATTTATTTCGTTATGTGCATATATATATATATATATATATATATATATATATATGTCAATAATATATTGCGCTAGATACTATCTGAAGAAGTCAATAAATGTTGTGCCTACCCGAGGACCGCATCCACTGTCCGGCGAATTAAATTGCTATAGAGTACTATCGGAAGTAGTCAATAAATGTTGTGCCTACACGAGGAATGCATCCATTGGCGAATTAATATTGCTTTGATTTTGAGCAAATGCAAATCATGATATGTTGTCTCCTAAAATAATAGCCTTAATAAAAATAGTGTACGGCAATATTATTCAATAAAAAAGTAAATAATGTATCCATGTCTCTATTGTAATGCTTATATACTAAGGAAAGTAGGACATGTGAGGTGTTATTGTTCTGTGATGCAACCATAGTAACTGCACAAAAAATATTGGTCAAGATTTGTGCAAAAGAATTACCTTGGCCTATGTCTCGCAAAGCCCTTGTGACGCATCTATTATACAAGAAACTCATTGTATGGAGTAAATAGGAAACATAAATAGATAGTATTTATCTTCACCTAGTGTTGGCACAGGTTTTCACCTATCAACTGGAAGCATATAATACAATTGTAGCTTTTCCCTAAAAGTAATATATGTTTCATGACCACTAAAGTATTGAAACCCCAAAAGGTATGTAATGAATGATTTGGTGATTAATTGAGTGGTATTGGATAGAGCGGTTGAAAGAGGAAAAAGAGGGTAGCACTGGAGGAAGAAAGGTATGGTACTGGTTGGATATGGAAGTTTGGAAGATAATATTGACTTATGAAGCAAAACAATGTATAAACTTGTTGAGGCTTCCATTACCTCCCGAAAAGCTCAACATTGATGCCTAATTGATCTAAGCCTTACCCTAAACCAAGAGTAACAACATAATATTAATCTTGAAAGCAAATTAGTCCCAATGTTGGTGTATGCTCTTGGATCCTCTGTTAAGCACAAAAGGATCTTTTGAACCTTCCTCAGTTACTTCCCGATTATCCTCTTGTCTCTCTCTAGATGTGGGGTTACTATATCCACAAAATTTACACAGGTTGTACCGTTCATACAATGGACTCCGTTTCACAAACAGTTCGAACCATTTAGGGTGCGTGCCACAGTTTACACACGGGTCAAACTGCAGTCACATAAAACTTAAACCCGTTTACAAGCATTATTTTACGGTTTACAGATCAACCAACTTATGTTCTGAAATTTCTCTGAAAAGTGAACATCTCGACGGCTTGTTCCAATAAAAGTTTGCTATAGACACCACACCGCAACAAGCATTTGCCAACTATATGAAACACCTTACTGCACTTTCTTCTTTCCATCCATTGCTTGCCCCATCCTGCGTATCTTGATGCACATGTTCATGCGGATGATATCAACCACTGACTCGGGAAGGATGGAGATCAAGAACCACATAACCGAGTGTGTCCAGTACGGACAAGACCTAGGCTCATAGCCAATGTGGCGAACAGCAGCGCGAGCATATGTTTCAGCGGTTGGGGCTGTTAACGAAGGTTCTATGAATGCAGCCATCTTTGTGGCCACGTGCAAAGGAACCTAAAAATAGATCAGAGAATAGATGTTAGAAAGTCAAAGTTTTACTTATACAGAACACAAAAATGTTCCAAAGAGGACAGCGGAGGAAAGGCACATCCTATTAGTCCTGGTTTGATCATAGTTTAACTAAACTGCCAGTTTGTTAATCATGAGAACTATCAGATATGAACAGATCCTACTAAAGTTTTTGTTCGAAATCACAGAAGAAATATTTTATTCAGTTTATTACGGAGATACGTGAACACAAAAATTCATCTATGACAAGACAAGAAATAAAAACTGCTCAAAGAGAGAAATATGATTTTACCATGCACTGCACATCAATGCCCTTGCTCTTGTATTCAACATCAAGGCATCTCGAGAATTGGTCAACATACCTGAGGTGCAAAAAAGGAATCCTTTTAGTTGTTTTAATTAAATTGAAGGCATTTAATGTTTATCTGCATCGACTCATTGTTTTTCCTTTGGGAAAAGTCCATTTTACTCCCAAAACAATTCACTTTGTCCAAATTACACTCCAAACAGAATATTGGCTTGATTTACTCCCTCAAACAATTTAAGTTGGCTCAATCTAGTCCCTTATGAAATTCTCTTTTTTGTTTCGCTTTGTATGATATGAATTTGAAGCTCAGGTTTTGCATGATGATATATGGTACCATTCTCTATATAAAAGAAAATATTTTATATTTTTTCTAAAATATTTTGTATACAATTTTAGAACTATATATTAATATGACATTTGATGCTATTAAAATATAAAAATTTGTTTCAAATATGTACTATATTTTTTAACGTAAGTACTGATGAAAGTTATTGTTGTGCCAAATTTGAGCATTAAACTCAGATTATACAAAAAGAGAAATAAAAATCAGAAATTACATAAGAGAGTAAATTGAGTCAACTTAAATTGTTTGAGGGGGTAAAGTGAGCCAAGATTTTGTTAGGGCTGGAATTAGAACAAATTGGATTGTTCGGGGATTAAAATGGGCTTATTAGTTATGATGAATTTTTGTATTATAAACATATTATTTTGACAATATTACCCTTATTAATGGTCATTAGTTGTTAACTTCTAAAGTTTAATCTACACCATTGGATCCAACTAATGACTATTAGTTATGAAAGAATAGTGGTCATTATTTTGGACCAGAAAACTATAAAATGGACTTTCCCTTTTTAAAACTACGTGCCGGTTTGGGTTCAGAAGGATCTGGCTGTGACATATGAACGAAATCCCCCATATGCTAATTTTTTTCTTTTGCAAACAAAAGAAAAGAGAATCATGTTGAGGGAAACTCACGCTTTGGTCGCGGAGTAGACGGTGTTGAGCGCATCAGAAGGTAGAACAGAGGAGGAACCCGAGCCGATGTTGACGATGGCGCCACGCTTCCTCTCGACCATGCCCGGGAGCACAGCCTGCGTTACGCGTGTGATGCCCTCGATGTTCACCCTGAAGAGGCTGCGCAAGAGCTCGTCGTCGACCTCGCACAAGTAGCGCGGGTACGGGTACGCCACACCAGCGTTGTTGACGAGAACGCCGACGTCAAGGCCACGGATGGCCTCCTTGAGCGCCTCAACCCCGGCGGCCATATCCTCGCCGCAGAAGTCCAGCACGAAGGTCCGGACTTCGGGGACCTTGGGGTGCTTGGCCTTGATCTCCTTGGCTGCCATGGCAAGCTTGTGCGGGTTACGGCCCACGAGGAATAGCGCGAGACCGGCGTCGGCGAGGCGGAAGGCCATGGCAAGGCCGATGCCGTCGGTGGCGCCGGTGACAATGGCCCAGGCACCGTAGCGTTGGCGCAGGTTCTTGGCCGGGCGGAGGAACATGGCGTAGAGCCAGAGCGGGAGGCACAGGGCTGCACGGGTAATGACAAGAAGGCCCACCACAGCGAGCGCCAGCACCCACACCTGGTCTTCTGGATGGATGAACTCCATGCCGTCAAGGGCGGATGTATTTGGGAGCAAGCTGGAGATGTGCTCGTTAGGATTAATGGCTTCACAGCTGCGGACCTAGCGATCAAAGCATTTGCATTACAATATCCTACATTGAATGACTAGTAACCCAACAAACTCTAGTTCACTACTGTCATCAGGTTATATATAGGTAGCGCGTGGTATGCCGCTGCAAGCATGGCCCGGGTGAAGCAAACACATGGTTTGTTTTTGTTGCGTCACGCGCCTGATGTATGAGGCCAAAAGAGCAGGCTGGGAGAGAGGCTCTGATAGAGGAACTGGCCTCACGGAGCACATGCCCAAAATTCTTTAGCTGTTCATCTAAGGAAAGATGTTGATACTTCTCTGTAACAATAATGACATGCAATGGCGAAAACATGTCAACTATTGAACAGTTAGCCGAAACATGTGGATTTTGGTACACAATAATACGTTGGGACAGAACTACACGGAGCATATGGTAGCAGGTCCTACCAATGATGTTCATATTTTTGGGCAACAATAGTGACTCTGCAATGGCAAAAAATGTGCTAACTATTAAGCAATTCAGCTCGCGAACATATTGGTTTTGGAGCTCCAGATAGATACACCGAGACAGAAGTAGATGATTATACTTTTGTGTAACAACATTTATAATGCAATAGAAAAATATGCCAACTACTAACTAATTTTTCTGGACTTATTAATTTTGATTTTTAGGGGTATGGACCTCCTAAAAATGTAGGCTATTCCAACAGACTCGGTAACTCTACACTATAGCAAAAACACACTATAGCCACGGTTGGGAGGCTCTACAGCCACGGTCAGCCCCAACCGTGGCTATGTTTCCGAGACTACAGAAAACCATCTCGTAGCCTCGGAAAACATACCAACCGTGGCTATAGTACGTCACTATAGCCACGGTTCACTATGTCAACCGTGGCTATAGTGGTGTACTATAGCCACGGTTCTCTATATTAACCGTGGCTATAGTGGCATACTATAGCCACGGTTCAACATGTAAACCGTGGCTATAGTGGCATACTATAGCCACGGTTCGATAAACCAACCGTGGCTATAGTGGACACCACTATAGCCACGGTTGCCAAAGTGAACCGTGGCTATTTACTTTTTAACAATAAAAAAATAAATACGCATAAGAAATAATAAAATACAATTACATAACATTAACCATAATTACATCACATTTACATTAAAGTATTACATCACATTAATATATACAAATATTTACAAAATCCATCAAAGGTTTAATAATGTGAACATGTCAATGTTTTTTCAAACTAAGTCTACACTATACGAATCTTCAACAACATCGGGCTCGCACGGTCGTTTCGAGCCGCACCACTCGAAAAGTGCCCAATGCTCCTTCGTCACTTCACTTTGCTCGTCAAAGAACCGACCACGAGGACTGATGACCTCCCTAAGCAAGAAACGGCACATCCTAGCGACAATGTAGTACATGTCGTTTGTACTTAGATGCTTTCGCACCGTTGAGAATCCATTCTTGTAGATTTCATTCAATATCTTTCTGTCCGTTATCATTGCCTTTTCTAGACTTTTTGTTCGCTGTCAATAAATACATAAAAGTTGGTACATGATAGACAAAAAAACAGAAAGAATGTAAATTAAACAGATGCAATCTTAGCGTACCTCCTCGGTCGTCTCATGGGTGATGACATTCAAGTATGATGCAGCGGAGCTCGAATACGCACATGCGTAGTATCCACAGTGCACACTACCTTTTACTTGCTTAATGCACTCGTTAAATAGAGTGAATTAAAAAATATCACTCTATTTCAGTGATAGCAGCATAAAAAAATTAGATGTGACGAGTGTCTTACCGGAAATTTATGACGAAAGTATATTTGTTTCCGAATTCTATAACGTGCCACCTTCGGGTTCTTTACGTAGTTCAAATAAGCACTACAGTATTGAGAAAAGGGTATTATTGCATGAAATTATCGCTATTTAATTGTACGTCTGTACTTACCAATTTATAACGCTCACGATATCTACGTAGCGATTGGAGTCATAGTCAAGACTATCCAAGACTAATAGATATCCAATTTTTGGCATGATCAGGAAACAAATCCAATAACCACTGCAACAAAAGATCGTATTCGTTAGTATGTCATCTATCTTTACGACTGACGAGAGGAAGGTAGTGGTCGAACTTACTTGAAGTGGTAAGGCGCGTAAATGGCGTGACAATCCTGCCATTCCCTGAAGCACCTGTAAATATAACCTGCAGCTCGACCCCTAGCTTTTGTCCTCATGGTGTCCTTCAATTCTTGTAACTCTTGTGGTGTCTTATCCTTATATATCTTGTCTTTCTCATTTATCCGGGGTTGATCGCGCTTTGATTGATCAAGATCGAATTGAGATACCCAACCTTCCAATCGGGTCTGTCGTATCTCTTCTTTTGAAATACTGAATTCAAGCTACATTAAAAGCAAAAGGGAGTGTGTAACATGTACTGCAAAAAGTAGGAGACAAGAAAAAGATGGATGGAGGCACTTACATGCACCACAAGGTTACGAAGGTCGTGTCCATCTCGCCGAGGCGAAACATAGTGTGGATATCATTGAAATATAGTCTAAGGGTCGAGTCACCGGTATCGTTGAACACGTCCCTCGAAAGCTTACAGGTGATCACATCCACTCCTTCTTTCGCTGCCGCTACGTACCGCTCATGCAGTTTCCGCATCTCCCACGGTAGGTTTGACAACATGTTTTTAGATACGAGGGGTTTGCCAAAGATGAAATTTGGGAAGTCCTCATTCTCGTCACGACCCTCAAATATGTCATCATCGTAATGTACCAATTGACGAGGTTCCGTGATTGGCTGCACGGGTCCCTTCCTCATTCACACCAAGTATTTCGTGACATGTTCAGGTTGCGGCTTTGACGGATCCACCCCCGCAGGCGTAATCATCCTAGGAATTACAGGAGTAAACTCCTTCGAAGAGGCTCGATAAACCGAGGCTCTTCATCCAAGGCTAGGGTTTCACCTTCCGGCTCGACAGAGGAGATACATTGCCCTTCCGGCTCGACAAGGGGTAGTATTTGTTGCCGAGGGTCCTCATAGCTGTGTACTCGTGGCGGTTTCTTGTTGCGGGCTGTCTGCGAGTATAGGACTCATAACCGCTTCATGACATTGTTCATCTTGTTCCTTAGCGGCTGAAGCAGCACCCGACAAAGGAGACGGTTCTCCTGCTCCAGCTTCATCCCCCGTGAATTGTAGACTCTCATGAACCGATCCGTGTCCGGACAAGGGGGAGGGGAAACTCGTGGTTCCGAGAGCACAACCTCACGCCGTTTCCACATGATGAACGAACCGATAGCATCATGTAGAGTTATAATCCCCGCGTCAGGTATGGGGTACTCAATCTCGTGCTCCTCACATCCTTGGTTGACCTCCTCGACGGTAACACGGACGTACCCGGGTGGAATATCCATGTTGTGGAGTGTTCGTCCTGGAAGTGCTCTACCGGTTGCAACCTTCATAGTCTTTCCCTTGTAACCAAACGGCACATGCAGCTCACAAGGACATTCTTGCGTTATCACTTCCCCTTCTAATGGGGAGGCAAAGCTAGGCGAAGTGGTTGGGACAGTAGGAGTCATACTGGAGATACTTCCACTTCGCAGGTCAGCTTGGTACATCTCCATCTGTC
This sequence comes from Chloris gayana, assembly GCA_031894775.1. Lineage (NCBI taxonomy): Eukaryota > Viridiplantae > Streptophyta > Magnoliopsida > Poales > Poaceae > Chloris > Chloris gayana. The sequence goes on from JAUNZO010002115.1 coordinate 82,329, forward strand.
TCCTCCACTCTTCCTTGTCCCTCTCCTCCTTATCTTTCTTGTGAAATTTATGTTTTTTGTACAACGAGGCGGAAGAGCTAGAGGAGAAATCCTCTTTCCAAGTTGCCTTGGAGGACACCGCTCGCACCCGCCCTCCATGCTCTTTGGTCCCTACAGCAAGAGAGAGTTGGTCTCGTGATATTCGGATTGAATAGCACCAGATCGCGTCTGCGACTTGATGTCACCCGTCAATTGCTGGATAAGTTGCACCGATTCCGCGTCCATCGGAATAATCTCCCCATTTTCATCCATCTTAGCGTGCGCACGGACCCAATTTTTGGCACGCGGCTCGAGGCCCTCTAGTGGATCAGGCTTCCCTTCAGCACGGAGCTTTTCGTCCATTGCCTTCCACTCCGGAATCTTTTTCTTGTAGCCGCCGGGGCCCAAGTGTGGCTTGTACTTATTTTTCCTGTTCAGCTCTAACATCTTTGCACTAAGGTCCTTGGCAGGCCCAGCTGTCTTCTGCTGAACAAATTCTTCCCAGATCATGTGGACTTATTTGACCATAATCGTCAAAGGGTGTTATGCCACGTTTCACATAACGGCAGTTCAGTCGGGACCTCCATTCTCGAAAGATATGTGACATTGCGGTCAGCGTTGCCTTCTTGGCTTTCTCGAGGTCCGCTGGTGGAAAGAGGATGTGTGATCTAACGGCATTCCATATTTCCTCTTTACACTCTTGAGGAACCAACTTCCATTCGGTCCAGGTTATTTTGCATTTCTCCTCGACAACAACACCACAACGATTCCGCCATTTTGCATGGACACCCATTGGTTCAACAGGCTCCCGATCGGCGGGGTCCAGTGTTGTCACCTCATATGTGCCCTCAGCCTTGTTCGCGGACCGTTTACCCCCACGCTTGCGCTTTCGAGGGACTCATGGGCTGGTATGTTTTGCGTTTGCTCCTCATGAGGTGTGTCTTCGCAAGCCATGGAATGTGTCGCTTGTGCGGCCAAGGCACGACGAACACTTCGTCGAGGAACCTACCATATAAAGAATCATTGAAGCTCAGTAATATGCTAATACGGGAAACTTGAAATATTTAAGGAAAGAATCACATTTCACGTGATACCTCTTCCGAGGGCACGTAATCTGGGTCCTCATTAATACCCCTAGGTTCACGACGCTGGGGGGGGGTGAGGATCCTCTGGTTCTTCCCATTCTCCACTTGATGAGGAGCTTTTATGGTTCATATTCACAACATCCTCCTGTGTATACTGGATCGGGGGCTGTCTTCCGGATTATCTTGTAATGGTATCTTGTCCGCCATTATAGGATTTGATACCTTTAGCGTAACAATGAAAATATTTAGTAGCAAATAATTAGAGGAAAGAGTTAAAATAGAGAAAAGATGACAGAAAAGGATTATTTAGCATTGGCATCGTAACATGCATAGCATCGTAATCAAATAGAAGAAGAGGAAGACGAGATAGAAGGACATACAATGTAGAACACTTTCATAAGAAAGGCGGGTGCACACTATGCAATGCATACCACAATTTATACGACCTCGAGGTAAATAGGTCGGGATACTTGGGTATCCTCCGGAAAATCAAATGTAATGTGCCATACACATCACAAAGATGATCCGGAGAATACCCAAGCATCCGACCATGTCTACCTAAGGCGGTGTTTAAAAAAGCGGTGGAGAAAAGCGGGCGATGCAGCTCCGCTCAGCGCCTAGGCCGCCTAGGCGGCGCCTAGGCGGTTCTAGGCGTTTCCCAAAAAGCGGAGCTAGATAATATATTTATATATATTGAAAAATGTTAAATTCAATAAGGATGAAGTGTCCAGATTTACATACCTGTCCCTATATCCGCCAATCCTTCATTCTTTCACATTTATGCTGTCCAAGTCCAACAAAGGAACATGGAAGAATTCAGCCGTTGGAAAAATAAAAAAGGGGAAACACATGTTGCTAATTCAGAAATTATAATCAATCGGAAGACCAGCAACATCAGGAAATTAACATGGAATCAGATTTCACAAGTTGTCTTGCCAAAATACTCAATAGTCAGTCACAAGTTCACATAATTCATAATAACTAGCTAGCAAATTTGAAATAAAACTGCATGCAAGTAAATATTCTAAGACGCATCATCATCTAGAACATCATCCATTGGATCCACTCCCACATCATTGTCATCATCCTCATACTCAATTTCCTCGTCATCCACATCTACTTCTCCTTCCGAGTCAGATTTGAAGTCATCTTCATAGAGCTCTCTAACTGTCCTTGTCCGGCGAGGCTGCATGCCCTCAATTACATCATCCGCATCCATCACTTCAACATCAATGATGTCGTCATCATCATCAACATTTACCGGACGTTCCGGTCCATATGCTTCTTCAATGAGCCAATCTTGAACATGAACAGCATCATTTGCAAGAAGGATATCAATCTTATTCCCCATCTCTTTATTCCTCTCTTGTTTCTCTATCAGCCTTGCATTGAACTGAACATATACCAGATTTTCAAGGCGGTTCACATCCAACCTATTTCTTTTCTTTGTGTGTATCTACAAAATGTCAAAATGACAGTGGTAAGACAAATTTAAGAAATAATAGTGTTTATTATTGGGGCATCTATATTATGAAAGAGCTCCGGAGACTTACACCCTCAAAAGAGCTCCAATTTCTTTCACAACCAGATGCGCTAGCAGATCAAGCTAAGAATCCTTATAGCCATTCTTTGCAAAGTGGGTGTTTGACATCCATAAGTAGCCCACCATCCAGCTGCATGCAGAAAAGATCATTATTTTGAGTAATCAAATGAGTTTTAAGCACATATCATGTGACATTGACTGAGCCAACATACCTGGACTGAAAGCAATGTCTTGACATCCATGTCTTGCTGGAAATTTTCCAAAGAATCCATCTTGTTTCTTGAACTTTTCGAAGTCCTGGTTGATAACTTGGGATTGTTTCTCACCATCACAATGATAAAATGTTTCTACAGCAGTAAAGAATCCATCCATGATATTTTCATCAAGAAATATGCTCCGATCAGCATAGGAGTAATATGGATTGAGGATGTAGGTTGCAAGGTGCAACGGTGCATCAAGCCTATTCTTCATTTTTTTTTCCATGGCATCAATGATAGGCTTGTACTCACTTTCCTTGTTATCAAATATGGCCTCTTTAATCATTTTTTTTGCTTTCAAAATTTCTCCATATGTAAAGGCCAAAGATGCTCTATCACTGTCCACCATGCGAAGGAGATGAACCAATGGCCCAAAAACCTTCAAGCATCGAGAAACTCCATTCCAAAAGGCCCTGCTACCCAAAGTTATCCCAGCTGCCTTTCCTTTGCCAACCTTGGTGAGGTTGTTCTTTGTCCACTCATCACTCCATGTCATATTCCTTAACTCATTTCTTTTCTTGTACAAGCTTTGCAAAGTGAGGTAGGCTGATGCAAACCTAGTCACTCCTGGCCTTATTATGTCCCTCTTCTTGGTGAAACGCCTCATCAAGGCCAAGGTCCTATGATGTGAGTAGATAAATATTGTAGCTGCTTTTGCTTTGTCAATGGTTTGCTTAAATTTTGGGTTTGCACCAATACTTTGCAGCATCAAATTGATTGTATGCGTTGCACATGAACTCCAAAAGATTGTTGGCCTCTTGTCTTTGAGCAGTTCCTTTGCAGCCATATTGTTTGAAGCATTATCTCGTAACCACCTGCACCACATTTTCTGCACCCATCTTCTCAATACAAGCATCAACATAAGTAAATATTAGCTCAGCTGTATGTGGCTCATCGGATGCCTCCCATGATTCTATAAAAGATGTACCCAATGAGCAATGTGAACAAAGGTTCATTATGGACCTTCTTTTCCTATCAGACCAAGCATCGGTCATGATAGAGCAACCTGTCAGGATCCTCTCCTCTTCATGTGCTTTTAGCAACTCCCTAGTCCTGTCAACTTCTTCCTTCAATAGCTTTCCCCCAAGCTCATAATTTGGGGGATTTCAAAACCAGGGCCAAATCGCCCTACTGCCTCACAAAACCGTTTGAAGGCATCGTTTTGGATGGCATTGAATGAAATATCTGCAACAAGATATATGTCCAAAGTTAGATTATTCTGACAGAAAAAATTACATAAACAACACCATTGAAGTCTAGACATACTTGATTGATATATCCATCTCGCAAGGTATTGCTTGACCTTCCAAAGCCTTTCCTTGAAAAGAGCAGCAGTGATGCATTGTTGCCGCCTTGCTTGTGTTGTTGTAGCATCTTTGGGAGGGTCTATAGGATTGGCAAAATTATCCATAGGACCCAACTTGTTAGGTTTAGAAGAGCCAACGCCTTCAACTTCTTGACTTCCATCCTGGACAACAACAGGTGATGCAACTGATCCATCCCCAATAACTTCTTCATTACGAGCTTTTTTGGCCCTCTTCTTATCTTGTGCTGCTTTAATAGCGTTGGCACAGTCATCCTTCTCTTCCTTTGTAGCATCTCTACATTTTGAACAAGCATTGCCAACACCAGCCACATGTTGCTTCAGCCGGTAAATTCCTCCATTCACCTCCTTCTTGCACCTTTTGCATGTTACTGCATTTTGATTATTTGGATCTGCCAAGTATCCATACTTCCAGCCAACGTCATCTGACTTCCTCTTAAAAAAAGCAGGAGCATTCCCCTCAGGTGCCGAACCAGCCGAAGACATCGCAAGTCCTATACCAAATCAATCTTAAATTAATGACTACTGATTAAACAACTAGCACTAGCAGGTGCTAGACCAAACCAAGCTTAAATTAATGATTAATGATTAAACAACTAGCACTAGCAGATACATCATGCACGCGGCAGCAAACCAAGCTTAAATTAATGATTAATGATTAAACAACTAGCACTAGCAGATACATCATGCACGCGGCAGCTAAATAGAACTAGAAGCTACAAGCTAGAAGAAAAGCATCTAAAATACCTGTCCTCGCTCGGATTCTAGCGGCTCTTGCTCAAGATTTAATGAGCAGAGCAGTCCTGCACAGCGGGAGAGCCGGAGAAGTCAAATCCGTTGTAGATTTGCAGGTTGCAGTTGATGGAGAGGGAGGAGAAAAATCGCCGCCGGCCGCCGGCAGGAATCACGCCACGCTGGTCGGGATGTGCATGACGGCGGCGCTCGTGCCTCGTGCGCCGGTGGGAGGAATGACCGAATGAAGCTAGGGCAAGGGAAGCATCGAGTGCGCTCGTTTTGCTGCAGGCCGGGGCCGAATTTGGTTGCTGGCCCACGAAAAAGCGCGAAAAGCGCGCTTAGTGCCGCTTTTACCGCCTAAGCGTTTGGCAGCTTAAATCGATCGCTTCGCTGAAAGCGACGCGCTGGGTCATCGCTCAGCGCCTAGGCGGCGCTTAAGCGGGCGAAGCGGCCGCTTTTTAAACACCGACCTAAGGTCGTACGAGTTGCGGTATGTCTTGCATTTTATTGTACCAACCTTCCTAATGAAAGACACCCTACATTCTACATTCTTCTACCCCATCTTCCCGTTCTCCTAAATATGCATATGCTTATCAAGAGTCATCGTCATCTGCCAAAAAGTTAGAATTTTTTTGAAGACTTAGTTGAAAATATATTTTTCCAAGAAAAGGAGTATATTCCATGGCATCGGAACGGGGAAGAAGAGGATGCAGCTGAGCAGGAGGGACATACAATGTAGAACACTTTCATAAGAAAGGCAGGTGCACACTATGCAATGCATACCACAATTTATACGACCTGGAGGTAAATAGGTCAAGATACTTGGGTATCCCCCGGAAAATCAAATATAATGTGGCATACACATCACAAAGATGATCCGGGAATACCCAAGCATTCGACCATGTCTACCCCAGGTCGTACGAGTTGCGGTATGTCTTGTATATTGTTTGACCAACCTTCCTAATGAAAGAAACCCTACATTCTATATTGATCCCCCCAGCCTACCTCCCCTTCTATCAACAATCATCATCTGCCACAAAGATTGGATTTTTTGCTCTCGGTGCGGGTTGCCGAATCAACGGCTATCCAACGCTATCGTTAAGGTCATCGACTCGTATGTCAACATGTTTCCAACATCCGAGGATGCGGTCCCTGCTGCCACACTCATCTCACTTTGCCCGCTTTCATCATCGAGCATGGCTAGACCATAAAAAGAGAGGAAAGAGAGGAAGAGATTAAAGAGAGGTAAAAAAATAGAACAGATAGGATGAAATAGTTTTTATTTAAAAACAATGGTCTAGCCATGAAAGAGAGGAGAAAAGAGAGGAAGAGAGGAGAAAAAAGAGGAAATAGAGGAAGAAAGGAGAAAGAGATAAAGCGAGGAGAAAATAGTTTTTATTTGAAAAAAATGGTCTAGCCATGAAAGAGAGGAGAAAAGAGAGTAAGAGAGAAAAGAGATGAGAAAATAGGTGGCTAATGTATAATTCAGATAGCCACGATAGATAGGTGGCCAATTTTATACCATCGGTTTAGCCACGATGGATAGGTGGCAAATGCATACACAATATTAGCATGCTCAAAGGCTCCAAAATGCCACACTAAATAAGCACTGAAATCAGCAATAAATCAGCACTAAATCATCCCAAAATAGCAGTACAATATATCCTATGCATAAACATGAATCATACATTTAAGCTCCAAGAACTAAAATACTAAGTGACATGTAAATAAGTATACAGGGCTATCCATAGATACGAGATCATGGCCTTCCAACAGCTTAAGTATGCTATGTTGACTGAACCGTTTAACATGGGGGGGGGAATACCAAAAGGTCAATTTCAAAGTTCGAACACATCAAATGAGTACATTTTCCAGAAGTAGATGATCCTATATAAGCATCAGATGCTAGAATATATTTGTTTATAACATGCGATAGAATAATTAAAGGATGCTTTACAATGCTCTAAACATTTGATACCTACAGGACTGTTCGGAGATACAATCGGGGCTATCTAACATTTAATCATTAGACCTAGACACCGAAGGAACTGCCTAACAAGTAACATGGAAGGATGGGACCGAAACAAAGGCAATCAACCATGTTCTACCACATTGAAATACAAGAATACTACAAACAGTGCTACTTTGTTTATGACTCAACAAAGGATCAGCTGATTAAAAAAAACAAAGGATCAACTCGGTGGTTTCACACTTGATCCGGCCAATATATCCTATGCATAAACATGAATAATACATTTAAGCTCCAAGAACTAAAATACTAAATTCGGAGATACAATCGTGGCAATCCAATCATCAATCAATCATCAATCAATTGATAGCAATGCAGAGCACAAACGAGCTAGCAAGTGGAGGGGAGGGGTGGAAGGGGAGAGCGGGCAGGCGTATCGGGAGGGCTCACCATTGGGTGAGGGGGAAACAGAGCGGAAAAGGGAGAGGGCATACCGGGACAGGAGCTCGGGCGGTGGGGAAGGGGGAGCTCGTGCTAGCGAGGTGGAGGGCCGGCGTCGGGGAGGACCGGTGAGGAGGAGGGTCGGTGTTAGGGCCGACGCGGTGGAGGGCCCACGAGTAGGAGGGCCGGCGCGAAGGGGAGGAGATCCGACGCGCGGGGAGGAGGCTCGGGCGGGGCGGGGAGGAGATCCGGCGCGCGGGGAGGAGCTCGGGCGGGCGGGGAGGAGATCCGGCGCGCGGGGAGGACCTCGGGCGGGGAGGAGCTTGGGCGGGCGGAGAGGAGATCCGGCGCGCGGGGAGGAGCTCGGGCGTGGAGGAGCTCGGGCGGGGCGGGGAGGACATCCGGCGCGCGGGGAGGACCTCGGGCGGGGAGGAGCTCGGGCGGGACGGGGAGGAGATCCGGCAGCGGGGAGGAGCACGAGGGCGGCGCAGTCGGGCGGCCTAGCGGCGTCGATTTGCAGCGCGCCAAGGTTTAGGGTTTGGGGACCCGCCCGCTCGCCCTTTTATATGCCCGCATTAGCCACGGCTGGATATAGGTTGGTGGGTCCCACATGTCGTTGGGACAACCGATTCCAACCGTGGCTATTGAGCTCCCACCGACACGCGGGGTCCGCATGTCGGTGACACAACCAATAGCCACGGTTGGTTCCGAAACCAACCGTGGCTATTGTTTCCTCCGCCCCACTTGTCATTGAGTGTTTATTTTTTTCTTGTGTAATTTTTCTTTTACTTCTTCAATTTTTATGCTAAAAACTATAATGACTTTGCACCTAATTTTTACCATGTCACTTTTTTAGTTGTTTACAAACACATATGTATTTTTTGTTTTTTCTACTCCATTACTTTTTAATATAATATTTTGTCTATACAATTGTTTTTCTTCACTTTTACATGACCCAAATATTTCAAAAAATTTAACAAAATTACAGTAGATTTTAATTTGTATGACAGATGTGTGTGCCAATTTTCAATTCAAAAATAATAAAAATTGTGCAGTATAAAAAAATCAAATGACACCATGTTTTTTCTATTATTTTGCACATTTATCATTTGCAAACTATAAGCCCGTTTGACCTACATTTTGGCATGCCATCTGTTTCCCGAGCATTCGAACTCACTTATATTTTTTATAATTTTTTTTAAAGATCTTTACAAAAAAAGTAGTTCAAATGGGACTATGCGTCTCGAGTGAGTGGAGTTTTATACTCGAAACTCACGTTGTTTGGTACCAAACATATTTATATGTTTTGAAAAATTGAACCCAAAATTCCACGTGTGTGTTTATTAATGGCATGCATACCGACCGAATGTTGAGGTCAAAATCGATACGGTTTATGAAATAAAAATGATTAAATAAATTTCAAAACGTACCCTAAGTAAATTTGAAGAAAATTCAATAAAATAGTTTAGAGATTCTAACAAAACAAAGTGGAAATGGATAGATTGGAATTTTATAAAAATTTAGAAACAAGACTCAATAAATTTGGACAATATTTGAATTCTATATACATGTTTCAAAATTTAAATAGAAATTAAAAAAAAATACAACCTAAATGAACTAGTGGATGAACTACTAATGGGCCTCATATTAAGAGTGAGGCCCAAATCACTATTGTTATTTTAAAAAATATTATTTAATTGATTTAAATTGTTTAAAAATAATTAAATTACTATCTTACACTTAAAAATGTATATATACAAATTTTAAAATTTAAACCTAAATGTATAAATAAATTTTAAAATTTATATCTAAAGAGTAAATGTTTTTTAAAATTTAAAATTATACCTTTTTATTTTTTTGATTTCAAATAAAAATTGAATCTAAACATTATTTATTCAATATTTTAACTCAAGTATATATATACAAATTTTAAAATTTAAATCTAAATGTATAAATAAATTTTAAAATTTAAATCTAAAGAGTAAATGTTTTTTAAAATTTTAAATTATACCTTGTTATTTTTAGGATTTCAAATAAAAATTAAACTTAAATATTATTTATTCAATATTTTAAATCAGTATATATACAAATTTTAAAATTTAAAACTAAATGTATAAATAAATTCTAAAAAATTTTGGCCCACGGGCCCGACCACATTAACCAACGCATTAGAATACGATCAAGGCCCAAGGCCCACGATGCAGTTCAAGATCAAGGCATAGCACAAACAGACGGCCCACATGGTAGAGCAGGGCCGTAATATATCGATAAGTTCAACACCATGTGCGGAGTGGAGCTTATAAGCCGGCACGGACGACTTTGGACTGGCGAGGTGGTACTAAACCCTCGCCCGCCGCGCACTGCTCAGCTATAGGCACGGTTGACTTCTTCAACCGTGGCTATTGTTAGGGTTTACAATAGCCACGGTTGAAGAAGTCAACCGTGGCTATAGCAACAGTTGTGAAATTATTTAATTGTTGATAATTTTATTTATGTGGCTGAAAATTATTAACAGGTAGACTTATTAAATATTTATTAGCACCTTTTAGATAATTGTTAAATGTGGTTATTTAAAAGATGTTAATTGATTTAAGTGGCAGTAAAAATAATTAACAATTTATTAAATCCATTAACGTTACTGAAAATAAATAGAATATTATTAAATTAATTAAAGTAGATGAAAAATTATTTAAAACTTGTTAAATTGTGAAAAGTAACAGAAAAAATGGAAAGGTTATTAAATTCATTTATTTTGCTAAAAATTCACTAAAATATTATTAAATTAATTAAAGTTGTTGAAACATATATATCTCGAGTACATCATAGGTGCATCGCAATGGAATAATGAAGGTACATTATCCTTGAACGATTTTTCCTTCGCAATCTGTGCGTAGGTATGGCATTCCTTGATACGATAGTTTTGCTTCAATGAGTTTAAATTTTTCGGATCCACGAATAATGGAACTTTATCATACCGATTGTATGCATCTTGATCGTCGACCCCATCCACTCCAAGTATTCTTTGTTTACCGGGAATAACAATGTGCTTCTTCTCATCCTTTGGATCGAGTGTATAGAACACTTGTTCTCGCTACCTTAGCAAGTATCCACGGCTCATCTTTATAACCTACATTCTTCGGATGGACGACGGTTAACCCGTATTCATCGACCTCCACCCCACTTGGGTGTTTGACCCATTTGCATTTGAAGACAAGAACATGTAAATCTGGTCCATAGTTCAGCTCCCCAATTTCCTTTATGTGCCCATAATATGAGGTGTAATTGTTATCGTCATCAAGGGCTTCAACTCGAACTCCGTTGTTTTGACACTTACTTTTTGTGTCCTTCTTTGAAGTGTGAAAAGTAAAACCATTAATGTCGTACGCCTGATAAGTCACCACAGTCTTTGAAGGTCGGACAGCCTAAAATTCTCAACATTTTCTCATCCATCGAGTCTCCACGTGGAACGTCTTGACTCTCAAACCATGATGTGAAAGTTTTCTTGTGCTCCTCGTACTAACCATGCACCGCTTTTGCCCCGAACATTGTTTAGTTCAAGCTCCTCAATGTGTTTTGCGAAATACGGGGCAACAATACGTGATTGTTGCAAGTACGATAGAAATGGGCTTTGTCAACTCGTTTATATTCGCGGTCGGTGAATGATTTTCGTCCTCGTATACCTTTTCCACTTAACCTTCCCTCATGACGAGACACGGGTACACCAATAGATCGACCGTCTTTAATATAATCTGCACAACACTCAATAATCTCCTCCGTGGTGTAGCCCTCAATCATTGAACCCTCCGGATGACAACGAGTACGTACATAGCGTTTCATAACATACATGAACCTCTCGTAGGGGAACATATGATGCATGTACACGGAACCCAAAGCAGATATCCGGTCAACAATATGAAGCATGAAGTGTTTCATAGTATGAAAATAGGATGGCGAAAAGCACATCTCGAGCATGCACATTGTTTCCTTTATGTGGGTTCGTAGGTTATCCAACTAGTGTTTATTGATCACCTTATTTGAGACTGCGTTCCGAAGTAGCACAAACGAGTTATAGTCAACTTCAAGAACGCTATTTTCTCCTCACGCGTTAGGGTGTAGCAGTCGGCGGGAGGTAGTACTTTCCGTTCGCTCATTCTTGCGGATGGAGCTCCGGCCTAATATTCATCTCTACAAGGTCTCTACGTGCGTTCAGTCCATCCTTTGTCTTACCGGGTAGGTCAAGTATAAGGCCGGTTGTGTCTGTCAAATACACCTTTCCCAATGTGCATCCAATCAAATGCATGAGTCACTTCCAATTCTTCCCAGTACTCGAGATATCCGTAGAATATAGAAAGCTTCTTATACGGCGTTGCAGCTTTTGACTTTGCAACTTCCTTCGCGGCCTTTCCAAATGTAGCTTTAATGTTTTTGTCTTATCAAAGACATCCCTAGAGGTCCAACGTCGAGGTTCTTCACCGGTCTCAATCGTACCATCAAATTGTTTGGCCATCCGTCGATACGGGTGGCTCCGATGTAAGAATCGACGAGTTCGAGCGTACACTCGTCTTCTTGGATGATGGAAGATACACGTGTGATGTATCGTCAAAACAAACAAAGCATGCCTCCTTTCCTTTCACCCGGCCCGAAAGCGCCCTTAACGCCGGGAATCGGTTACGGTCACGAAAATGATCGCTTTCAACGTGAAGTAGTATCTTCGGTGCTCATCCCACATACGCACACCTTCCAACCATAGTTTCCGCATGTCTTCAAACAAGTGGTTCCAGAAAGACATCTATGTCGTTCCCAGTGTTCTTTCGGTCCGGATATAAGAATGGACAATAATATGTACTTCCTCTTGTGGCACAACCATGGGGGTAGGGTTGAACATTGTTAGCAGCACAGTGCCAAACGCTGCGAACATTCCTCGTCATACCAAAAGGGTTCATTCCATCCGTACTCAATGCAAACCGTATATTTCTTGGCTCGTGCGAGAAGTCGTCACGGTGGTTACGATCGAAGTTTTTCCACCGGGTTCCATCCGATGGATGACTCAGCTTATTAGGGTCCCTCTTACGTGTATGCCATGTCATCGGTTAAGCATCTCTTGGGTTGGCAAATATCCGTCTTATGCGATCGACCACCGGTAGGTACCACATGACCAAGGCCGGAACCTTACTATCATCGTCGCTACCATTGACGATACTCGTTTTTCTTCCTCTTCCTGTCATTCTTTCCCCTCTTATTAGTTGTGTCTACATCATACTCCTCATTCCTCTTGTAACGACTTCGTTTGCACCTTGGACATCTCACGAGGTCCTTGAACTTCTCCCCCGGTATAATATACAATGATTTGGACATGCGTGGATTTTTTGCACACCCAAGCAATATTAGAGATATCAGTCTCTTAGCATAGTACGTGTTTTTTGTAACAAGTTTGGCTTTGGCAAGTGTATCCGAAAGAAGATCCAACAATTCAGTGAAACCGGCATCCGACCACCTATGGATGGCCTTCGCTTCATGAGTTCGAGAACCGTACGTAACACAAGTATTCTCTTTAGAACATCCCTTAGACTCCTCAAACAATAAATTCTTTGATGCCTTCTCTATTTGTTGCAAAGTTATCAAGCCCTCTTGTTGTCCCCGCATTGAGTAAAACTTGCAGCTCAACATGACATAACAATTCCTCGAACATCAAAATCAAGTACATTGTTCTTCTTCGACATGAAAATCAAAAGTCTCGTCAACTTGGACAAACTGTTCTTCTTCAACTTCAATCGGCTGCAACTCAACTTCGACCGGCTCGTCTTCTCCATGCTTTGTCCACCTCGTATAATTCTCCAGGAAACCCCTCCTCACTAAGTGAGATTTGATTACAAGTGTATCGGTCCACAATTTTTTATTCTTGCCGTCCATGCATGGATAATATATTTCTTGTCTTCCTAGATGCTTAGCATGCTCGACAGACCCTCTTAAGAAATACATCGACTTGACCTCGGAAATATGCACTTAATCTTGACTCTTCGTACATCCATGTTTTGTCCATCTAAACAAGCATTACGCCAATATTAATTATAATAAAATAATTACTAAATCAAATAATTACCAAGTATGAATATTAAGTATTTATAGAAAATATAAGGAAACTAAGATATTGCATAACATAATGTGCTAGAATTAATAATTATTAAATAATTACTAAATAATCTATTTACCATTATGAATATTATATATTTATAGAAAATATATGGGAACTAATATATTGCATAAGACAATGTGCTATCATATATAAAAACCCACTATACAAATTATTATTAATTGACTCGAATTTTTTAATAATTAAACCGTGCTCTAGGGGTCTCTCTCAAGAGAGCATAAAGTAGATCTTAAATTGACATGAAAAAGGCTTGTAAGACATGATTTTTTTGTATGCAACACAAGCACATGATATATGAGCTTATTATACACAACTCAAACCAACAAGAAACCTACAAACATGAAGGAATTTGAAAAATCGAAATCAAAACCTAGGTCAAATGGTAATCCAAAATTCTCCATGATTACAACACTATAACAACAAATAATACATGGGATGAGTTTCCCTTACCACGGAGAACAAATTTCTGCAAAAAAACGAGATCAAAACCTTCCCCCTCGGTTTTCATTTTTTTCTCAATTTTCGAGTCGCCACACTTGGACTGAGCTCCTGTTCTGTCCGAACGCGGCTTTTATACTGTGCAAAACAATAGCCACGGTCCACTTCTTCAACCGTGGCTATAGAAGAAACTATAGCCACGGTTGGTGACGTGGACCGTGGCTATTGGTGGAGGCCACTATAGCCACGGTTCACAAAGCCAACCGTGGCTATAGTGGCTTCTATAGCCACGGTTCGAAGGCAACCAGCCCCGCCACCTACTGTAGCCACGGTTTATTTTCTTTGCCGTGGCTACTTAATTTTGGGTGGCGTGGCTGTAGCGAGTTTTTGTTATAGTACTAAATCTAGATTGCCTATATTCAAACTTCCTCCACCTCATTATTTTCTATCTTTTTTTTTTCATTTTCCATTGGCAATAAGAAAAAGCACGTACGTCCTCCGGTCCTAGAGAGAGAAGTTTTGGCAGCAACAGCCGCGGCTGCACGCTGGTGACCGTCTGGATGAGCCAAGCTGCTGCACTCTGCTGAATGATTGGGCTTTTGGGCGCAGCTATGAGGACTTCAGCCAGAGAAGGGCGAGATGTACGTAGCCACGGAAAACTGTGTGTGTGCACGTGAGGGCAAGGCGCGGAAAATAGGGGAATCGCGCGGGAGGTGAAGGATAGCTACCAGCGCATGGTCTGCAAACTTGACACTCCAGGCCCATGGGAGAGCTACCGAGAAAATCGGGAGAGGAGGATGGATAAGACGTTGGATCGCGTTTTCACCTTAAGCTTTGTATATTTTGCACACAGGCCTATGTGACAATTTTTTTAGAAATTTAGCCAGAACCAGGTTTTAGAGCTCACTAAACTAGGTATACTGACCATGGTAGCGATGCTAGAGTGGTGTTTTTGTTTAACAAAGTGATGAAGTAGCAAACACGGGCCAACTATAGAGCAATTTTGCTGGAAAAAATTGATTTTGGATCTCAATATAGATACATCTGTACAAAGCTAGTTATGCGCCCATTGCTGTAACAAGGGCCTAGCACTGACGTTGTATTTTTATGTAACAACAGTGACAATAAAATAGCACAAATGTGCCACTTATTGAGCAATTTAGATGAAACATGTTGGGTGTTGGTTTTATATATCCCATGTTCCTCATAGAAAATATGGTAGTTTTGTAGTATTAAAAATATGGTAGTTTTGCAGTATTTTCTAGAACTACCAAGACATATCATACTTTGTATTCCACTATTTCCCCAATCAAGGTATCATTTTGGCTTCTAAGCATCAACATAATGCAAAAGAAGAGGGGAGCAACAAACGTTTAAGTACATAAAGTACTCAACAAGTGGGGGAAACTATGACATGAAAGCTTACACAAGGATAGAGCACCTAAGTCTAATTGATTTACTAGGTTATTGTACCAACAGGTTAACCCACTTGTTGGACAACACACATTACCACACCTGTACCAATGCTCTTGGTTGCAGCACCAAAAAATTACAACACTACAAGTTACTCCACCTACAACGCCCAAATCTAGTTACCCCACCAGATCCAACCCAAAACAAGTCTCATAGTTCGTGTGAGGATCCAGCCCATTCATAACCGTGAGCACGACTGTTATAACAGTTTTACACTTTGTAGAGGTTGCACAACTTTACCCACAGGTTAGTGATTTCATCACTATTCAGTGACTAGAGTCTCCATGTTGCCAAAACACTATCGTAAGTGCTTCCCAGTCTGCTAACAGAGCCACACTAAGGTTCCATGGAAAAAAACTGCGCATGCAGGGATGTATGTGTAATCCATGGAAAATCTCTCTCTCTCTCTCTCTGTGTGTGTGTGTGTTCCATTTGAGGTCATATGTACCAAACGTACTTACACTAGCATTATTTAACTGTTGCCTACACACAGTGTAACATCCTGGCCCAGGACAGGATTGATAGAATATTCATGTCAACAAGTTGCAACTTCTTTTCCGGAAACTTATCTCTAAAGAACTCTGAGGTTAAGCGTGCTTGGCTTGGAGCAATTTAGGGATGGGTGACCGACCGGGAAATTTCCGGGCGTGCATGAGTGAGGACAAAGTGCGTAGAAAAGACTAGTGTTGGTCCGTGGGGAAATCTTGAGGGCCTATTAAGCTGCCAGGTGTAAGCGGACCCGGTCCAGAGTGGCGGGACGTTACACACAGTTTACATAGAGGTTGATCTGTTTATGCAGTGGGCCATAGTTTACACAGGAGTTGAACTGTTACATGAAAGTTAAACCACCGTTTACACATTTCGTTATAGTTTATACTTAAGTCATCTGATTCTATAGAATTCTTAAAGGCATACTCCAATACAACTTGATCTCAAGGCGTACTCCAACACAACTTGATCTCAAAGGCATACTCCAACAGAAATTCACTGTAGACACCACATATCAGCACAGGCCTTTGACAAATGTACGAAATGTTATTTCCCTAAAAAAATAAACGTTACTGCACATTCTTCTTTGCATCCATTGCCTGACCCATCTTACGTATATTGATGCACATATTCATCCGCAAGATGTCTGCCAAGAACTCGGGAAGCAGGGAGATCAAGAACCACATAACGGAGTGTGGCCAGTACGGACAACACCTAGGCTCGTATCCAATGTGGCAAACAACAGCGCGAGCATACATGTCGGCGGTTGGGGCTGTGAAAGAAGGATCTACGAATTTAGCCATCTTTGTGGCCACGTTCAGAGGAACCTAAAAAATAGATCAGAGAATCGAAGTTAGAAGCCAAAAATTCATAGATAGGGACACACAACATAAAGTCTTATTCAAGCACCAGGCTATTAGTACAACATGCTGGTGAGGTCATATTAACTAGACTGCAAATTTCTAACAATTAACCATATTAATTTGCGATGCAGTATTTTAACACATAGGATCAGCTCCTACCAAAGTTCTTATTCGAATGATCCGAATAATTACTGCATTTATTGTTTACAGAGAAATGTGAATGAAAAAGAAATCATTTTGACATGAGACAAACAATATTTATGGAAAGGATTAATATGGCATGAGACAAGTAATATTGTTCAAAGAGAGAGCTGTGTTATTACCACGCATTGCACATCAATGCCCTTGTTCTTGTACTCCACATAAAGGCATCTCGAGAATTGGTCAACATACCTGGGATGTAAAAAAAAACACAGTTATGTTTAGCACTATTACTTTTGGTGCATTACTACTTCTCATTCGATAGTATGCTAGCATTATCAGTGGACGCAAAATTTACTTGATTTTAGTAAGTTGAAGAGATTCAATGTTTATCATCTCGGTCGAGTCATTGTTTGCCCTTAAAATGCTGCCTTAGATAAAAGAATTGTTACATCCATCTTTCCCAGCTCCCCTAACACTAAAATAAATCAGCGTGTGCAGCTGGTTTAGGTTCACAAGGATCCGACTGTGACATGTGAACCGAAACCACCACGCTAATTTGTTTTTTTATTTTTGTAAGACGTAGAACCTGCACCACGAAAATAAGGGGGCTTGCTAATTGAGTCTCATCATCCAGCACTACTAGATCGAAATTGGATGGTATACAAAAAATAACTTTGTCTATAGTCTATATAATAACATATTTTTTTCACTATCTACATGTTACATAACCCTACACAAAAAAATAATAATGCAAATATATTATTATTATATATATATATTTGACCAAGAAATGGACTCTCAAGGCCTAGAAATTCCCATGTTAATCGGAGAAAAATAGAAAATGAAAAATTACGCACCACTACCATTACAAAAATATTAAATCAAAAGAACCTTATACATAATTAAAAAATTACCCACCACTACCATTAAAACAATAAGACTAAAATGCCCTCCCATATTTTTAGAGAATTACCCACCATTACCGTCACTACGTTCGCTCTCAAGGCCTAGAAAGTTGAGGTAAATATATTATTAGATTGCAATACATGCATTAAAAATTAAAAATAATGTGTAGCTAAGACAAATATAAATTATCATAAATTCATATACTATATAATTAAAATTTAATTTTTATAATTAAAAATTAAGACAAGCAGTGCAAATACACGGATAGGTTGACTAATTCTATCACAAATTATTACGTCAATTGAAGGTTACTAAACGTTCAGTCAGCTGAAAAGAAGGAAAGATGAAAAAAATAATTAAGCAAGAATCATACTGAGGGGAACTCACGCTTTGGTGGCAGAGTAGACGGAGTTGAGGGGATCGGAAGGTAGAACGGAGGAGGAACCGGAGCCGATGTTCACGATGGCACCGCGCTTCCTCTGGAGCATGCCCGGGAGCACGGCCTGCGTGACGCGCGTGAGGCCCTCGACGTTGACCCGGAGCAGGCTGCGCAAGAGCTCCTCGTCCACCTCGTGGAGGTAGCGCGCGTACGGGTACGCCACGCCGGCGTTGTTGACGAGCACGCCGACGTCGAGGCCATGGATGGCCCCCTTGAGCGCCTCCACCTCGGCGGCCATCCCCTCGCCGGAAAAGTCTAGCACGAATGTCCGGACCTCCGGGACATTTGGGTGCCTGGCCTTGATCTCCGCGGCTACCGAGGCGAGCTTGTGCGGGTTACGGCCCACGAGGAATAGCCCGAGACCGGCGTCGGCGAGGTGGAACGCGATGGCGAGGCCGATGCCGTCCGTGGCGCCGGTGACCACGGCCCAGGAGCCGTAGCGTTGGCGCAGGTTCTTGGCCGGGCGGAGGAACATGGCGTAGAGCCAGAGCGCCAGGCGCAGGACTGCGCGGGCAATGACAAGCAGGCCCACCGCAGCGAGCGCCAGCACCCACGCCGGCTGCTCGTGGATGAACTCCGCCATGATGACCGTGGTGCCTGAGAACGAGCTTGGTCTTAATACACGGAGGAAAGACTCAGTCCACTGCCGATCTATTTTCATTTTTTTGTTCGTTGTGTTTGTCTTGGATCAAAACATTTGCAGTTCAGTATCGTGCATTGTATGACCAAGCCGCCGAGTAAGGCGAACTCTAGCTAGCTCACTAGCACTACTGCTAGTGCGATTATATATGGCTGCGCGTGGGATGCCGTTGCATGCCCCCGGGCCAGTGAAGCAACCATGATTGTTTTTCTTTTCCTTTTGGTGCATCTCTGCAGTCAGGGAATAATTATTTACCAAACCGTTTCAGGTTACAACGCATACATAAAAAGTGAGAACCATGTTGGTGCTACATATCTGAATCAAAAATGGACTAAAACGCAACACTATTGAGGGCGCCCTATGGATTACATTCGTAGAACCGGCACGCACTACATGTATCTAACTACAAGTTTTTATTACCGAGTCCTTGATACCCAAAAGTGGTACCTTGAGACGCATACAATAACTCAGGGAATGTACGTACAAGTGCTGGTTCTTGATACTATATATAGTATCATTGATTTTCAGCTTTCAGCTACTTATAAACAATTCGACGGTAATGTGTATGAATGATATTTATATATGTATATATCGTAGTTGGCATGAAAGTAATTGTCATGCATGACAAAGGACCATGGATATAAGTATTTAAACATACTAAGTTATAGTAATTGGACAGTTTCCATCAGCCTCGCATGCGTTCCTCAGTCAGACATCAAAATCATCATCCCAGGCATGCTTGTGTAGTTGTGATATATTATCATATCCCGCCATACATCAGGCAGCGAGAGGCTGATAGAAACTGGCCTCGTGGGTCACATGCCCGTTTTTTAATTGTTCTTCCAACTGATTGGTCTCGCCAGTGATATCTGTACTCATTATTTTTGTACGGAACATAGTTGTATAATCAAAATCAATCATAAGAAATATTGTTTTAAAGTTGGTACGAGTGGACGTGTGGGTAGCATCAAAGGGATACAGATCTCTGACATATAATTTGATATGTGCCGTCAAAGGGACGTGCGGGCAATGACTACGAGGCCCATCCCATGGCTGCCATGCTGGTGCCATCTGAGTGAAGAATTGGCTAAAGCCCAACATTAGTGTGGTTGCCCTATGGATTACATTCTTAGGAACGGGTAAGCTATGTTAAAACAAGTTTTATTAGCGAGACCGTGTAGTACTATAATTATTAATGTTAGATTGTACGAAGAAACACAACTGCCAAAATGATTTTCACGTGCACGAGTCCTTTCTGAAGTGGTAGGCATTCAGTCACTCTGGTGTGGGAAACCAGTCACTGCGGTGCCACCAGGAGGTTTAAAGACCTACAAGTCTGATGCACATAACTTTTAATCGGGATCAATAATATTTTTTTAGTACAAACGAATATTTTTCACATATAGTCATGCAGTAAATGTACAAGTGCTTTGTTCTTTGTACAGTTGCATAATTTATTTTTACCCGTTCTGAACTGATAGACAATTTGTTGACGGTAATGTGTTTGAACAATACTAATATGATGAGTACCGTTATAGGTCCAACTCGATTGTCCTACTTGTGTACAACTCAAGCTATTATAGAAACTATATATCACTATTTGGAAATTTAAAACACTTGATTACCATATATTTATCCATTTGGAACAGAGTTGGACATTCGGGTTGGCTCTACCGCAGTTCCCTAATATGATACCGTAGTTTGTATTGAAGGAACTTGTAATGATAATCAGCCGTGGATAAGTATTTACGTATTTGTATATACTAAGTAATATGCTGGCCATTAGGTAGTATATATAACTGGAAAGTGATCCGGTGTATCGTCTATAGCAGTATCTTTCTTCACTCAAACATCAAAATCATCGTGCGAGGCATGCTTGCGTTCTTGTCATATTATCATGAATGCTCACCAAAACAGCAAGCAGCGACATGCTTCAATAAACTGGCCTCGTGGAGCACATGCCCATTTTTCAATTGTTCTTATGACTGATTATACTGGTAGCATCATAATCATACCTGTACTCATTATTTTGTTAAGCACAGTTGTCCAATAATGCACGAAAAATAATATTGTTTTTTTATGTGGGTACAAATCTGCAATAATTTTTCTAGTGGCAAAGTACAAATCTACAATCTTATATTTGATTGTTCATTGAACATGGTGCACGTATTAGTAGTATAAAAATGATACAGATCTCTGACACATAAATCCGTATGTGTCATTTAGTAAATCTCGACAGTGACAGTGAGATACATATGCTTCACTGATTTATGAGGTTGAGATGTTATTTTAACTTTATCTACAAAAAAGTGAGACATTTATGTGATACAAGACATGGAGAAAAATGAGAAATCTACATCAGGATCATAATAATTATCCTAAGCAAGAGAGTCGGTTTTTTTTACTGTAACCGTGAAGGTGCAGCAGCCAAACTTTGCCAATCACAGAGTAATTTAATTAGGGGGAACATGTTAGTTTTGGGATCACAATAATAAACATACATAGGTATAGAACTACATATAGGATAATGCCGAGCATTCCAAGTACCAGGGACGAAACTGGATCATATCTGACAATGTCTTTCCCACATCTTAATCCTCAATTATTTGTCGGATTCAGAACGGATCGGATGATATTTGGATGCAGTTACAGATACAGATATTTTTGAATGTAGGATATGGTACGTATTTGGGCTAGAGGAGGGTTGGAAGCGAACTTGTATCGGATAATTAAATATTATACATATAACCATAGAAAATGCATGTCGATTAATAATTTATACAATAAAGTTATTCAATAGTAATATAAGAAGCATAAACGTTGGTTGGAGAAAACATACAATTACTTGAGCATATCATACATCCTAATATCTTTTAATCGGTAGCAAGAAATTACATATTTTGCTTATAATTTTTGGATAATTCTATTCCAAACTTTGGATAATCCACTTGTAATTACTGGATAACCTCTATCCATCACATTTTATTAATACCAATACCATCATATTTTATTAATACCAGTACCATGCACTATAACAATCGACCACTGTAGCCACGTCTCCCAAAACCATGTGGCCACGATAAGAAAAATGGACCGTGGCTACAGTAGAGGGCAGGCTACTGTGGCCGTGACCCGTGGCTGTAGAGGCCACAATAGCGGCGGTTGGCTTAATTTGTGAACCGCCGCTATTGAGCCTCTACCAATAGTCACTGTCCACTTCCCTAACCGTGGCTATTAAGGCCACTGTAGCTAGCCACGGTTGGAATTGTCAACTGTGACTATAGTGGTGCTCTATAGCCACGGGCGACCTGGTTTACGAGGCTACAAATGGTTGCCACGGTTTGGGCAGCCCGCGGCTATAGAGCTCCCCAACCGTTGTTATAGTGCGTTATTGCAGCAGTGACGCTAACATGTGCTGGCGATTTGGTAACCTCAAAACACAGCCAAAATGCATTGAACAGCATAATCTATTATTGCTAAACAATGAAAAAAATTATAATACCATCATGAAAATCGTTAACTGTACTATTCTATTTTCAAACCATTTTACCTTGACTATCAATGATAAAAGTAGAATTGCGTAACTCAGGATAAGCTAAAATGATCAGTAACTGGAAAAATGCGAGCAACTAGTAAACTCTCGGTCTGATGGAGTTGATAGGGGATCAAAATGCTCAATTGTGTTGTATTTATTTATTTTTATTCAAAACAAAGATGGTGACAATGTTTGATGTCAAGTAGGAACAACGGAAGCATCACAACAACGACCAAGAACCGACGACAGAAGTATATGCGGCATTCAGCCACGCCGTCACGGTGTCATCGGTGGCCGCTTACGACAAAGACTCCGAGGAGCAGGTGTTGGCCATAGCTCCGCTGGCTAAGGACACATAAACATCGAGCTCGTATATTTCGTTGTGGTCGTCATCCATGCTGCAGATCCTCCATAGCACGTGCCCGGAGGCCTTCCGGAACACCCCGTGCCGCCGACCACGGTGAGCTCCCGCATGGAGGCGTCCTCCATGGCAGCAGGGGTGTCGTCCAGACGGCCCATGATGGCGATGGTGCTGCCCTTGTAGTCCCCACCAGCCAGCACAAGATTGGCGGACACGGTGAAGATGGGTGCTGACTGGGAGGAGACGACTAGGAAGCCCTCCTCGCGACCGATAGAAGCAGAGGCGACGGAGGCGGTCTCGGTGAGTGGGTTGTCGAAGACGATCATGTCGCCGAACGACATACCAAACGATGAGTCAGAAGAAGCAGGGCCCATGACGACCCTTGCAATGGTTGGGTTGCTGCCGGTTACGTTGTTGTGCGCAAACAATTTAAGGTGGGTTGTTTCTGCAGCCAGGGTAAACATAGGAACCACGATGACGAGGAAGATGAGGGCGGTAACATGAGGAACAGCCATAGCTGCCATGCTGACAGACTCGGATGGGGAGATATGGAGATATAGACCTTAAAATCGTGTAAGGATGATTGTTCGAGGAAGCTATCGGTACAACAGAGATATATAGTGCAGAGGGCCTCTGCAGGTGGTTCAAGAAATGTCAGGTACTCAGGTGTTCAACACTGGTACAATATTATAGCATATAGTTCACGCTCCAAGTAAAATTAATCATCGGTCAGTGGATTGAGCCTTTGAGGACCTAATAACCCTTCATTGTCAAGGGTTGACGACAATGGTGAATTGTTGTTGTTTTTTAGTGATAAAAAATGTTTTAACATATATATCACTAACACTATGCAACATTGTTCTCTATCATACTGCACGTATATGCTGTGGTGATTTCTGATTTGCTGTGTATTTGCAAATAAAAAATTCGTATTCTCCCCTAAATGATTGCAAATAAACATCCTCCTCAAAGGCTGGTGGCTCACTTAACTAAAACTCTGTTTTGGAAAGTGTGGAGTGAAAGTGTGCTTTGAGACGAATGACCTAAACACACCACATGACTGGTTAGAAATGTACGTGTGCATCGTTCAATACTAGTCATACATGGAAAAATACTTTTGACATTCTAGTATCGAAAAGTGAAGGTGTTCATGCATTATCATCTTCTGAACTGTTTTAAGATTTGAATTATGTTATATAGTTTAAGGGACAAATCTAGACACCTACAAAACCTTGTCAAGAGACATGTCCTACAAATTAAAATCATTATTGTTTTTCTTAGAAAAGGGCATTTATTAGAATTCCAACCGCTCTGTTAACGTTGACTGATAGATGAAGTCATTCGTTGTTAGAAGCCATGGAATTACAAAGATAAATGACTGAACCATCATGATAAGCACCAACTAATGGTAGAAATCACTAATAGGAGATACATTTTGAGAATCGCCATCCATTGTTTGCAAAGGCACTACACCACGGTTGAGTTACAACGACTCATGTCAGTTGGTATAAGTAAGCTATTATCGACTGACTATCAGTCGCTAAAACGGCGCGTCGCACGGTCGGTCGGTAAATCTAGTTTCACCGAGCCACGATCAGTCGGTAATTGTGACTCTAAACAACGTCAAACTATCAGACGGTAAAAGCTATATTTCACGTCTGACCATAAGTCGGGAAAAAGATAGAGCGAAAATCACGCGCCAAAGAGAACCATGAAAACCTAAATATTTCGTTCCTCTCGTTCTTCCCTGCCGCCATTTTTTTCCTCACCACCGCGCCACTCTTCCAAAATCCCCTGCGTGTTCTTCTCCCCACCGCCGCCGCCCACCAAATCCCCTGCGTATTCTTCTCCCCACCGCCGCCGCCCACCAGAGCAGCCTCCCGTGCCCTCCGCGCAGCCCATCCGCAGCAGCTGCAGCTCGCCCACCCGTGTTCACCCGCTGCAGCCGCCGCTCGCCCACCCACTGCAGTCCGCGCTGCGCCCAACCTGGGCGCCGCCAGCCGTCGCGCACTGAACTGGGCGCCGCCACCCGTTGCGCCCTCCTGCGCAGCCCGCCCGCGCCCCGCGGATCTGCGCGCCGCAGCCCGCCGTGCCTTCCCGTGCAGCTCGCCGCATCCTCCTGCACAGCAAGCCGCGTCCTCCCGTGCAGTCCGCCACGCCCACCCGCGGCAGCCCACGCGTACCGGCCTCCTGCTGCAGCCTCACGCCGTGCTCACTTGGACCTGGATCTGGTGGAGACCTGGACCTGGACCTGCTGGAGACCAAGGCAAGAGCCCTCTGCCAATCTCGACCAGGAACTGAAGCTGTCTCTCTGCAGCTCTCCGCCAGGAACTCTTGCAGAGTGAGTGGCCCTCTGTGTCATGGAATTTTTGTTCCTGAATTTTCTGCATTCTAGCTTGTACTCCGTTAATTCACGTAGTTAGTTGATTTCAGTTAACGATTTGGGCTGTGAGATGAAATATCATACTAGTAATTTGTATTTGCCTAGCACATATGCCCAAATTATTTTATGTCATGAGTATGTATTGATAAGTACAACAAAATTGCCTTTTTGCAAGAATCCATTTGTATGTGAGCCTGATATGATAGAAGCAAAGAACTGATTCAAGTGTGGTGGTTCGATAAGGATTTCAGAAAGATTACAATTGCAGCACGCTGTTGCGGATAGGAATAACCTGCTGTGGGAGCACTAGCTAGCACAAGGTAATTTTATCACACTCCAATCTTATAAGCTTATGATTACTTGTTAAATTGCACAATGTTTTCTAATTTCTTATGTCTATTCTTTTCATTTTCCTAGCACTTAAAAGTTTAATTATGTGTACATGATAATTACAGAAATGTACAACTATACCTATACTTTTTATGCTTACTGTGTGTTTTTAGATTCCATTTTGTAAGCCGCTTGATATCCCACATAAAGGTGTATGGATAAATCATGGATTGACAATGAGGCTAGGTACAACTTCTTTTTCTTGGCAATAACTATAAGGTCCTGTCTGTAGTTATCATCGGATTTAACATACACATTGCATGTAGGGAGACAAAGGCCTATCAACAAGGGGTGAACAGCTTCTTAGCTTTTGCATTTAGAAATTCAGCCGTAGGGAACAAGATATTATGCCCTTGCAGAAAGTGTGTGAACTCATTTTGGAGAGAGGCTAGTGAAGTCCGAGAACACTTGATTTGTGATGGATTCCTAAAAGGGTATAGAACATGGAACTTACATGGAGAAAGCTCCTCTTGTCCGAACCATGGTAATAGTCATGTTTTTGAGTCTATGGAGGAGCCTAACGAAGAGGATGACATATCCGAGGTGCTTAGGGACTTAGCTTGTGGTTTAGATGATAGAGGGGATCTGGAAGATGATGGTGCTTTTGAGCTGCCTAATGAAGATGTACCGGCCATTCATAAGCTAGCAGCAGATAATAGTCAAGAGTTATACCCAGGTTGCAAGAACTACTCAAAGCTACGTTTTCTAGTTAGATTACTTCACATCAAACTTATTGGAGGATGGACCGATAGAAGTTTCAACTTGCTAGTAGATCTGCTAGCTGATGCATTGCCTAAGGGTTCAGCACTTCCTAGAAACTTTCATGAAGCTAAGAAATTGGTGAAATCAGTAGGACTTGGGTACACTAGCATTCATGCATGTGAAAATGACTGCATTCTCTTTTGGAAGGAGCATGAAAAATCTAATTCATGTCCAAAATGTAAAGCATCACGTTGGAAATCAGAAAAGAGGAGTCTAGATGGGAAACGTGAGTATAAAGTTCCTAAGAAGGTCCTTCGTTACTTTCCTATAAAGAAAAGACTCCAAAGGTTGTTTGTGTCCTCTAAATCTGCGAGTCTCACAAGTTGGCATGCTAAACAAGAGCCCGTTGATGATGATTTGATGAGGCATCCTGCAGATTCCCCGTTGTGGAAGGATTTTGATGAAAATTATCCTGAATTTGCTGATGATAGTCGCAATATTCGTCTAGCATTTGCTACTGATGGTTTCAGCCCATATAGGTCCATGAATGTTAGCTACAGTATTTGGCCTGGTATTTTGATTCCCTTGAATTTTCCACCTTCCATGTGCATGAAAGATTCTAATTTCATCCTCTCCTTGTTGATTCCTGGTCCATCTGCTGCTGGTCCAAATATGGATGTCTATTTTCAGCCACTTGTTTATGATCTGCTTGATTTGTTTGTCAATGGTGTGAGAACTTATGATGCTTCAAAGCATGAATACTTTCAGTTGCATGCTGCAATCTTATGGACCATCACATATTTGCCTGGTCTAGGTAGTGTGTCCGGATTTGTTGTATCTGGTGAAGCAGCGTGTCCTGATTGCCATTCCCGGATATGTTCCCTTAGACTTGGTAATGGTAGCAAGTCATGTTATATGGGACATCGTCGCTTCTTGCATCCAAACCATCCGTTGAGGTTTGATGTTGATTCATTTGGTGGTGAACCTGAGCTTAGGCCAGCACCTGCTCCGCTTTCGGGGAGGAAATTTTGGAGTGTACCAAAAATCTGAATACAATTTATGGAAAGGACCCATCTGGAAAGAAACCAGCATATCGGCAACGCAAGGAAGATGAGCCATTAGTTTTTTTGAAAAGGAGGCCTATTTGGTTCATGCTTCCATACTGGAAGTACTTGTTGCTGCGATATAATTTTGATCCCATGAACATAGAGAAAAATGTTTGTGACAACATAAAGGATACTCTATTGGACATCGCTGGAAAATCTAAGGATAATTTGAATTCTCGCTTGGACCTTCAAGCTTTAGGTATTAGAAGTGACCTTCATCCTATTGAACTAGAAGATAGCCAATTTTATTTACCTCCTGCACCATACTCAATGAGTCCAGCTGAGAAGGGGCATTACAAAGATGGATGACATATTCTCAAGGACACCTGATATGCCTAAACTCACAATATTACTCAATGATCGTGGTCAGCCAGTTGGTGAAAAATCTAGGGAATTTGCTAGTGTCATTGGCTGTCAAGTTAGAAAGAAATTGTCAATTGCGTGTTTGGACTGGAGGCTTGTTGATGCTGAAAAGAAGTATGCACTATGGACGGAGTTAAAGGTAGTCCGTTCTCCTTCTACTCATGTTCTCATTGGACTAGTTTTGGATGTTTATATTTGATATATACTCATGTTTTGTTTTGTTTCTCTGTACAACAGGGATTTTATGATCTTGATGATGCTGTCTTCACTTGGGTGATGCGTACAGCAGGGAGGAAATGGAAAGAGTTCAAGGCAACTATAAAGGAGCTGTATTTTAGTGAGGATTTGTCTCCAGAGGATGCAGCAGAAAGTCCAGATAGCAGAGTTAATGATGATGATTGGAAATTTCTCTGTAACTATTGGATGTCTCCTGAATCTCAGGTAAGAAAATCTAAAGATGCAATCAGCTCTTTGATACTTATGTGGTTACATAACAATTCCTAATTCCTGCTAGGCTCGTTCGGCAATAGCAAAAACAAATCGGGCAAAGTTGCAGGTCCTGCATACATCGGGCAGCAAGAGTTATGCTTGTTCAGAGCATGATCTGGTAATGCTTTTTTCAATCTAATTTATTTATTCAATGATGAACTATGGCTCATCTCTTATTGACAAGAAATTCTTCTAGGCCACGAAACTAGGACGCCCCCACGAAGAGATGAAAACTTTATCAAAACACATACAAGGAAAAATGGAGTCCCATCTAGACAGGCAGAACCGATAATTGTAAGTTCTTTTTCCTAAGAGACATACAAAATTCATTTTCTGCAGGTAAAATATTTATTCCTGATTTATAATCCCATATTCTATTTCATAGAATCAACTTAAAGAAATTGTTGAAGCCCACCCAGAGCTGAAGGACAGAACAATTCAACAAGGTGATGCATTTGCTGCTGTTTGTGGGGAGAAGGAGCCAAGAGGTTACGTTCGTGTTATAGGTCTAGGCCCAACTCCTCAAGAGATTGGCACTCCAAGGTTGAAGTCTTATACCCCAACAAGGCTTCAGATGGAGATTCTTGCTCGTAAGAAGGTTGAAAGCGAGAAAGTTGCTCTCGAAAATCGGATGGATCAGTTGCTGGCCCGAATAGAATTGATGGAGCAAAGGGCGCAGCAAGACCGGGCAAGTGCAGAGCCTGTCTCACAAAATGGTTCCACTTCAGTACTAAATGTGGTAAAATGCTATCCTTTACTGATGAACAAAGCAATACTGATCTGATCATCTATCTGTTATTGATGAACAATTTACTGAAATGTTCCATGTATGTAGAACACAAGGTTGGATGATGCTCGAGAAGATCAAGGTGATGCTCGAGAAGAACAAGATGATGACGATTATGCTTCTGCAGATGAGTATTTGAACATTTCTAGCCAAGTGCAAGGATCAGCCCCCTCAAGACATGCAAGTCACAGGACAACCACACCAAGGAGTACTGGTGTCACTCGTTCAGAACATGATGATCTTGTAACACTCTCATCCTTCTCGCACATTTTCTACTTGTTATTTGCAAGTTCTCACATGCATGGATTTAATTCTTAGCAACCATTTGCACTAGGTTGGTAAAGATGTCATATTATATGCCTTGTTGAGGTCTGATCAACCTGTTGCTAAAGGAACAATTATTTCAACTAACCCGACCACCATATTGGGAGATCAGCCCCTTGGAAGGCAGTTTTGTGAAGTTATAGTGACTCATGTGCTGAAAAGAGATGCAATTCTGCCTCGTCCCTATCCAAATATGGATACTATGGCTGATGCTCACATGATGTCCATTGCATGGCCATACAAAAAAGTAATAAACTAAACTTAAACTGGTACTTTGTTTGACTTTTATTAGTGAACATAGTTTGTAATTAGTGTTAATTGTGACAGCTGAAGATTTGCAACAAGGCGCTGACATCTCTTGCTACAGGTATTTGACTTTGACTTCTACTTAATTTAGACAAACAAATATGGAAGTGTTAGCAAGAAAATATGTACTGCTGAGTGGATTTAAGTGGACTTGAGATATTTTTAATCTCTTCAGTGTAGTTTCAGTGAGCAGAAACCTTGAGCCAACAAGTGTTTGTTATATTTTTTTTTCCTGAAAATCATGTTTGCAGAGTCTCCATTCTTAGAACCTGAACATATAATTTGACTTGGAGTGGTGATGGCTACCTGTACAGTGTATTTGTCACCATTGCATCACTCTTAGACCTGAAAATATACTTTGACTTTACAATGTATTGTCATCACTGTTTTTAACTTGAAATGAGTTGGACAAACACTACTAGTAACCATAACATGTTCTTAGGTCTGTTATGGTATAGTCCAGATGTCATCATTGTTATTCTATTGTTTATTCTGAGCTAAGCATTGTTCTACTCTCTACAGGAAGTGGTGGACGTTGATTTAGCCATATTTGATGACTAGAGGCTAACTTTTGGGTTTGAGGCTCCATTTGATGACTAAGAAGCTCAGATTTTGTGTGAATCTCCATCTGATGACTAGAAGCTAACCCTTTGTGTGAAGCTCCATCTGATGACTAGCCAATGCTATTAGCTCAACTTTTGGTCGCTGTGATGTAGTGATTGTAGAAATTTCACTTGGGTATAAGTAACTGAAATCCAAGACTGATGCAACATAGTTATACTTTTGTAATAGGACCTAGAATTGTGAACCATCATAAGCACATGGGTCTGTAATGTTGATTGCTTGGCAAAACTTTAATTGCCGAGAGATGATGTGAGCATCACAAAGTTAATGAAAATTTATCGCTTCATCGGTGTGGCATTATATTTATTTCCATCTGTCTGTATATTGAATGGTTCTGTACACAGATTTGTTTTGATTGTTGATGGATAATTAATTGGGGATTAGTGTTAATAATAATTATTAGCACTGGTGTTAGTTTCAATGTGTGGCGATGGACTGTCAGTCGGTAATTGTACTTATAGCGTCAAACCATTGGTCGGTAATTGTATTACCAGCATCGAACAATCAGTCGGTACAGATTTAGAAGTACCAACGACCTATCAGTCGCTAAAACCTTGTCGGTCGGTAAAGGTTTTACCGACGCCACTTATAACGACATATGTTGTGGGTCGGTAAAGGTTTGTACCGACATATATGTGTCGGTAAAGGCCGTTTTAGCATCTGATCGTCAGTCGCTATAAGCGAACCGTGATGTAGTGAGGCTTCCATGCATGGTTGCAGTGTCAACCGCTCTACATGCCATCTTCATCAAAGTGCAGTAGTCTCCTGCAGCAAAAATCAGATAACATGCATAAAAGATGGTGTGTTTGATCAAAATTATGTCATTTTGGTACAGCCATATAGCCCAACACATAGCACAAACCATATTATTGTTGCTAGTTCATAACATTAACTGATAGATATGTGTCACCAATGATTTTGTACGAACTAGTAGCCACATGGAAGCGTTGTTAGGTGTTGAACTACAGTAGACAACTATATCCATGAATCATGGCCTAAACAGGTCTCCTCGCCTTGCTTGTATTATTTTTGTGATGATCCCCCATAAGGCAGCCTCTAGCTGAAAGGGAGAGAGACCTCGTGGATCGCATGCTTATTTTCTTATTACTTGTCCATACAACTGATTAGTTTTATGGACGGCATTAGAAAGATGCAAATATCTCATTATTAGTTAGCACTTAACTTCATGGCAAGTTAATTTAATAATATCACTATTGGAAGATTTTTATAAGGCAGAAACATAACAAATAGCCTAGAATGAAACTAATTACACAGCTGATTCTAGCCACTATACAGTGTCGGGAGCATATTTATTCTTTGATCTCTGTGCACAAACTCTAGGCGGACTTCTATTCTGAAATGTGCTTTTCAAGCTGCTACGGCTGATTCTTAATGCTTATTTCTAGATTATTGTTCTATTACATGTCAGTAAATTTACTAATTTGGCTTTTGATCATATCTGTCCCATACGCGAGACTATTACTTTGTATGTACAAGGATGCAGTAGAGGATCACAGATTATTTAGAAGTTCAAGGGAATGCCTTAGGGAGCAATTTCATAAACTAAAACCTATATCAGAACCTGTCAAAAGACAAAAGCTATAGATTACAACCATATTATTATTATTGACAATTCATAACAGTGCGCGGATAGAGATGTGCAACCAATCATATTGTAAAAATTAGTAACTTATATAATCAAGCAACCATAATTTGGTTATGCATGGTTGTGTACATATAAGTACTGTATAAAGCTCAAGCAACGCCACACACTCACGGGTCCAACACAAACCGCCACAATGTCCCGGGCCGCCGCGCCTGAGCAGCGCCCCGTGCGCTTCGGCATCATGGGCTGCGCCCTCATCGCGCACAAGGTCGCGCGCTCCATCCTTCTCGCGCCGGGCGCCGATGTCGCCGCCGTGGGCAGCCGCTCGGAGGAGAAGGCCCGGCTCTTCGTTGCCAACACCGGCCTCCCGGCCGCCGGCCTCCGCCTCTACGGAAGCTACGAGGCCCTGCTAGACGACCCGGACGTCGACGCCGTCTACATCCCGATCCCCACCACCCTCCACGTGCGCTGGGCCACCGCAGCTGCCGCGCGCGGGAAGCACCTGCTCCTCGAGAAGCCCGCCGCGCTCTGCGCCGCCGACCTCGACACCATCCTCGCCGCCTGCGATGCTGCCGGCGTCCAGTTCATGGACACCACGATGTGGATGCACCACCCGCGCACCGCCAAGATGCGGGAGGTCGTAGACGACAAGGACGCCATCGGCGACATTAAAGTGGTGTGTTTGTCTCAAACCTTCTTGACTTTGCTAGCTAGAAAATCCTGTGGGAAATTAAAATAGCCAATGCCGAAACATCGTTCCTTTTTTTTCAGTTGACTGAAAGCTTGCAACAATTCCATCTTGATTATCCTTCAAAAATTTATATCTCAACAAGAATCATCGCCATTTCCTTTTCTGCAGATGAACAGTGCGTTCCATTTTCGAGCAAACGAAGACTTTTTCGAGAGCAACATCAGGGTGAAGCCAGACCTTGATGCCCTGGGCGCACTTGGGGACCTCGGGTGGTATTGCATCCGTGCAATTTTGTGGGCCGTTGACTATGAGCTGCCAAAGACTGTTATTGCACACAGCGATCCTGTCAGGAACCAAGCTGGCGTGCTTCTTTCCTGCGGAGCGACGTTGTACTGGGAAGATGGCAAGAATGCCACCTTCAGCTGCTCCTTTCTCACCAACCTCACCATGGACATCAGCTTGATCGGCACAAACGGCACCCTTCACGTCACTGACTTTGTAATCCCGTATCAAGAGAAGTCTGCTGAGTTCAGCGTGGCCTCAAAATCAAACTTTGCTGGACTGCTTACTGGATGGGACCCACTGCCTAACAAGCATCAGGTCACGACGGACCTTCCACAGGATGCCCTCATGATCCAGGAATTCTCGAGGGTCGTGCAAAACATCCGTGACTTAGGTGGCAGGCCGGACGGGAAGTGGCCGGCCGTCACCCGGAAAACGCAGGTGGTGCTAGATGCTGTGAAAGCTTCTATTGACATGGAATTTGCGCCAGTCGAGGTTATTAATTAGCTGAATGCAACGCACCAAATAAATGGTCATCGTGTTGATATGTTTCTTCCCAGATTTGTACTTTATTATGTATCTGCTTAACTATTATGTATTCTACCACATGAAACTACTGAGACAATAAGAAATAAAGTAGAATACTATTTGTATTTATACCTTTTTCTTTATATTGACGCTATTAGAAAATAGTAACATAGGGGACTAAGCAAAAAGCTTAATGCCCACTAAAAGCCACTAAAATGGAATACCATCACTCGCATCCGTCCGTTATTCCCCTCTTCATCAAAACCTGAAATTGTCATACCTACCAATGATATCAGAGTGGCAAAAGTGGTAAAATGACCTGGTAGAACATGATCCATGGCACCATACAAAACTTAGTAATTATGATTAACAGATAATCGAAGAACGATTTGAAAGGAAACTAATTTTAAGCAAAACATCTCTCATATCGGGGGCACCTAATTTTATTAATCTCGGTTCATAGCAATATTCCTATGTTCGCGATGTCATTGTTCAAAATTCTGATAGGGGTGCTCATCAAACTAGACTTATCTATCAATCTTAACTCTTCTCGCAAGGAGGTAAGAATAATAAGAAATATCTCCTTGCCATGTGGGATCTCTTATGTCGCCAAAAATACGAAGGAGGACTAGGGGTCATTGACTAAGAGATCCCAAATAAATGTTTGTTAAGCAAGTGATTATGGTAGTCTCTAATCTAAAATAAATATTTGGGGTTCTAAGACTCCATCACAAGTGGGATGAAATAGTCCGACTCTTACTAATGGAGAAGCATGTTAAAGCCCAAAGATGAAGCCCTTCTATGTATATCCTATAATGTCAAAGATGGTTCCCAAGTTAGATTTTGGGAGGATACATGGCATGGAATTAAAGCATTCAGTGACATGTACCCCGACTTATACCATGTGAGTTATAACCAGAATGTTTCTTTGGAATAAGTCATGGGGAATACAACTTACAATTTATCCTTCAGGCCACGTTGGTTGGGGTGACAATTTCAAATTTTAGGTTGTCAGATCGAAGGAACGCGGTCTCTTGGAAACTAACTAGGTCAGGGATGTTTTCAACTAGATCTATGTACTTTGTTTCTTATAGATCAAGATGTTCCTTTTTTGTTATAAGTTAGCCTGGAAGACAAAGGTCCCTCTTATGATAAAAATATTCCCATGGTACCTTGCCAGAAGGATTCTCTTAACAAAAGACAACTTGACAAAACGAAACTGGACTGGAAGCCAAAAGGGTTGTTTCTGCAATAGTAAGCAAACAATTCAACACTTTCTTTTTGTTGTGGTCATGCTAGAAATATTTGGAGGGTAGTATAGATGGCCACGGGTCTTAACCCACAAAGATCAACAACTCATATCGTTGGCGATTGACTTTCTCTTGTTAACCCAACAAAGAGTAAAATGATTCTAGCGTGTGTAGTTGTCATGTTCTGGGCAATTTTGATATTTGTTTTGATAATCTGAAATATACATCATTTTTGTATACTTTATTAAGGGGAGCATACTGACTAAGGTTATAGGGCACTGCTGCTGCTGCCTGAAGAGGTTCGAGACCATATTCGTGATGCGAGTCTGGTGTATGTTGAAGATGACTGCGCTTGATTATTTGCTGCTCATGGATGACGGTTTAATAATAGACTACTCCAACCTCCTTAATTTATTCCCTGTAATGATGGTCAGTCAACGTACTGTATAAAGACTCGTGATTGGAACTGACTTCGTCATCATTTTCAAGATACGGATTTATTAGCATCTTTTTTCCAAAAATAGTGAAGACTTCTGAATAAAGAACTGAACAGGTCTTAGCCATGCTTGTGTCATTTTGGTGATGATCTGCGTGAGGCAGCATCTAGCTAATAGAGTGGCATCGTGGAACACAAGCTTATCTTTTATTGGTTGTACATGCAACTGATCAGTATCGGATGGCTTAGGAGGATGTAGATCTGTCAATCATTTATGCGCGTAAGTTAGTTGCACAAGTCCGGTAAAAGAATAATTTATCACTACTAGAAGATCTAGTTTGATTTTTATCAAACGAAAGAAGAAGCAAACGAATTAGAACTGATTTTAGCCAATGTGCATTGTGGGGATCATATTTATTCTTTGCTGTGGATAAGTAGGTTCTTTTCTGAAACTTTCTTTGCAAGCTGCTACCGATGGATGAACATTATTAATGGATATTTAGCAGGACTTTCGGTACAACTTGAGATTAACCATTAATGAATGCAGAGCACTCAACTTTAATGTATTTGTCTGAGATTGGAAACGTAAAGTTTAGTAGGTATCTTGTTCAGCTGAAAATACACTATGGATTTATATATTCAATGAAAATGAATCAAAAATAAAATGCTATAAGGAAACAGGATAGAGGCCAGTAACTCGATATCCAAATGAATGAATTAGGAATGGACTGTGATAACTAAATACTCTGTTTCCGCCCCTCGTATTTCCACGTTTATGCCAACATGAGCTACAGGGCATCTCCAACCCACAGACAACCGGTGTCTGCAAATTTTGGGAATTCACAATACAGACAACTAAACAGACAACTCATACAACCCACAGACACAAGCTGTCTATTTGATTGTTTAATGCTCTATATGAAGCTCATGATCAATCATGAATATGATTTCTATATACCATTGTGTTGCTATACACCTCATGAATATTCAAGCATTTAGAACCATTTTTGACATTTGTACTCTTTAAAA
Source organism: Chloris gayana (assembly GCA_031894775.1). NCBI lineage: Eukaryota > Viridiplantae > Streptophyta > Magnoliopsida > Poales > Poaceae > Chloris > Chloris gayana. Next base: position 118,436 of record JAUNZO010002115.1, read on the forward strand.
ATAACATCCGTTCAGTTTCAAAGATCAAGCAAAGAGATGGATAATTGCAGAGGAATCACGAGATCAAGCAGTTCACTTCCTGAATATAACCATCTGACAATGCAGATCTGCGGTGCTTTTTCCATTCCATGCATAAACACACATATGGCCGAACCCAAATTTACTCCATCAGTGCTACACATGCATCAGAAAAATGACTAAGAAGAAGTTATCTTCAGTAGGAAAAAACAGAATTAGAAAAATGACTAACATAACGAACATGGCTTACAAACATGCTGCAAGATAGGCATACTGCATACATAATGGAATTAGCAGCTGCCACTATTTGATTACACAGTGTAATTGCATCGGTAGGTAAACGGATGGGCCTGAAGCCAATCACTTGGTCACACACAACGTTGAGCACTGGCAGTGCATGAACGCCAGAAACGACGAGCTCCACTTCGAACACGCCCGCCACGCGTTCCCTGGCAACTCCGCCGCCCGTCGCTCCCGATCCCCACGGCCGGATCTGTTCCCACTCGGCGCCGGTGAGGCGCGCGCAGGCGAATGGGCTGCCACGGAAGATGTCCTAGGAGAAGAAGGGTTGATGCAGTCGAGGGAGGCCATGTCGACGGAGACGGGGACGGGTCGTCACGGTTGAGGACCATCGTGTTCTTCCACTCCTGTGCCATGGCCGCATCTATAGCAACCCTCGCGCCGCCGTCGTCGCCGCCGCCTCGCGCTGCTGGGTTTCTGTTGCTACTAGATTGGAGATTGGGGGATCCTTGGATTGACGGGGTATATGGTTGACCGGGGAGAAGTTGAAGGGAAAAAATGGTGGGACGCGGCAGAGGTTCCCGCCATTCTCGCGCGAAATCAGGAGCGAACGCTGGATATCGCAGCGGATCCGTGGTCGCCGTCGAGTTTCGCAACTGCTTCGTATAGCGCGGCGACGAGCCGTCTGTAGCCATCGGGCAACGAGCCGAGGTCGTCGCCTCGTGAGACGACGGCTCGGCTGTCTGTTGCGCAAGAGGAGGGTTTCTTTACAAAAATCCCTCAAACCGACAGCGCATTTATCAGCGTTGTAGATGCCCTCAGATCGGCGCAGTTTTATGTGTAAAGACTGCTTGATTTGAGTGAGGCACAATTTTCCAAAGGTGATAATTTTGTGATGACGTGGCTTTATGAGAATTGAGCTTTTATATTAATCAATGACTACGAGTGGGTTGTGTCTATATAGAATATATAGATAGATAGATAGATAGGTTAGCCGTCCATGCAACTGGTTAGTTTTGGATAGCATCGATCCGGACGAGCTGTCAATCACTACAGAGAGAAGGATGGCAACAACTGATAGGGTCGACGCGTTGTGGATCAAAAGGTTATAGTTTATTAGTTCTCCATGAAACTGAAAAATGGTTTCGGATGGCATCAAGAGGATGTAGATGTGTCAATCATTTCAGTGAGTTAGATGCAACAGATAGAGAGGCCTCGTGGATCACAAGGTAATATTTTATTAATTGTCCATGCAACTGATAGAGAAGCATAGTGGATCACAAGATCTAACCATTATTCGTAACAGTTCATATAATATTTCTTAAAGAGATGTGTGACCGATGATATTGTACAAATTAGCAATCACAAGGGACCTGGAAAAATTCTAAATATCAATATCCTAGCGTTAGAACATATGTTTTACAACAATAGGCCAATGCAACCATGATGGATGATGTACAATCATGCATGATTGAAGCCAACATCATTTTGAAATTAATACACAGTTTGATTCAAGATATTTAAAACAAAATATTTTCTGAACAAAAATTAAATAGGTCACCTAACCTTGCTTGTCTCATTATCATGATGTTTTGCATGAGGCAACCTCTGGCTGATTGGGAGAGGCCGCGTGGATATCATGCTTATTTTTTATTAGCTGCCTTACAACTGATTAGCTCAAATGGCATCAGAAAGATGTATACGTCTCAATTGAAAGATGTAGATGTATCACTCATTTCAGTGTGTAATATAGTTGCATAAATGTGACAGGAAAACTTTAATAGTTTATCACTATTAGAAGATCTATTATGTTCTTTATTAAGGAGCAAACTAAAAAAACCAAATAAGAAGCAAAAGAATTACAGCTCATTCTAGCCACTGTATTGTGTAGGGGATGATATTTTTCTTCGCTCTGTGGATAACTAGGTTCTATTTTAAATTTTGATTCTGAGGCAGTTACCAACGGAGCTATGTTGTTCTCCAATGCTTATATCCTTATTATTCTTTTACTATATAGTATCGGTTAACTATTGGCAGTTCATTTATATATCTGTTCTATGCACGAGATTTTCTGTGCAAGAGAGAACAAAGAGCAAGGCTGCTGAATAAGATCAGTGCACTGGTACTAATTAAGGATACAAAATGGTATTCCGTTGACATTAATTTTTGAACGCATAAGTGTTAGTGATGCGGATGCATGGTTTAAGTATGATAATACGACAACTTTTTTAAAGGAAGCAAGCTCCGATCACAACACTTGTGTAAATGACACTGTCTCCTGGACCATAAGTATAACACGGCAGTTATTTAAAGATCACTATTACTTCTAATAATTTTGTTTCAGTTGACCACACTGTCAACTGGACTTTAAGTATGATATAACACGACAATATTATTTGAAGGTAGGAAGCTCCGATCACAACACAATGTGCAAATAGAAACATCATGTTATTTAATCTTTCCTAACGTACTATAGCTGATCTGCTGACATACGAGCACTTTCTACTGATACTTGTTCTTGTCATTTTCTTTGCTGATTTTCATTGTTTACTATATTCTTTCTCATTCAACACAAATGGTCCCTGAGCCTAGTGGTTGAGGTGGCTCAGTAGCACCCCGAGGTTCCTGAGTTCGACTTCCATGTGGAGCGAATTTTCAAGCTGGGATAAACAAAATCCCTTCGCCTCTCCTCGACCAAAGCATGTGGTCAACATCGCACCTAGGCAGCTAGGAGCTATGGTAACCCATAGTGGTTCCGTCAAACGTTCTCACAAGGTTGCTACAGGGGTTTATTTTTAGCTATTTGCACATCGATGGCTTGGTTGCTCTACCACTATCATGTATTTTTATCTTCCACTACATTGCTCTGTTTTGTAGTGTCGGGTGGTATCATTGCAAATTAACTTTCCTTTTCACATTAGTTTGTCAAATGAAGAATTCTGTGATAATTCAGTGAATGTAGAAGTGCTGGTTCTTGATATTGTAGTATAATTGATTTTCAGCTTTTAGCTACAGATAAACAACTAAATGGCAATGTGTATGAACGACAAAGGGCCACGGATAAATATTGTACATACTAAGCTATATATCCTACCCAGTAGGAAGTATAATTTGGCAGTTTCCATCAGCCTCGAATGCGTTCTTCAGGCAGACATCAAAATCATCATCCCAGGCATGCTTGTGTTGCCATGATAGTATCATATCAGTCCGTACAGCAGGCAGCGAGAGGCTGATAGAAACTGGCCTCGTGGGTCACATGCCCATTTTTTAATTGTTCTTCCGACTGATTAGTCTCACCAGTCATATCTGTACTCATTATTTTGGTATGGGATATACTTGTATAATCAAGCATAAGAAATATTGTTTTAAAGTTGGTACGATCCGCAATCTTTTTCTTCTAGATGCCAGGTACAATCTTTGTTAATTTAACTTACTGGACATGTTGGTAGCATCAAAGGGATACATATCTCTGACATATACTTTGAATCTTAATAGTTTAGGATGTTACAATCATATACATTTGAATCAGTCTAGCTGTTTTTAAATGTTCAGCCATTTTTTTATTTCAGGCGCCAACACTAGTAGCTATGGGCTAGGCACTAGAATGTTACAAATGGATCTGAGAAAAAATAACTAAAAAACTTAAGAATCTATTTTTTTCATACATTTTTTGTATGCTAATATTTTCAGAAAAATATCTACAAGAATAACCGACTATAGCCACAGTTCTAAAGGCAGAGTAACGGCGGGTGAGGTCACCTGCCGCTACGAGTGCGAGGCCAAAAATAAGGGCTATAGCCACAGGATCAAGGTCACCCGCTGCTACTGTCTACTTCCAAAAAAATAGTGGGGCCCATGTGGGCCCATGTGACGCCTAGTGACCAGCGCTGCCGAGTCCACCACCCGTCGCCACAATTCCTCCTGGCCCTCGCCGCCGTGGATCCGGTGGGAGAGGAGGTGGGGGGGGGGGGGAGGCCGAAACAGAATGGGTTCTACACCGCCAAATCCGGCCCTCGTGTAGCTTGTCGAAGGGAGCACCACTCGCTATCGGGGAAGGGGCACAGCACCCTGATCCACGCCGCGGCGGTGAGGAAGGGGCCGCCGCATCGGGATCCACGTCGTGGCGTCGGGGAAGGGACCGCCACCCCGGACCCATGCCACGCATCGCGGAAGAGGCCGTTGCCCCATATCTGCGCTGCCCAGTCATGGAAGGGGCCACCGCCCCGTCATCGTTGCAGGTGCTAGCGCCCTGGCTCAACGTCGCGGTGGCAGGGAAGGGGCTGCCGTACTAGATCCGTGTCGTGGCATCAGGGAAGGCGTCGCCGCCCCGATCCACGCCGCACCGTTGTGGAAGGGGTCATTGTCGTCGGATCTGCACCGCCCCGTCGTTGAAGGGGCCGCTGCACCCGGTCAACACCGCGCCGTCGAGGAAGGGGCCGCCACCTCCGGATCCACGCCGCGATAGGCCACTTGCCGATTCCGGATCCATGCCACCACCCCAGGATCCATGCCGCACCGGCTGTCGGGGGCCAGGGAGGAGGCAGCGGCGCGCAGGGCCGCTATCGGCGCACCATCTGCCCGTGACCGAGGGCCGGAAAGTAGGTGGCGGCGGGCTGGCAACTAGGGGCCGGGGATGAGGCAACGCGCGGTCTGTGAGATAAGAAGGCTGGAGGCGACAATCGAGTTAGGGTTTTCTTTTAGAGAAATACTTCAGTGAGAATAGGGGCATGTGCCCACCCCGGCTTTTCTCTTAATTCTAGTTAAATATAAATATTGAATCTCTGATTATACTATTAAACATGTCATACTAGTTGTAAATGTGTTGTCAAATCATAAATTGAAGTACAAAAACATCAAATTCTGGAAAATTCATGAAATTCTGTTAAATTTGATGAATTTGTCAGAATTTGATATTTTTGTACTTCAATTTATGAATTGACAACATGTCTACAACTAGTTTTACATGTTTAATAGTATAACCAGAGATTTAATATTTATATTTAACCATACTAATCAAAAATCTAGGGTGGGCACATGACACTATGCTCACAAAAGTAATTCTCTTTTCTTTTATAAAGCATAAGGTGGGTATGTTTTTTAACTACGCTGGGCTACTTTGTAGCGGGTGGCCCATGTTGTGAACCGTGGCTAAAAATTACACGTCTAGTGACGGTTCATAATGTGGGCCACGTCTAGTGAGTATAACATCTATTTATAAGGGTGGCCCATGTTGTGAACCGCCGCTACAAATCGATTTTTAGCCGTGATTGACAACATGGGCCACCGCTGTCGTGGTTGACAACATGGACCGCCGTTAAAAATAATTTCGATGTATAGCCATGGTTCGTTTTGGCTATCGTGGCTACGTGATTTTAGGAGGCGTGGTTACAGTGGCTGATTGTTATAGTGAAGTAAACTCTCTTTTTAGTCCAGCTATGAGTTGAAGCATATTTTGACAACCTAGGTTGTGTGATTAGCTACTAATGGAGCTGAGGCAGCGCCCGCAGCGGCCTGCACGTGACGTGACGGTTGGGCAGGTCAGGGTCGAGGCAGTCGGGCACAAGGCCTGTGTGAGACGGTAGATCCGGTTGCCGGCATGGAGATCCAGGTTGACGATGCTACCATACATTTTTTTTTCTTGTTTAGTATTTTACCTAAACAAAAATTTCATGGGTATGTGTCTATCTCTGAGAATACGCAGAATTAGTTGCGGAGTCTCAGTGCATAAGATCGCTTTTTACCCATCACTAAAAACCATTATTTTAGTAGTGTAAATATTTACTGGCGCAAAATACTTCACCTGTCAGATTAGAAACGTCTTGCATATTCTAACCCAGTAGCGGTAAAGTTGATGCACCGATGACCCTAACTAGAACTCTTGATATATAAACATGCATGATTGCAGACAGTGGCGAAGCTAGATGGAAAACGGGTCCATTATTAATAATTAGTTGCCAACCGTTGTTTACTTCTAAGAAATAAAGCTAGTAGTAAGAGAGCCAGTGGGTTGTAGCAGCCACGTCGAAGAAATGGAGATCTTCTCAGACGAAATTCTGGCAATCATCGTGCCAATCTTCGTGTACTGGATGTTCTCAGGCCTGTACACGGCACTTGGCCAGTCCATGGACAAGTACAGGCTGCACTCGAGGAGTGAGGAGGACGGCAAGAACCTGGTGTCCAAGCGCGATGTCATCAAGGGCGTGCTGCTGCAGCAGCTGTTTCAATCCGCCGTCTCCCTAGTCATGTTCAAGGTAGGTATCTTCATTGTCCACGCAGCCTGCCCCAACTTAGATGGACTCTGAGTCTCTGACCTTTTTGTGTGGTGGGTATACAAAGCTCGCAGGAGAGAGTAGCAGCACGCCGGCGCCCGTCGTTGCCGATGAGCAAACAGTACCGTTGTTCTGGTACCTTACGGTGGCACGGCAATTCGCCGTGGCCATGGTGGTGTTGGACGGTTGGCAGTACGCTTGCCACCGGTACCTACACCAGAACCGGTTCCTGTACCGGCACATCCACTCGCGGCACCACCGCCTGGTGGTGCCCTACGCCTACGGTGCGCAGTACAACCATCCCGTGGAAGGGATCCTCCACGACACCCTCGGCGGCACGGTCGCCGTCCTCGCCTCGGGCATGTCGCTCCGGGCGTCCATTGTCTTCTTCTCCCTCTGGACGGTGAAGGGACTCGATGACCACTGCGGCCTGTGGCTCCCCGGGAACGTCATCCAGCTCTGCTTCTGGAACAACGCGGCGTATCACGATGTGCATCACCAGCTACGCGGAAACAGGTTCAACTTCTCCCAGCCCTTCTTCGTGTTCTGGGACAAGGTTTTCGGGACACACATGCCGTATGTGATCGAGGAAAGGCCTGGTGGTGGTCTCCAAGCGCGGCCCCTCGCTGACATCAAGAGCGGATAATGGAGAAAAAGCTAGCAAATGAATGCATCTGGATAGTACATTGTCTGTAATCTGTGTACCATAGATAGATACATTTTTCTACACCTACAAAAGGAGTCCCTTTCAGGTGTTGTAATGTACCATGAAAATGGGTCCGATAGAAAGCTGAATGTCCGATGCTTTTGGCACATGGATTAGAATATAGAGGCAATTGCAAAACTAGTCCTCTTTCGATTTCTAATTCTGAAAACGGTCCTGTTTGCAAATTGCAGATATTTAGATGAGTTTACGGTGTTAAGACACATGCGAAAAGACATATCTGCCCTTTGCTAAATCAGACCTCTTTTAGCAATTGTTTGCAAATTTTGCCTTGTTTTTAGCAGTGACAATACATAACAAAATGCAGGTATTTAGATGAGTTTTGTTACACAATTTAAATGATTTCAAAGTTCAAATTTTTGACATAAATTTGACAAAATTTTGACAGCATTTCATCTAAATCTTGACTAAATTTGATGAATCACCAGGAAAAATAACAAAACCCGAAATCCGAGCCAGCCCCTGCGGACGCTCACCTCACGCCTGGGCCCTCAAACGCGCACGCATAGCGAAGGCTGCACCCCAATCCAGCAAGTTCACGCGCTTGGCCACATTCGCGTGCCCGAACGGAGCACGCGCCTGCGCCGCCACTCCCGCGTGCTCGCCGCTCGTCGGTGCGTGCCTCCGCCTCGCCTGGTTATCAAGCTATGGCAAAAGGTGAGAATCGGAGAGCTGTAGGCCGTGAGCTGCCTGGTAGAGATAGCCAAGGGAAGTAAGGTCTTTTTCGTATTTTTCTATGAATTATCTTTTTTATTTCTTTTTGGAAAATAGCGCTCAACTAAAGGGCTAGAGAAAGAGGACCCAACGGCAGCTTTGGTTTCAAAAAACAGGACCGATTTTGTAAACTTTGGAAAACAGGACCGTTTTCAGCATTTGAATATGAAACAGAACTTATTTTGCAATTCCCCTAGAATATAAGCATTGTATGACAGCCGAATTCACCAAGCTGCATAGGAAAGAAGAACTATAATGGTTCCAAAAATCAAAAGTAACTAGGTTATTTTCACACAAAAAAGTAACTAGGTTGTGAAAAGCTGTTGATAATACTAAATATTTTCAATTATTAGCTAATGATAGACATTGTAAATGTAAAAACTCGGATTTTTTAACTAGACCAGGAAGGTAGAGTAAATGTAGCCCATGAATGTGACAGCCCGATTTTCACCCAATGTGAAAACCGTGTCTTTGTACCACTTAGCTACTTAGGAGAATAGCTTGTACACCCAACACAATTGCATATCAATAAAACCATGAAAGGAGAAAAAGAACAAGAAAAAAGATATATCATCCCACAATCTTCATTACTTAGCGACAACCATCATCCAAGTGCAAATACAAGAACGTGGCTCGCAGGCCAACAATTATAGAAATAGGAATTAGCGCAAGCATAGAACCAACATCATCACAACGGAAGTCTTCCAGCATGGGAACCATCACCACATGCACTTGAGTGTAGGCAAGGCCATCACTCCTCTCCATCAGCTCCGTTACAGGCTCAATCGGGTCAACCACGTCTGAAATACAAAGCGAAAAACCGTGAGTACATAGAGTACTCAACAAGCCGCACTACCTAGCAACAATGTTATGCATCCTTAGATAATTCAAAGAGAAGGCAAGGGATAAGAACCTATAGCAATTAACCCGAAGTCTATATGAAAGTTTTATTATTAGTCAAAATTTATAAGTGACCTCGTAGGAATCAAGGCACTCTTGCAAGGGTCAAATTTTGAAGTCCAAGCACAACTCAACTAGAACCACAGCCCAAAGCCCGAAGTAAAACACCCGTCGAGGGGGAGAAGTAGTAAACTAATCAAGTGGATCTCTCATGGCATTGCCCATATCCAGGGGCATGACTATACATATAGATTATAACTCTGCAGAGTATATACACATGTACCTACGTGAAGATGTACTATATCATAGGGCTACCGTCGTAGCCTAAATATAGAAACACTCACAAGATCAATCAACAAGCATCGATCGACGGCTCCCACTCCCTCGGGTCCAAGATCCCCCTAAGAAACGGCAAAGGGTCCTAAAGGTGTGAAAGGCCTACCATAGGCCAGGTGGGGTATTCTCTACTCATGGGTCGAGACAACGCTCTAAAACCCACTAACACTAGCTTTGCAACCATGGTGGGCCAGTCAGTCCTCCGCTAAGATCATGATCTAGCACAACCGCCCATAAGAGGACGTGTGGTGTGTATGTAAGACCAGAGAGACACACTGCATTGAACCGGTCCTCAAGCTACCGTGGTGAGTCACCAATCCATCTCCTCCAACAAGTAACAACCACCTCTCCTCAGCCACAAGTCCTCAAGGGACTACCACCAACGGGAAATCTTCAGACAACCTGATGCCCCCAACACAACTATGCCCGCAACGAGCACGCTCCCATAGGAACTCCCCAAAAGTTCCCTAGCACCAAATCACCGATACTCCCCCCACGAAACATCCTAGTGTGTTACTAATACGAAACTCGACACCTAAGAAGCACCTACATTTCCTTTTACACAAAAACATGTATATCATCATGTGGGGGTTGAGTTAAGCATCTAAGCATACTAAGCTTTCAAATATCATCAGTAGAGCATCCTATGGTAATAGTGAAAAAGGTAACATGATATAGCATAAGTATGATTCTATGTAGCAATAACCATTTCATGTGCATGAATTCATATTATGCAATTGCTAAAGTAGGAGCAAGAGTAATCAAGGATTGCGGCTTTTCTTAGAAACGGGTCCAAGAGTAGATCGGTGTCCTATGGCTGCGACAGTACTCCATGAGCTTCTAACCATCCGATTCCACTATCATCCAAAATTCGAGGCGAACAGGTAAGTGACACGTAAATCACGAAAATGATGTGAATTACGAGAAAGATTGGAAAACGAATCACAAGAACATATTTAATCGTCGCTAGAATATGAGTACAAACATCTCTAACGCGCCGACCGTGCCATTTTCTCGAGGTCTAGAGAAAAAGATATGATTTTTTGAAGATTAGACAACTCGGAAAAGAAGTTAAAGGATTTTTCTGAAAAGGGGTAAAGAATATTTGAGGGATTATTCCAGGAAATATGCTGGTATGATATTTTAGGAGACATGCGGCCCATCTATCATGGATCCACCGGAGGGCGGTCCATGGTGGACCGAGTCCACGGAACAGCTGCAAAAGGGTCGATCTGATCCACTCGGTGGGGCCCACCGATCACATCAAGCATGTCGGCGATGGATAGCGCCGCCACCATGCGCATGGCTGCACCCGCTCGATTTGCCGCTCATGTCCACTCTAGAGGAAGCGAAGACCACCAGGGGCAAGGGCCCCTAACTCGCGAACTCGCGGGAGAGGTTCCTGCGACGGCGACTCGACGGCGAGTAGCATGCCGGCACACCGGAGCGTAGGCACACGGCGGCGCCCGGGGGAAACTACTATAACACCCCGATTTTTGGCCAAATTAAGAATCACTTAATAAATCATTTTATTTTATTCAGAAAAAATATTTACGAAAATTAACTAGAAATTAAAACCTAATTACATGGATAGGAAAACAACACGTAGAATTTTTAAATAAAATCCTAACACTTACAAACTTGGTTGTTTCTATTTTATTTACCTTTCCTTTATTTTTCTTCGTCTTATTTTGGTTCATTGGAATTTATTTGATTTTTGTTTAATTTTATTTTGGCTTAAGGAGCGAAGAGAAAATAGAAAAGGAAATAAATTCCTATTGGGCCGCCCTACCCCCTTTCCCCCTCCCCGGCCCAGCTCTCTCTCACCCCGGCCCGACCAGCGCGCACCCCCCCTTCTTCCACCTCGTGCACACGACGCGGACGCGCCGCGTGTCATCCGCACCAGCGCCGGCCGGCGTCCCCCACCTCCACTACCGCCGCCCTCCCCGCGTCTCCCGCGCACGCCGCCAACCCGTGCCACGCCAAGGCCCCGCTTCCCCCTCTCCATGGACGGACGTGCCGACCCGACGGCCGCCGCGCATCACCCCGCCATCGCCGCCGTACCCGCCTTCCCCGCCGTCTCCGCCTCCGGGCGACGGCCGGGCTCGACGGCCTCGCGCACCACGCCTCGCCCTCCGCCTCCGCCCATACCCGGCCCCCTCCCTTTTCCCCGCACGCCACGGGCAGAGCCGCCACGCCATGGTCGTCGCCGTTGTCGCCATTCCCCCTCCTCCCCACTATAAAAGCCTCCCCTCCCCCTTGCCTACGAGCCACCGCCCACGGCCGAGCTCGCGAGGCAAGTGCCGCGCCACCATCTTCCGTCTCCCTCCTTCCTCTCGCCTCCACCACCGCCGCCGGCCCTCCCTCTCTTCCCCTTAGTCGCAACGCCGCCTCCCTTCCCCAATGCGCGAGCCGTTGAGCCGCCTAGCCCCGCCATGCACCCGCGCAGCCCCCTAGGCCCTCTCCCATCCTCATCCTCCCCTCCCCGAGCCGCTCCGTCGAGCGCCGCCGCCGCGTCCTCCTCCGGCACGGCCGCTCGTGCTCGCCTCTCGTCGGAACTCTTGCGCAACCCCACGGCCCGCTCCGCCGTGGCCTAGTGGCCACCGGCGTGCCCTCGCCCTCCCTCGAGGCCAACCCGTGCCGTCGGAATCCCCGATTCCGGCAAGCCCGAGCCCCGCGCCGCCTCTCCGGTCCACCGTGGACCCGTGGACCCGCCCACCGGCCCGGTCCACGGGGGTCCATAGACCCAGTCCACGCCTTTTTCCTTTCAAGAATAAATCCCATTTCCTAGGAAAAGCCACTTTTACATAAGGCCCCCTGGACTTTTCCCATATTAGTTAAGAGCCCTTAAGTTTTTACATAAAGCCCCCCAATTTTTTCAAAAATTACAAATAGGTCCCTCGGCCAGCCCAAAAATGCATTTTTGCATTTTAGCCCCTCCACTTCTCCAAAATTACCAAAATTTATTTATTCTTTTATAGAAACCCTAGCTGATTTTTATAAAAACACCCCCGGACTTCCCACAGCCATAACTTTTCAACCGTAGCTCCGTTTTAGGCGATTCTCGACGCCGTTAGAATCGTCATGACGAACCCTGGCCTTTGGAACCTTCCTCTTCACTCCATTTTATTTGGTTTTTCCTCGTTATTACTTTTTGCTTTCATTATTTCATGTGACGTAGCTTACGTACTCTAACGCCGTCTCGTAGATGAGGAGAACCAGGAGCAGGAGCCCAAAGACCCCGACTACGAGGAAGACTTCGAGGACGCGTTAGGAGGCAAGCTCTATCAATTCCTTGATCATAATTGATCCTATTTCTCTCGCTTATTCTCGCACCTATATAGGAAGCTACTCTTATATGCATTTATCCTTGCAAATATGTTGCTAGAGCCGAATTGTTGTATGATAATGTTCAAGTCACTATAGATGCGAACATTGTACCCTTGATTGCCATTAGATCACTAGAATCAACCTAGATGTATTGTTAACTATGTTAATAATATAGTAGTATCATGCTTAGGAACTGTTACTATCTTTCATCATACACCCTATTTATGAAAATGTGTGAAAATGTGTTTGGTGGTATGTGTGATGGGTGGGTGATTAGACCAACCGTGTTAAGGTGAAGTTGGGTGGGAAATGATACCGGTCGTGGGCGAAACTCCTAGTACCGGTGCAGAGTACTTGATGTTAGGTGATGTCCATTTGCGATGGACGAGTGTTTGCCCTGCCATATAAGGACCGGTTCTTCGGACCCCAAATTGGTGATTTAGTGTACAACCACACCTGTTATGGGCAGGATCGTGCACCAAACCTCGGGTTACGCAGCAAGAAGTTCCACCGGGTGTAGTAGACGACGGAGGTCTAGGGATCGTTTATTTGGTGAAGTCCAAGTACTTGGCACATATATGGTGGACGGTATGCTTGTGTCATACGCGTCGGATCCCCGGGCATTCCGGGTGGACTTGTGAGCGTGCCTAGTTGCGGTGGCAGCATTATGTGTTCCATAGCTAAGAACATAGAGCTTGTGGGTAAAGTGTACCAACCTCTCGCAGAGTGTATAAAACTATCCGGATGTCCGTCGTGACGGTATATTGACACGCCAAACCTTGAGCTCTCGTTGATTAGCCACAAATAATAATACCTTGACGTGTGAGTGGGCAGCCTTGTGCCCGTGTGTTTTGGAAATAGTGTTGGCCCGGTGTGCTAGAGCTGTTATGACATTCGGTCGGAAGGCTCATCTAAAAAGAATGGGAACTGTTGGGATTGATGAATATCTCCCCCAGTGTCCGACCAACTAAAATTATGAAATTGCTTTCCTCTTCAAGAACCTCTTTGCATCTGTAGTGAGCCCCGCATCCACGCCTGTCCGCTAAAATTCTGGCCCTACCTTGACCACGACCGGATTGCATAAATAATATCCCTTGCTAGTGGTAGAGCTTGTTGAGTACCTTATGTACTCACCCGTTGCTTATTTGTTCGGACGAAGATGGAGAATACCACGAGGATGAGGAGTAGGTCACGTCCTTCGCTCGATGTTGCCTCGTGGAGTTTATGATGCTTTTCGGTGTGTTTTCTTTTATGTGAGGTTGGAAATCCGCCTGTTTGAATGTAATCCGGACCATGTATCCCCTAGCTACTATCCCTATGAGAAATCAATAAAGGTTGTTGTATCGGATTTGTATCATCTATGTGTGTACCAACTACTGTTCCAGGGATTAGTACGTATACACAGATTAGTCCCGAGAGTGGGGCACCGCAAATGGTATCAAAGCCTATACTCGACCGATAGGACACGATTGAGGACTTAGGACGTATGATACACCGCCCCCACATATATATCTTCTCTTGCCTTACTCCGATAATAAAAATTTAAAACTCTTCTATAACTCTGTTACCCAAAATTTCTCATCTATACGAGGTTAACCGTTCTACGGATGGAAGAAGAGCACGAGTGGAAACACACCACCGCTACGGATGTGGGAGGATTGCCGTAAATCCTCCGAAGAGTGCTACGTATGCACGGGATACGTGCAAAACCCCGATACCGTTGGCAACAATACTGCCGGAATGGGATTACCCGATGCACGGTAAAGGTCCGTGCACCCAACCTCTACGGGACTACGGATGGCCTCCCGCACATCACCACCGCTCGGACCGGGACGACATTCGTGGACACTCTTCGCTTCGTGGCCCGCGACTTACTGCTACGCTACTGCTCCGAGAGTATTCAGATCACAGGAGACACCCCTACTCGGTTCTTTCATGTAGGGATGAGAGAGCACCCCGTTTGGAAACACCGCGTTCGCTCTTTAGACGGACCAACACGTGTGGTGGCGGACTCCGCACCGGCGGCTACCGCTCAATACCCGGTAGCATTGGATACTCTCACCGAAGGAATCCTCCACACCATTTCCACGAACGAGAGGCCGCCCAAGATGCTTATGACGCAGCGAGAGGAACTATAGGAGGAAATGGACGAACTCACGGAAGAAAGCAAGGGAAAAGACACCGAAATTAACAGTCTAAAAGATGAGGTGCTTAGTCCGAAGGCGAACTCAAAAGGAAGGAAGAACAGATGTCTTCTCCGTTCGAGGCCCTAAAGAAACCAAAGAATAAGAAACCCCGGAAAAACCCGATGGTGGTCGATGATCGAGTAGATCTCGGACTCTTAGAGTCCATAGCTTAGTACTAGGCATGTGTACCATGAGCCAGGTGATTTCATCCTATATGCCAAGTACTTGTATCATGTATCATGTTTTATGTACCATGTATCATGTTCGTATCATGAGTCATGAGTATGTACCACGGGTCATGTATGATGTATCTTGTGTCATGTATCCTGTATCATGTGTCATGTACCATGAATCGTTGTGTAATATAATAAATGCATGGTGCTTGTGTGTTTGCTTCTTAATTTGGATCTTTGATTGAGTGAAGTTTTGTGACTAACCCACATAACATTAAAACAATTGCTAAGGCCATAGATCTAACTCGACCCCCCCCCTTTCTCGCCTAAAGGTAACCAGCGCCCTCACCCATGGCCAGCCGCAGCGTCACAGCGAGAGCAATGGTGAGAATGGAGTTGAAGTCAGCAACTAAGGAAATGGACAGAACCCACCGCCACCACCATCGATCACGATCGGAGACTTCCTGCAAACTCGGTTCCAAGCTATCCATGCCGCCAACCGTGGGCATACTCCCTCCAAGATGGCAGAATTTATGAGGCTCAAGCCACCTACGTATGAAAGGAATGTAGAGGACCCTCCGGTAGCTGATGACCGGCTCGGAGAGATCACCAAGAAGCTGAGAATAGTTGGTGCAGGAGATCAAGAAAAGGTAGCCCTAGCTGCCCATCAGCTAATTGGACCCGCTGCAGAATGGTGGGACAACTACGGTGATGCAAGTACCCGACATCACCGCAGTTAGCTGGAAGGAAATCCAGCAAGTCTTCGGAGAATATCACATCCCCGAAGGAATCATGGGCACGAAGAATGAGGAATTCAAAAAGCTGCACCAAGGCTCCATGACCATAAACCAAGTACCTCAAGAAACTCACCCAGCTAGCTCGCTATGCCCCAAGAGAAGTGAGTGACGATAAGAAGAAGCAGGAACGCTTCAAGAAAGGTCTGCGTGGAACCCTCGTAACCCACGCTATTGGGAACATTTACCCGGACTTCAACACTCGATGAACCGCTGCATATTAATGGAGGAATCCATCAACATGGAGAACAGTGACCGTAAGCGCAAGTTCCAGGAGCATCGGAAAGGGCTCGGAGGCAGCGCACCGGGAATAACCAGAGGTACCCACCTCGCCCCGTGATGCAGTATTGCACCGGCGGAAATAGCCAACAGTCTGCACCTCGCCAGGCCCCAAGCTAGAGCTACGCCCCGACCCGGAGGAGCAACGCTATCGTCAACCAGGCACCGAACAATGTCAACAAGGGTTGCTACAACTGTGGAGAGTTCACCCACAGGATTGCTATGTGCCCTTACAAGAATGTGGGAATCAAAACACCCACTAACTCGGCAGTCAAGCCCGCAAGCTCTATAGTCCGTAACGCCGTTTTTTAGCTTCTTAGGGTCTTCTTTTTGAAGCTTGCTGCTCCTTTCTGTAAATAAAACCTTTATTTAATTTTATAAACAAAATAGGTAACTGGATAGTTTTTAAGGTTCTTAGGGTCTTCTTTTTGAAGCTTGCTACTCCTTTCTGTAAATAAAACCTCTATTTAATTTTATAAACAAAATAGGTAGGGGTCTTCCCTACTGATTTCAGTTAGAAAACAATATACCACTATAGGTTCATCGCCGCACTTAGAGCTTCTCCAACAATTCCCAATAATTTTACTCCCAAAAAACTAGTTTTAGAGAGTTGCTATATCTATTGGGAGTAAAAAAGGGACATGCACTCCAACAGTTCCCAATAATCTGTTCCTAAATAGTTTAAATATCCTTTCGGGACTGAGAATCAGATGACTAATAAATGTAGCAACCTCCGGACTACGGGTTGGGAGTTGGTAAATTTAGCAACCTCGTTTAGGGAACAGTTGGAGAATGATTTTTGCTAATTACATCCTAAATTTTAATTTAACAACCTTATTTAGGGAACGGTTGGAGATGCTCTGAGTCTATTGTCATTTCTCCCTTTTTTGTTATTAAACATACTTTATATTTAGAAGATTTGGTATGTTTTTAATAAAAGAGATATGGGATATTTAGAAGATCTATTATTAAACATAGTGTATATTTAGAAGATTTTGTTTATCCCTTTTTGTTATTAATCATTAAGATGGTGACGTTAAGGGTTTGGGTGAGTTGGGTTGTTTATATACCACTAGGCAATGAAAAAATTATTTGTATCTTTTTTCTTGCCGGAGGTCACTGGTAAACCCGGTTTTCGTCCATTCCAGTTCCACGTTAATCCAGCGTGAGCTACACATGAGGTCGGTGCAGTTTAACGTGTAAGGACTGCTGGTTTTGAATTGAATGAAAAACACTATTCGAATGGTGATAATTTTGTGATGACATGGCTTGATGACAATTGAGCTTTATATTAACCAATGATTATAGTGAGTTGTGTCTATATAGAATATATAGGTAGGTTAGTTGTCCATGCCACTGGTTAGTTTTGGACAGCGTGGAGGATGTCAACTACTGAAATAGTCAACGCATCATGGATCACAAGCTTATATTTTATTAGTTCTCCATGCAGCTGATGATTAGTTTCAATTGGCATCACGAGGATGTTGATTTGTCAATCATTTCAGTGAGTAACAGGCAACTGATAGAGAGGCATGGTGCACGACAAACTTATCTTTTATTAAATATCCATGCAACTGAGAGATAGTGTATCACAAGAGCTATATATTATATCAACCACTATTAGTACCAACTCATATAACATTGCTGATTGAGATATGTAACCAATGATATTGTACAAACTAGCAATCACAATGGACATGGAAAAAATTTAAATACCAAAATCACAGCGATGGTACATGTTTGACAACCATGGGCAGATGAAACCATGAATGATGATGTAGATTCATAAGCAGTACTCCAGAAGGATCCTAACTCGATAGGGACAGCCATGTGGATCACATGCTTATTTTTTTATTAGTTTCCTTACAACTAGTTTGTTCAAATGGCATGAAATAGATATAGATGTCTCGACCGAAAAATGTAGATATCTCAATCATTTCAGCGTGTAACATAGTTGCATAAATGTAGCAGGAAACTTTTATCGCTTGTCACTATTAGAAGATCTGGTATGTTCTTTATTAAGAAGGAAAATAAAAAAACCAAATAAGAAGCAAAAGAATTACAGCTTATTCTAGCCACTGTATAGTGTAGGGAGTCATATTTGTACTTCTTCGTTCTCTAGATAACTAGGAGTTCTTTACTAAATTTTGGTTTTAGGCAGTTATCAATAGATGATGAACATTGTTCTTAATGCTTATTTCCTAATTATTCTTGTACTATATAGTATCAGTTAACTAATTTGCATTTCAGTTATATTTCTGTTTTTTGTACGAGATTTTCTGCGTAAAAGAGAAGAAGGAGCAAGGTTGCAGTAGAAGATCAGTGCACTAGTAGTAAGGACACAAAATGATATTACATTGACATTAATTTCTGAACATCATTGTTAGTGATGCGGATGGTTTGTACGACTTGTAAGAATTATGTTTCAGTTGATAACGTTGTATCCTGAACCATAATTATGATAATACGACAATATTAATTAAAGGTAGCAAGCTTACATCACAATGTGCAATTATAAGCATAATCGTTAATCTGTCCCAACATAACTATAGCTTATCTGATATAGGAGCACTTTCTACTGATTGTTGTTGTCGTCGTTTTCTTTGCTGATTTTGATCGTTTACTATATTCTGCCTTAAAGGACCACTAATCATTTATATTTCTCATTCAACTTAGTGATATGTGTTCATATCGTAGTATTTTACATTACTAAGACGAAAAGAATTTTTCTAGCCTCTCATAAATACCTTTGTTTTTCAATTGCTTGATCTTAAACGTGGATGACATAGTTTATGTTAGGGTATTTAGGAAGATAGTAATAATAAGTACTAATTTGCTAAAATTTGACCCCCGTGCATATCATTCCAGGGAACCATGAAACGTATTTGGCTGCTGCATTTTACAAAATTGATTGCTGGTGATATTTTCTCATCAAGAGGATTTTGACTTAGATGGAAGAAAGGGATGGGGGAACTCGATGAGAGGCTGTGGAGAGGACCCAAGAGGGAGAGAGATCAGGAGCAAGCCAGAATCATGCCAGCGTAACGAGGTGTGCTAGTGCCCTTAGGCCTTACAGCATTACCCTATACCACCTGCCTATACAGGCAGTGGCGGAGAACGAAAAATATTGAGGTGCGGGGAAACGAAAGCTGAATACCAGCTGATTCCATATACACTTCGATGCAAATTCAAAATTCTCTGTACATACATCAATATCTGCTAATTTATGGCCAGCTTTTCAATTCAAAGTTCAAGAAATCCTGATGATATGTAACCTGAGTAGAGATTAGAGCAGTGTAACGACCCGATTTTCACCGGATAGTGAAAACCGTGCCTTGTACCTCATTGCCACTCCCAGGAGTGTGACATGTACATCCAACACAGTTAGCATCATAAAAACCATAAGAAGGAATAATTGCAAGGCAAGATAATAGAATCTCCAAAATACAATAACATAGCTCGAATCTCAAATCTCTTGGATACAAAGCACGTGGCACGCAGGCCAACGAGAGAACATAAAGGAAACTAGCGGAAGCGTCTCACATGAAGATCGGCGGTGAAGACCAAAGCCCACAAGCACTCGAGTGTAGGCGAGAACGTCACTCCTTTCCGACGGCTCCGTCGGTAGGCTCGGCGGGATCCTCGGAACCAGCGTCTGAAAAACAAAGTGGGAAAGCCGTGAGTACATAAAGTACTCAACAAGCCGCAACTACCTAGCAACAATGTACGCATGGTTGGGATATTTCAAGGAAAGGCAAGGGCTAGCAACTATAGCAATTATTCCTGAAGTCTATGTGAATCACATTTTATTATTAGTCAAATTTTATAAGTGGCCTTGCAGGAAACAACACAATCCTGCAAGGGTCAGATTTTATGTCCAGCACACCTCCACTGGAACCACAGCTCGAAGCCGGAAGTAAAACACCTATCGGAGGGGAGAAGTAGTAAATACTAATCAAGCGTGTCGCTCAATGGTGTTGCCCCCTTACCCGAGGGCTAGGCTATACGTATAGATTATAAATCTCTGCAGAGAGTAAGCAACTGTACCCACGTGAAGAGGTACTATAACTATAGCCACCGTCGTGGCTAAAGCACAGCAACACTCACAAGATCAATAAACAAAGCATCGACCGGCGGGCGCCCGTCCCTCGGGGCTGGGATCCCCCAACCACAACACGGAAAAGGGTCCTGAAGGTGTGAAAGGTCTACCACGGGCCAGGTGGGGTATCCTCTACTCATGGGTCGAGACACAGCTCCAAAAACCCACTAACACTAACTCGCACCACGGCGGGCCCACCGGTCCTCCGCTAAGCGTCTCAATCCAGCTCGCCCATACGGGTCACGTGGTAAGCTAGTATACCAAAGAGCGAGCAACCAAGAACCGGTCCTCATGCTGCCGGGCGAGTCACCATCCCTCTCCTCAAAACAACGGTCTCAACAACAAGTGTCACCACAACAGGGACCCCATAACCTAAGGCCCCTACACAACCGTGCCCGCAACAGGCACTCTCCAAACAGAGACTCCCCAAAAGTCTCCCAGCACCTAATCACCTACACTCGCCCCCGCAAAAGTCCTACAGGGTATCTAGTACGAAACTCGACACTTAAGAAACACCTACAATTTATTTTACACAAAAACATGTATAATCATCATGTGGGGTTCCATTAAGCAACTAAGCAATTACTAAGCATGCGAGTAATAGTAGGGCAACCTATGGCAATTAGTGGCAAGGATGGCATAGTATGGCATAGGTAAACTACAAGTGCAAGTAACCATTCACATGCATGGGTCAATTTAATGCAAATTGCTAAATAGGAACAAGAGTGGTCAAGGATTGCGGCTTGCCCGGAAAACGCGGGTCCCGAGGCGGGGTCGGGGTACTCGAGCGGCTGCTCCGGTGGAAACTCCTCGAACTGTAACTCCGGCGGAAACTCCTCGTAGCTCTCTGGTAGACGTAACGCGCAGAATGGGTTAGGCACGCAAAACGAGGTAAGTACGAGAGCAACGAAACGGACGACAGAATTTATGACACTAGAACATAGCTAACAACTATACTAACGCGTAGATCTCGTCGCCACGAATCTAATGCAACCGACCGCGTATTTTTCCGACGCTCCAGGAAAAAGATTTGAATTTCCGACGAAAAAAGGAATTATCGAAAATTATGGAAATAGGACAAAGAAAAACCAGGGAATATTCCCCCAGAATATTCTTTTGGAATATTCTTCCGGTCCACACTATGCTGTGGACCGGGCCCATTTTTCTCACGCCCATCGGTCCACATGGACCGAGTCCACGCGACGGGGGGGACACCCCATAGACCGAGGCGGGCCCGCGGCCGACGCCGGGGTGACGTCGGCACGACGCCACCCCACCGGAGACAGGCGGCGCCGCCACGCCCCACCGCGATGCTCGCCGGAATCGACTCGATCTCGAGTTACGGCTCGCCGGCGGCGGTGCCAAGAGCACCGGGGACGCCTCACGCTACCGCGCACTGCCGGGACCGATCACGAGGACCAGCCCTCCCTGGCTCGACGGCGGAGACTCGCCGGAGCAACGACGGCGGCGCTCGCACGACGGGAAGGCCACATGGGTGCAGCGCGCGGCAAAATTTTGGCACCAGACTGCAGCTCACACATGCGCGAAGCTAACGGACCCGCTCCTGGCCGGAACGGCGACCGGAGGGACGCCGGCGGCGAGGAAAGGCGGCAGCGGAAGACCGAGCTCGACGCACGCACGGAGAACACACCCTAAAAACCTAGCTAACGAGCACATGAGCATCTACGGACCCGGGCGAAGCTCCGCGGCTCATCAAACGAGCATGAGCTCGACGGGAACCTCGAGCTCACCGGTGTCCATGGCGCTCGGCGGCCGGACTTCGACGGGAGGTCCTGATTCGACGCTAATTCAAAGGGGAAAAGTGGGGGATCGAGGCAGCGGCTCACCAGGAAGCTCGTGCTGCTCACGGGCGAGGCGGAGAGGGCCCGACGGCAACCGGCGACGAGGAGGGGCTGCGGCGGTCCGGCGAACGCGCTCGAGCGGAAGTGGTCACCACGCGCGGTGACGTTCCGGAGCTGCAAGGGAAAACCAACGCCGCGCTTAGCACCACCCGAGAGAGCTCGCGAAGGGGAGGCGGGAACGAAGGTTGAGCTCGCGGAGCACTCACCGGAGACGACGCGCGGGGAAAGAGAAGTTGGCGGCCGAAAGCTTCAATCTGCCCGTCCTCTCTCCATCCTGCACGAGGGCGACGCGGTGAGCACCAACGCATCGAGCAGAGGAAGAGGATCACGCAGGCGCCAAGGAAGCTCACCTGCGGCGACCTCGGACGGCGACGGTGGACGAGACCGGCGGCTAGGGTTTGGGCGAGGGCGTCGCGCGCGGGGTTTAAAACGAGGGGAGGCAAGCACGGGGGTGGCAGGCGGCTCGCTAGAATCCAGGCGGAGCGGTTGGGGGTGGGGGCGAGCTGCAGAGCGGCGGATAACGACGGACGTCCGACGTGACTGCGTTCACGGGCGCGCGCGCTTGTACGGGCGAGAGGAGGAAGAGAAACAGGGGGCGCCGGCTGGGCTGGGCTGCTGGGCCGCGCGGGGAAAAGGAGAAGAGGAAGGGGAAAGAAACGGGCCGCCGCGGGAAAAGAGGAAATGAACGGCCCACGTGCGAATAAATTCGTTTCTCAATATTTCCTTTCCAAGCTTGAATGAATCTCAACCAAATTTAAATCAATCTTCGCCAAAGTTTGAATTTAAACTTGCGCACTTTATTTTTTTAATTACACGGGTTGTTACAAGCAGTAGCATTTCTGTAATGTACTAGGTGTAGGTAACAGCCTAAACAAGAAATCAGTGAAAAAAATAACAAAAAGTTGACAATCGAAAAGATGATTATAAACTCATGTATAGGCTCTTCAAATGATGATTTCCATTGAAAAAGGTAAAATTTATGACAAGGTTGCAGATAGGAGCTGATAGGAAGTTTTTCTGTAGCTTCTAAAAAATGATTGCATTCGCGAACGTGCCCATGTGATTCATTTAGAGGAAAATCAGATAATTTTTTTGAAACGAAAATCAGAGAAAATTAAAAAGAGTTTAAATGGCCAGGACGATCCCTGACCAACACGACTGTACAAACACACGCCAACTAAACTAGGGTGGAAACCAACTTAAACGTGCATCAG